>OZ012736.1:78859037-79296537 GCA_963859935.3 Lathyrus sativus
TGATGTAAGGCATTGTTTCAAACCTCCTAAACACCAAAAATAGTTAACCCCTCTTTTAAGCCTCGAGAGAGGATTTGTTTTCTCTCCCAAATCAAAACCTCGTTTTTAACCTGGGACAGGGTAATTTACAGATAAAGCTTTAAAAAAAAAAGAATAAACATCTTTCAAAAATTGGGTGGGCACAGATATACTTTGACCCTTATTCCTTTGTTTTACAAATTGGAAGTTAAACCCAAATATAACCCTCAAAGTCCTAATTGAGGTAAGGTTCAGTTTGAAAGCATACTCGATGAGATATCGTTTCTTGACTCCTATGAGCTATGCTCAAGTTTAGTATTGGCCTTATAAATGAATTTAATTTACATCCTAACTAGTGATTTCGGTCACCAGTTATTGTGATATCTTTTTCAAAAAGCTTCAAGACAAACATGCCTGCTGCATTAACGAGTTCGGTCTATTGGAATTTGAAGACTCTGCTAACCTGGGGCAGGTTATTTCTAAGAGGTTTGTTCTGTGCAAATTTGACTTCGCCTAAAGAGCTATTTTCGAAGACTCGACCATAATACCGTCAATCAGGGGCAGTTACGTCGAGCTTCTGCGAATCTCTCCAAGAGTTTGAAAACAGTAGGGCCTTTAGACGCCATGTTTTCTGTGAAATCCTCTCGAGATGACCTTTTATCATGAACCATGCGACTTGGGGCATTTGAAAATCGAAGGTGGTTGTGACAATTATGCGACGAACATCTTCCATGCAAGAAATTTCCAGTTGGTGACTTGAGAATTCCCAGTGAGCTGATTAGCTTCACCTCTCCAGCGAAGCGGATGTTTATTTCATCCCCACGAAGTTTCGACTCCAACAACTTTATCAACTCAGATTTCCCCGTTGAATGGATATTTATTTTATCCATGAAGTTTCTACAATTAAGAGAGGGATCTGTTTCTAGTAGATCTTTATTATCACCTTCAACAAGATAACTGAAATTCATATTGACAAATCCTTCAGTAAGATCAAGATGTTATTCCCCAAGTGGGATGTTCTCCATTCCCCAAGAGATGTTTTTGAAGCCCCGAAGCAGGACTGTGATCCTATATATGGTTCTCCACCTATCCACAGTGATGCTTCTGTCTTCGAAGATTGGTCTGATATTTGTTCCCCAGAGGTCTCCTAAAGCTAGCTTACATTTCTCCAAGCGATTGTTTGATCTATGAAGATTTGGTTTGAGTGCCTTTTGTCCGAGATGTTTTTTATCTCCGTTGGTTGTGTTAGCATACGCATAGCATATAGATAGATAGCATGGCATGTGCATTTTGCATCCTTGTGTTTGTTTGTTCTATCACTTTGGCTGTGTTTATCCCCAAGTGACTGGGTGTGTCTTCTCCTTCAAGTAGAGTTGTCAGCCCTAGGAAGAAAGAGCTCAACGCTTCTATTTCCCCATGGAATTTGATCCTCATGGAAGATGGTTGTTTTAGTACATTTCCATCTGAGTTCATATCTCAGTGATCGGGTCTTACTTGATAGTTTCTCTTTAGTTATTTCCTGAATTGAACTTCGGCCCTTGACAATCACATCGTGGACATCTCCAACTTTTGAATAAGGATTAAGTGCGCACTTATTTTGCACTCGGCTCCCCAAGAGAATTTTTATGAAGATAACTATTGAAGACAGATATTTCTCCAACAGTATTATCAGAGTTCCTCAATAATTTACATCTGGATTACGAGCAATATCTTTATTTGAGCAACTTGTTCGATCAGGATTCCTATCTTAAGATGACAAATGGCAGTCTCTTCGAGATAGTTTGCCCATCCCGGTTGGGTTTGTCAAAATTATCAACTCGTCAGATGGCATTCCTTTGGAAATCCGCCATAGAAGTTTGACGAAGACTTTACATATATTTTCTCTTTATTTGAGAAACTACAAAGTTTCAGACATATTTACAGCTACAATAAGGACATTCCTCAGGAATGTATTCCCCATAAAGTTACTCAAGTGTATTTCCATCAAATGGCATCTCTCCCGAGAGGTTTGGTGAAGTTTATCACAATTAGTTTCTCTTTATTTGAGAAGACATATTTTGCTAATCAACCGGCTTACATCTTTTAAAGATCCCCGGTGAAGCCTTACAATCCCTAGTACATTTTGATTTTTGGTCAGACACCTTGGCTTAGGCTACCATATAGAGTAGTATGTGATCTCTCCTTTTTGTTATTACCTTTTCTTAGGCTATCATATGTTTGATAGTAGGTAATACCAGATACCTTTTCTTAGGCTATCATATGTTTGATAGTAGGTAACACATCTTATTATGGTCATACACCTTTTCTTAGGCTACCATATGTTTGGTAGTAGGTGATCTCTCCTTTTGGCTATTACCTTTTTCTTAGGCTATCATATGTTTGATAGTAGGTAATACGCATTTCTTGTTGGTCAGATAACTTTTCTTAGGCTACCTCGTCTGGTAGTAGGTCATCTTTCCTTTGTTATGTTCACCTTTTCTTAGGCTATCATATGTTTGATAGTAGGTAATACACCTTATTGTGATCAGGCACCTTTTCTTAGGCTGCCATATGTTTGGTAGTAGGTGATCTCTCCCTTTGGTTATTACCTTTTCTTAGGTTATCATACATTTGATAGTAGGTAATACACCGTGTTTTGGCTGTTGCCTTTTCTTAGGCTATCATTGGACTGATAGTAGGTAGCATGTGTTTCTTTGTTGCAACCGGATACCTTTGCTTAGGCTATCACGTGTTGGTAGTAGGTTATCCTTCATTTTCAAGTTCCTCGCCATTGTTCAAATTACTGTACTCTTGGTATTGTTATTATATCTTATCTTTATTTTGAAGATCCTTCAATGCTGGTTGTCATCTTTCCTCGTGGAGTCTCGCTTTGTTGGGCCCTTTTGTTTCTTCGTGTGTTGTGTCTAGTTTTTCCCCTGTGACATCTTTTGCTCACAGGATTCCTCGTCTTCCATTTCATATCATTGCACATCATTTGCATTCAGTGGCGTCTTAGGGCCAAAAATTCGTGCAATGTTTGTATTTAAGTCCCTCCTATCTCGTCGAGACGAAGATTTCAATCTCCATATCACCGGATAAAAGAAACTTAAATAGGGGCATCTGTCACACCCAAAATTTTGACCATAAGATCCCACCTCCGTGTGCCTGTTCTTTTTTGTTTTTTTACTTTTGTGTACATGTTTATTACAGCTAACCAATTCATGCGGCTGCAGTAATGTCAAATGTGGATCCTTACAGTCAAGCGCTTTAAAGTGTGACCATTGGATTATTGGACATCTTGGGTTTATTCTGTTAGTCGTTTTCCTCAGAGTGCTTCAAAGTGAGAATCAAGGTTTTCCTTGGTAGTTAAGCGTGGCCACTTAAGAACGGGCTCGTGTTTAAGCTAAGCTTTAAATTCAAGAATCTGTCTATCGCAGAGCCTACAGAATTTCAGAAACGGGAAGTAGTCCATATGTTATCGCCGCTCAAATGGCTCAAATTGAAAAAGGGCAAAAGGATTCTCACTTGAATTACGTTTTCAATAAGTTGGAGTTTTTTTTTCTCTAGACCATATTTCCACAAAGTCAAGTGATCAAGGACAATTACATGGTTTTCTTTTATTTTGGCATGATGACTCATGCTTCACCATTGGTATAACTACATTCAAACTCTCCGAGGTCAAGCTACACATCTTTAATCAAGTTTTAAAGGGAAGTACACCCTGAGAATTAGAGAAAACTGTTGTTACAATTTTAAAGGACATAATGAACTGAGTGGATCCCACGGCCACGGTTCTTTCCTCAAATAATTGATATGACTTTTTGACCTCAAATATCACAGTTAGCCAACTTTTTCTTCATGAGAATATCGTTAAAAGACCTTAAAAGAAAGAAGTTCCAGATGAATGCATTAATAAGAAAGTTGAGATACATTTGGGTGTGGCACCACTTCGGCCAAAGTGATCTACAATCATTGATCCTAAATAAGTACTTAATAAAATACATTACAAAGCTTCACAAAGCACTTTCTTGAAGCATTTTTTGTTAACTGAGTTGGTGTAGCTGCCCACCAGGAGAATTTCGCGGAACCGTTACCATTGCAGGACATCTTTAGGGAAGCCATCCACCTGTTACGACAGACCGAACAAACCGTATGCAAGCTACTAAGAGCATCTCCAGAATGTTGCTCCATGCCATATTCATGCCACTCACCATCAAAAGCAAGTAACCACGGTTTTTGGCAAACTCCACAATTGTAACATAGCTAACCTGTCAAGCAAACACGACGGAAGTTCAGAACAGTCAACAGAACCTCAAAAGAATTGTGAAATACGAAGAACTCTATATCTTGTCAGCTTTGCCGGCTCCGCCGTAGAAAGGATTATGTATCTTGTGGAAGCTTCAAGATCAGCAACCCTGCACTTCCAAAACAAGCGTATTAAACAAAGACCCAAAGAGAGGTTAATCAGAGGCCATCAATCTTGGAAAGGAAAACAAAATTGTAGCAACAGAACAAGCTTTGTTGCAGCGAGTAAGTCATTGAAACTAGGAAAGCGGAGCAACCCAAACTCGCCGCATCATCACAGCAAAGTGTCGCTTCTGCGAAAATAAGGTGCCGGCAAAACAGAAGAGTCGCCACCTTTTGTTATTTATCCCTCGGAGCGGGAAAGGAAATGATCGGAAAAACCTGACGAAAAGGGTAAGACAAGGTCGTCGCAACCGTTGTCTGGGTTCGGGAGTCGGTTACGCAAGGGGAAGGTATTAGCACCCCTCACGTCCATCGTACTCGACAGGATCCACGCTTGTTGTGTTTACTGGACGAGTTGGTTTATCTATCTACCTATCAAGGTTGGCTTAAACAGAGAGAAAATGACTCGGCAAAGCGTCGCACTTTATGCCTACGTATTCTCATCAGAGAATGAGAAATCAGAGTCAACGTAGTTCGACCTACTACGGGTTACGGGGAAGGTGGCTCGCCAATACGTCAGTATTGTGCCTACGTACTCTCAACAGGCATGAGAGATCAGAGCTTACGTAGTTCGGGATAATACGGATTACGGGGATTCAGATTCATCTGTTTTATCGAGTAGGGTTAAACAGCAGTTCCAGCAGTTAGGGACAAAGCCTGTTTGCGGTGGCGCTGAATTTTAACGACACTCTTTTCTTCAGAAAAGCTTTCCTTTGAATTATGGGCCCACGGGGCAAAAAGGTTTGAAGTTTGTTTTCTGTCTTTTACGGAAGAAGTGTTTTTTTATTGTGTTTTCAATTTCAATCGCACTAGAGACTATGACCTGAGAGTGAATGCGTCGCATGTCACCCAAAGGGTACCATACTAAACACCCAGATTGTTGAAAAGAAGCTCTCCAACAATCCTTCCTCAGATAGCTTAAGGCTCATAACGTACGAAAGAAATCATTCATGATTACTGTATTTTAATTTGTTTTGAGATGAGAAGAGAGCAGGCTCAACTAAAGGGAGACTATCAAGTCCTAAAGTTGTCATGCCAAGGATTCATCCTATGGTCGAGGTTTGAAACAGGGAACTCCTAGAAGTTATCATGCATAGGTTTCAACCTAAAGTTCTATCATCACTTCCTTATCAAAGGAAATGAGATTCCTAAGGGATCATGTCAATGATACAGAAACAGATAAAGCATCAGCTTAAACAGTAAACAGTAAACAGCTGTAAAATGCATGCAATGCAAGTGAGGGAGGAAATGTGTGTGGGGCATCAGCCTCCACAAGCTCATCTCAACCTCAAGCCAGAATGAATAACAGTAATCATACAGAGGAAATAAAACATGCTATCAAGCAAAATACAGTAAACTGCAATCATACAGTAAAAGTAAAACATGCTATCAAGCAAACTAACCACATGGGCAAGGGAGCTGGGCTCTACCGAATACCCGCAAGCAAAGCCATACAGTAACAATACAAGCAGAGGGAGCAACTCAACCTCTAGTGCAATCATGCTCCTAGATTAAAGTCAGTCTAGTCATGGACCTATTCTAATGCATCAAGCAAGTCAAACAAGGCACATCAACACAGAAAAGAAAACAGACAAGAAAGTAGATCAACCGCTCTTTCTTTCTCTAAGCTTCAGCTCTTCTAACAACAACTCAGTCTTCAGACTTTAAGCAACCTTCAAGGCTATCATCTTTATTGGAAAATATCAATTTTCTCTTCACAAGTTCAACCCTTCAACATAAGTTTCAACTTATCTTCACTTCTCCAAGCTTCATCTCCTCAGTCAACTCCACCCTCAGGCTTCACTCTTAGCTGCAAGTGTCAACTTGACTCCTTCAGATTCTCAATCATCAATGTAAGTATCCACTTATCTTATCTTTTATTCCTCAAGCCTCAGCTCCACACCCAATCTTTGGGGTCTTTAAGCTTCAGCTCTCTTTGCTTCACCAGTCTCAACTTGGTCTTCTTCACCTTCAAGCTTCAGCTTCTCAGGGCAATCTTTAATCACTTAGAAGTGTCAACTTCATCCTTCAATTCTTTCTCAAGCTTCAGCTCTTCATTCAATCTCCTTTGGGGTCTTCAAGTATCAACTTGTTCTCCAAGCCCTTCAGGCCTCAACTACAATGGCAATGCTCAAGGAATCATCCTCTTCCACACTCTTCAATGAAGTCTTCATCTTCAAACTCAAGCTCAACATCTCCCAAGATACTCAAACCAGAAGAAATCACTTAGCTGGATAAGCTAGGATATTAAACTGCTTATTGACCACCAAAGGAGGCCTATAAGGGTTTAACATCAGAAGAATGGTTCCCTCAAAAGTTCTACTTCCTAGGTACCATCACTTATCCCTCCAAAGGAGGGAGGTGAATACCATGGGAGGACTTTTAATCATTGGGAGGAATGGAAGCACAGGATGCTCTCCATGTTTGTGAAAGAAATCATTCTAACTACAAAGCTCTCCCTATGTCCTATCTCCTAATCTTAATCAGATACCTTCAGGCTCAAGCAAATCCAAAGCTCCAAGCAACTTCAAGCCTCCTCACCTTGTCTTCAACCTGTCTTCAACTTGTCTTCAATCTCAATCAAAGGCAAACCAAGCACAAACCCTAATCTAAGGGAACTAAATGAGTTAAACTAGTTGAATTAGTAAATTAGGATCACCTAAAACCTAGCACTAAAGTTAGTCCTAACTAAAATGCTAGAATCAATTGTAAAATCCTACAAAAATTACTATGGGAACCTAGGTCAATCATGACTCTATCACATTAGTTTCAAAGATCAAATCATCAAATTAGACCTAGAACTAAAATCTACATTCTAAGGTATCAACCTAAAACCCTAAAAAGGAAGTCTCTAAATATCAATCTAGAAAGCACACCTATTTTCATCACAAAAATGTGTGAAAAATTCTATGGGTTCATACATGTCTAACCTAATCACACACAAAAAATTAGGCCAAGAATCATCACTATGAGATCACACAAAATTCTACAAAAATATGCATCAAACATAAACATTTTAATATCAATTAAAATACAAAATTCTAATTAAATCATAAATTATATGAAATGAAAATATTTTTTTTCTAAAAAATAATAGACTCAATCATGATTAATATGCAAAAAGAATGGGTTGAATTGGATTAATATTCAATTAGTTATGAATTTTACAAGAATCATGAATTAAATGAAAAAATAATGAAATCCAGCAAAAATGAATAAAGACACGGTGCAAATAGAAATCATTTTCAATTAAAACTCTGGGTTGGGCTTGCTGGGGGGTGTGGATAACATTCATATTACTAAGCCCAAAACATTGAATTAATGAAACGCAGCGTTTCCTTCACAATTCCTTCACAACTCAGAATTAAAACACAACCATTGGATCTCCTCATAGTCAATGGTCAAAACATGATCTAATGGTGAGAACTTCATCTTCTCCAATTCAAAGCTCTGAGCTTCGCGCCCAGCTCCGGCCACCGCCGGTGGAACTCCGGCCAACACCTTCAACCCTAGTTCTTCCTAGAGGCCTCCAATCCAAGAGGTCAAAACATGAAATACACTCCAAATCTTGCCACGAACTCAATCATGCCATTAGTTTCTTCTGAAACCCCAAGAATCAACATCTCCCAATCTCAACCGAAAATGGTGATCTTCCTATTTTGTCTCTAATTCAACAATTAACCATCTGAAAACCATCCTAGGCCATTCTACAACTAATCTAACACCATAATTCAACCTAATTCTACCTAAATCAAGCTATAGGAAGAAGGTTACAAACCTGTAAATTCTTGAATAACAGATGCACGAATCCTTCACTTCAAGCTCTCAAATCTTCTGGACACGATCACTGAACCTCCTCCTTGCTTCTGTATGCAAAAGATTCAATGGAAAGTGCTTCAATCTTGAAACACGATGAAGAGTTGGAGGTGCTGAAAATCACTTGCTCCCACACGATCTAGCCACCAATTCTCCTTGGAAATGATCTGGAATCAATCCTTGATGCTCATGGAAGAAGAAGCAATCAAGAAAATGGAAGGAAATGGAGGAAATTGATGAAACCGATTTCAATTGCAATATATGAAAACTCAATTCCAAACTATGCTCAAACCTTCAATGATCACCAACCCTTTCCATGGATGCATTCTACTCAATATATAGGTGAAGTTTGGATGATCTAGAACCCTCTAGATCCTTCCAATGAGATTTTACACATCTCATGTCATGAGATTTTGAATCACTTATCATACCATGCTCAATTCTGTTTGCAGCTTGAAGTTCATCTCAATATCCTTCAATTTCTCCCCTAGTGACAATTTGGAAGGGCTTAGCTTGCCAAGTTCCTTGCCCATGCCTCAATTTTAAGTTATGCATATGTTACTTAATATGCAAGTAACCATTTTCCAAAGCAAGTCCATGATTTAGACCTCAAATCAAAAATGTGGCTAAACCATTGTCTTTAAAATGTTTTCTAGAGTCAAAATGATATATTACATGCCATGGTTTGGATGTGTAGGTTGAAAATTTCAATTTCCAACTTTGACTTATTTAACTTATGCCTTCAATTTAGGTCATTTTTACCACTTTGAGCTACAAGCCTTTTCAACATCTCATGACCTCCTTACTAGCCTTAAAACATGATTTTAAGAAAGTTTGATGTTGAACATTTTTCCATTTGAAGCTTGGAAATAGGAGTTATGGCCTTATGCTTGAAATGACCTGTAATCTCCAAATGACCAAAATGCCCTTGACTTGTCAAAGCCATAACTTGAGTTCTACAAATCCTATCAAGGACTTCTAGTACTCTCTAGAAAGCTAAGAAGATAAGGAACAACATTCAGGTTGACCAAAAGTTGATAGGAATCATCCTTCTTGGGCAAAGGTTTGATGCAAGTTGGGTAACTTTCAAGCCCCCAGATTCACATACCTCAGATGACCTGTAACTTGTCAAAGTCATAACTTGAGTTCTACAAATCCTATCAAGGACTTCTAGTACTCCAATTAAAGCTAAGAACAAGCTCTACAACATTCATGTTGGGGGAAAGATGATATGGCAATCACATCTTGATCTAAACTGCCTTGAAGATAGGGGTCAAACTAGGGAATTTTACACTGTCAAGCCTTAGAAACCCTAGCTTGAAACTTCTCAAACTCCTCAATCATGATGAGTTGACCTTGGAAATATCCTTATAGCATCTCAATGTGTCAATCCATGATCACATGGCCTTTGAATTAGGTCTCAACCTTGTTCAAATCATCAGTTGACCTAGGGTTGACCCAGTCAAACCCTAATTACACCACTCATGGCTGAGGCTTCTTAATCTTGCACAATGACTTCTCTAGGCTTCATGATGGCTTTCAAGACATCTCATAAGCTCTCTCAAGGCTTCAATTCCACATTCTTGGCTTCAGAATCATCTGATGAGCTTCCCACAACTCTCAAGTTAGGAGGCACACACTCTTGGTTTCAACCAATCTCTCTGAGGATCTTTTCACTTCTCTGACAAAGATATCAACCCTTGACCACTTGAATAACCTTCTTAGCTAGCTTCAAAGTCTTGCATAACCCTTGATTGGTAATCATACCTCTTGATCTCCTGCATACATGTCAATGAAATGCAAATGCTAATGTTAATGTGAATGAAATGAAACACAAGCTAGGTAAAGAAATGTTGGTCAAATTTTGGGGTGCAACAGCTGCCCCTATTCAAGCGGCTTGAACCTGACTGGGTGAGAAGCGAACGGCTCTCAACCAATCAAGGTGCGAGATGGTTGAATACCGAAAAACCCGGAAATTTGCCAACTACACGAGTACACGATACTCTGACGGGAACAAATCTTCGAAAACTGAAATATTAGTTGCACGGCAACTAGCTGGAGAATTGGTCACACGGTAACCAGTGATACATGGTCGATCATGTCGTCAGGCATCAAGATTCCTCGGGACTCGTCAGGTCAACAGTCAAGTTAATCATGCCATCGGGTATTCAAAGAAATCTTCGGGCATCAGCCGGACTCCATCCGTAAGTCGGGAATAGAATTCTCGATCAATCATGAACCAGTTGGGGATATCCAACTTCTACCATCAGATGCTCCGCATCCGCTAGGAGAACTGCTTCGTCAATACGGTTGGACTTCAATCATCAAGTCTTTGGGGGGAAGTTTCAACTTCGCTGCTTGGAAACCTGTTGGGGATGCCGCATCTCCGCTGGGGATTCTGGAGGACTATCAAGTAATTCTGTTTCGGGGGTCCAGAAATCATTTTGGGTGAATCATCTCTGCTGAGGAAATCAAGAATCATCTTGAACAAATAATTTCGTGGGGACTTCAAGAATCATCCTGAACCCATAACTCTGCCAGATATTTCAGGAATCATCCCGAGCAAATGCTCTACCGGGGACTCTAAGCATCAACTTGAGCAACCAGCTCTGGCAAACTCACTGGGGATTTTAAGAATCATCTTAAGCAAACGACTTTGCTGGGGAGTTCAAGAATCATCTTGAGCACGCGACTTTTTTGGGGAGAATTCAAGAATCATCTTGAGCAACCAATTCTGCGGCGGAACACCTGCAAAACAAGAACGGTAACAACCTGGGTCATGCTTATTATGCATATGCTTCGGCAATGGTGTAATGCTCCACACTGTGGAAATGCTATGCGTTTATGATAAATGCTATGCAGTCATGCAAAATGATGCGATCCCGTCGGCAACATAAATGCTGAAGGGAAAATCCTCCTGTCAAGGAGAAAGAACCACTCTGATAGGGGAAGGAATCATCCTGCTGAGGAGAAAAAGGTCACGCCAATCTCAATCGGGCTCTGTGGGGAAGTGAACTTCAGTTGACTGTTGCAGGGGAACGAAGCTCTACGAGAACCTGGACCTGCTGGGGGAAAGCGATGTCAATCGCAGGAATAAACTGCACGGCCTTCACGGCTACTTCTCTGGAGATAACGGCTCCGGCGGGGAAACACGGCGTCAGCTATTCGACACTCCACTGGGGAAAACCAATCATGGCCCCAACTGCTCCCAAGGACTCGGCTCTCTTGGGGATCTGCAAACTCGGCTGGGGAAGAAAGAATCATCTTGCTTACAGGGGAGAGTACAACTCTGCGGGGAATCTCGATTCTGCTGGAGACTTCAGTCTGGAACTATCAATTGCCGCATACTTCAGCGTATGACTCAGCTGGAGAGATGTCATTCCTTCAGGATACATTTGATTGGGGAGAGAATCTCCTATGCTCGGGGAAACATATCAATGCTTACGATCTCATGCTCAGAATCCATGGGGAGAGGATGCTGAATTTTGATGGAGAAGGAGGAATCATTCTGCTTGGGGATGCGCATGGCGCACTGTCTGGAATATGCTACCTGTAACAACACAAACAAACAGACAAGATACCCTTCTCAAAGGGACCTATCAAGGTTATCATCTTGTGACAATGTTTGAGTAATTCATTGTTTCAACAATCAGTGGCCTAGGCCAGTAAGTTTATGTATGCGCATTTTTATCAAAAACATCGGCGTTCTTTTTCGCAAACAAAACAGATACGTGCTAAACAGACAAACAGAGTTGCTGAATAGTATACATTTTATTGATAACGAACCCCTGAATGGGTAAAAATGTTTTACAACAGATGCAAGCTCCTGGAATGAGGAAGCCGCGCAAAAATAAAACATAAATATACATCAGTATATACAAATGTCGGCAACGAGGCGTAGACGAACACCATGAGTTGATCCCTCTATGACCCACTCGACTTCGGTACTTCTCCGACGCTTCATCTTCAGAAGAGATTGATTCAGATAAACGGCCCTCAGGTCTTCCAAACCACTAAACAAATACAATCCACACGCGGAACGCAGTCATTTGCTTTTTCAAATCCCTAACTTTTCCGTGAACCGCCCTTTGCGGGTTTTCAGTTCACCGGGATACCTTTTTTTGCCAAAGTCGCCCATCCGGGTTTTCGACTTTGCGGGTGTACATTTTTTTCTTTATATCCCTAATTTTTTCCCGAACCTTTTTCCTTTTTTATGGTTCGCCAGGATGCCCCATTTTTGCCTGGACTCTCTTTTTACTGTCCAGCGGGTCTCTTTTAAGCAAAGTATTTTTTAACTGCGTCCGCGTTCACCGAGGATGCAAAATCTTCACCATCCATCGTGGATAACAATAAAGCTCCCCCCGACAAGACCTTGTTGACGACGTATGGACCTTCGTAATTGGGAGTCCACTTGCCCCGGTGATCGGAGTGTGGAGGAAGAATCTTCTTCAGGACGAGGTCACCCGTCTGAAAGCTTCTAGGACGCATCTTCTTATCATAAGCTTTCTTCATTCGGCTTTGGTACAGACGACCATGCGGAATCGATGCTAACCTTTTCTCGTCCATCAGGCTGAGTTGGTTCAGTCGGTTCTTAATCCATTCTGCCTTGTCGAGTTTCACATCAACCAAAACTCACAAAGAAGGGATCTCCACTTCTAACGGTAGGACAGCTTCCATACCGTACACTAAGGAGAACGGAGTTGCCCCCGGTTGATGTACGTACCGTTGTACGATAACTGTGCAATGCAAATGGCAGCATCTTGTGCCAATCTTTGTAGGTCACAACCATCTTCTGAACAATCTTCTTAATGTTCTTATTGGCCGCTTCAACGGCGCCATTCATCTTCGGTCGGTAAGGAGATGAGTTGTGGTGTTCAATCTTGAAACTCTGGCACAACTCCTTCATCATCTTGTTATTCAGGTTCGAACCATTATTGGTAATGATCCGCTCGGGAATTCCGTAACGACAGATGATATCCCTCTTTATGAATTTAGCCACCACCTGCTTGGTCACATTAGCATATGAGGCTGCCTCCACCCACTTGGTGAAGTAGTCGATAGCTACTAGAATGAAGTGATGACCGTTAGATGCAGTGGGCTCGATCTTGCCTATCATGTCGATGCCCCACATGGAGAACGGCCACGGGGAGGACATGACATTTAACGGGCACGGCGGCACATGAACTTTGTCAGCATAAATCTGGCATTTATGACATCTCTTCGCGAATTTAAAGCAATCTGATTCCATCGTCAGCCAGTAGTATCCTGCTCTCAGGATCTTTCTCGTCATAGCATGCCCGCCGGCGTGCGTACCAAATGTGCCTTCATGGACTTCTTCCATGAGCATACTCGCCTCTTTCTCATCTACACATTTGAGTAGCACGAGATCATGGTTTCTCTTATACAAAACTCCATCAGGATTAAGATAAAAATTTCCAGACAGCCTCCTCAAAGTCTTCTTATCCTGGGTTGACGCACCCACAGGATACTCCTTAGTCATAAGGAAAGTCTGGATGTCATGGAACCATGGCTTGCCGTCGGAGGCTTCCTCGATCGCAAAGACGAACGCAGGTCTATCAAGACGAGAAAGGACAATTCTTGGAGCTTCATTCCAAAAATTGACTTTATACATCGAAGCCAACGTGGCTAAGGCATCAGCCATCTGGTTCTCGGCCCTGGGTACATGATGGAGTTCCACTCGATCAAAGAACGGAAGCAGCCTTCTGGCATAGTTCATGTACGGCACCAAATTCGATTGACGAGTCTCCCACTCCCCTTTAATCTGGTTAATCACAAGCGTCGAGTCACCATATACGTCTAGGTTCTTGATTCTCAAATCAATTGCTTCTTCTAGACCCATGATGCATGCTTCGTACTCCGCTTCATTATTGGTGACTGGAAACGTCAGTCTCGCAGTGAACGGGATGTGGGATCCGTGGGGAGTCGTGATGATCGCCCCAATGCCACTTCCGTAAGAATTAACCGCCCCGTCGAACATCAATTTCCACTAGGATTTCCTATCTGGACCCTCGTCGGGCAACGGTTCATCGCAGTCCTTCGCTTTGAGAAACATGATATCCTCATCAGGGAATTCAAATTTCATCGGCTGGTAATCTTTGATCGGCTGTTCGGCAAGGTACTCAGACAATACGCTTCCCTTGATGGCCTACTGGGAAACGTACTGAATATCATATTCCGTCAACACCATTTGCCATCTGGCAATCCTGCCTGAAAGCGCTTGCTTCTCGAAGACGTACTTGATCGGGTCCATCTTCGAAATTAGCATGGTGGTGTGATTGAGCATGTACTGTCGTAAACGTTTGGCAGTCCAAGCTAGTGCACAACACGTTTTCTCCAGCATTGAGTAGCGAGATTCACAGTCAGTGAACTTTTTACTCAAGTAGTAAATGGCATGCTCCTTTCTGCCCGTCTCGTCATGCTGACCGAGAACACACCCCATACTATTCTCAAGAACTGTCAAGTACATGATTAGTGGCCGTCCAGCCACTGGGGATATCAAGATTGGAGGTTCCTGTAGATACTGCTTTATCTTGTCGAATGCCTTCTGGCAATCCTCGTTCCAGATAATCGCCTGATCTTACTTTAGTAGTTTGAACATCGGTTCACACGTGGCTGTGAGCTGAGAGATAAACCTTGCAATGTAGTTTATTCTACCCAGGAAGCCACGAACTTCTTTTTCTGTTTTTGGCACTGGCATTTCTTGTATCTCTTTTATTTTCGCAGGATCAACCTCGATGCCTCTTTCACTCACGATAAACCCCAGTAACTTTCCGGGCCGTACTCCGAAAGTACATTTGTTAAGATTCAGCCTCAACCTGAATTTCCTAAGCCTCTCAAAAAGCTTCACCAAATTGACCAGATGTCCCTCCTCCGTTTGGGACTTCGCAATCATGTCATCAACATAGACTTCAATCTCATGATGAATCATATCATGAAACAAAGTAACCATTGCTCGTTGGTAAGTGGCCCCTGTAACACCCCCTTCTATACCCCCAAATAAATGCATATACAAATTTATCAGAGTGAAAATTTTAGAATAAGGTATAAAGGAAGAATGTCACAATTTCACCAATGAAACACTTTAACATTTGCTCCATAAAATATGTAACATTTTCATGGTTTTAGAAATCACATTTCAACCTTAAAATTTAAGCGGAAGATAAAATCATTTAATCATTTCCAAAACATCAATTCACATACACATAAGGTATCCAGATTGATACATCATGTCAGGTAATTACAAAACCACATCAGCTGATACATCGCAATGTATCACAAAAGAATGACTATACTAGTCTAACTACCCGGTGTTACATATCAGAGCAGCCGACTCAAAAGAATGAAGATAACTTCACAAAAACTCCAGCATCCTAATCTGCAATGCCTCGTAGAGCATTATAAAACAGCATAAGGGTGAGAAATATTACCATATTAATCAATGCATAAGATTATATACATATACAGGTATCACATAATTACATTCCACATTTCTCACCACAAATTCAATTCATAGTCATATTTATCATGTTATAAATATAAACAAATATGAACATACCCAAACATATCCCTTCATACATATTTCCCAATCATCCAAAACCCATCATATTCACAAGCATACTTCATATATCCATGACATTTATGCTATTACCACATCATCAAACAATGCACATATATCCACGATATATTCCCATGCATTTCTCACAATTATTAACGATGCACACATATCCACGATATGTTCCCATGCATCTCTCACGATTATTAACGATGCACACATATCCACGATATGTTCCCATGCATCTCTCACAATTATTAACGATGCACACATATCCACGATATGTTCCCATGCATCTCTCACAATTATTAACGATGCACACATATCCACGATATGTTCCCATGCATCTCTCACGATTATTAACGATGCACACATATCCAGGATATGTTCCCATGCATCTCTCACAATTATTAACGATGCACACATATCCACGATATGTTCCCATGCATCTCTCACGATTATTAACGATGCACACATATCCACGATATGTTCCCATGCATCTCTCACAATTATTAACGATGCACACATATCCACGATATGTTCCCATGCATCTCTCACAATTATTAACGATGCACACATATCCACGATATGTTCCCATGCATCTCTCACAATTATTAACGATGCACACATATCCACGATATGTTCCCATGCATCTCTCACGATTATTAATGATGCACACATATCCACGATATGTTCCCATGCATCTCTCACAATTATTAACGATGCACACATATCCACGATATGTTCCCATGCATCTCTTACATTTGCATACAACAACATACACTCATAATTCATCGAATAATACACACATAATCATTACTATGTTCTCGTGTATTTTCTAATCGATGCAGACATTATACATATCGCAATCTATGGTTCCCGCCCAAAGACTACCCACAGCACATACACATACAGTATATAACATTTCATTCCATTAAGGATCGAACCCGATCGAACCACAACACATCATAGAATGAAATCACAGAAAAACGAAATTCTGTCATGTTTGCCACCACCTCGTTAGGCGGGCACCTGGCGAACCCTCTCTACCTGTTCGCCTAGCGAACAAGCTCGCGAACCCCAACAGAAGCTACTGGAAGGCTTCGCTACCTGCTCGCTGCAGCGAGCTTCCCAGCGAACCATTTCGCTATCTGTTCGCTACACTTTCGCTACCAGCAAACACACCAAAATCCATTCTGTCCAAGTCTGGGACCATTCGCTATCTGTTCGTTGAGCCAACCCCTAGCGAGCATTCGCTACCTGCTCGCCTAGCGAGTCGCTAGCGAATGTCTGCGTGTTTTGTTTTTCACTTACTGTTATCCAACTCAACCAACTCCAAAAACTCCAAATCTCACTAATCCAACTCCAATACTCTTAGTCTAACATTTCTAGACTATTCTACATCATCTATTTCAGATTTTAACCGATTAAATCACAGTTCTACCGATTATTCCAACTTTTGCCCTAAATGGAAAAGGATGGAAACTACTCCACAATCCAAACCCAACATACATAATAGTATACAATGATCAAATAGCAATGTTTCTCACCCTTACCTCGATTAATTGGAGCTTTGATGTTGGTTCTTGATGATTTTTCACTTTCCTCTTCTTCTCCTCTCTTTCTCTTCTATTTCCTTTTCCTTACTATCTTTTCTTTTCTCTTCTACTTTCCTTATATACTTCCTTATTTTCTTTCCTTCCCATTTTTCTCTCAATTCTCTATTAATTTCCAATTAATAAAAATTAATTTCCAACATTAATAAAAATCCCACTAAATCAATTAATTACTATAATTAATTATTTAATGAAATTCGGGCTGTTACAACCCTCCCCCACTTTAGGAATTTTCGTCCTCGAAAATGTTACCTGGTTCAAACAGTTCTGGATAAGACTCCCTCATCTGGCTCTCAAGCTCCCAAGTAACATTTCCACCAGCCGGCCCTCCCCAAGCGACCTTCACCAAAGCAATCTCTTTACCTCGAAGCTGCTTCAATTTCCGATCTTCTATCCGCATAGGTGATGTCTCAACAGTCAGGTTATCTCTCACCTGCACATCATCTAATTGGACTACATGAGACGGATCCGCAATGTATTCCCTCAACTGAGATACATGGAATACGTCATGAAGATTAGAAAGCGATGGCGGTAAAGCCACACGATAGGCCACTTCTCCTATCCTCTGCAAAATCTGATAAGGACCAATGTAACGCGGCGACAACTTGCGCGACTTCAATGCCCTACCAACACCTGTCATCGGAGTGACTCGAAGAAACACATGATCTCCCTCTTGAAATTAAAGTGCCTTTCTCCTCTTGTCATAATAACTCTTCTGACGACTCTGAGCAACTCTCATCTTCTCTTGAATCATCTTGATCTTATCAGTAGTCTGTTGAACTAACTCGGGTCCAACAACAGAACTCTCTCCGGACTCAAACCAACACAATGGTGTCCTACACCGCCTACCATATAACGCCTCAAATGGTGCCATACCGATACTCGAATGAAAACTGTTGTTGTAGGTAAACTCAATCAAAGGCAAGTAGCTATCCCAAGCTCCTCCTTTTTCCAATACACAAGCTCTCAAAAGATCTTCGAGTGACTGAATCGTCCTCTCCGTCTGACCATCTGTCTGAGGGTGATAAGCTGAACTCAAACGCAACTTAGTACCCAAAGCACTCTGGAAGCTCTCCCAAAATCTAGAAGTGAACCTCGGATCTCTATCTGAAACAATACTCGACGGAATACCATGCAAACACACAATCCTCTCAATATACAATTTAGCCAACTTCTCCAACGGGTAATCCACACGCGTAGGGATAAAGTGAGCAGATTTAGTCAATCTATCCACAATAACCGAAATAGACTCAAAATTACTCGGCGTCCTCGGCAAACCCGATACAAAATCCATGGAGATACTATCCCATTTCCACTCAGGAATAAACAACGACTTCATCAAACCCGATGGCTTCTGATGCTCAATCTTTGACTTCTGGCAAGTCAAGCAAGAATACACAAATTCCGCAATCTCCTTCTTCATACTAGGCCACCAAAACACTTTCCTCAAATCCTGATACATCTTAGTAGCACCTGGATGAATACTCAATCCGCTACGATGTCCTTCCTCAAGGATACTCTTTTTAAGCTCAACAACATTCGGAACACAAACTCGATCCCGACATCTCATAATCCCATTCTCATCAATCCGAAAATTACCACCTTGGCCTTGGTTGATCAAAGTCAACCGATCAACTAAACTCAAATCCGATTTCTGTCCTTCTCAAATTTCATCCAAAATACCACTTGTAAGCTTTAACATACCCAACTTAAATCCAAAAGAAGTTCTCTCACATACTAAACTCAAATCCCGAAATTGCTCGACCAATTCCAACTCTTTCACCATCAACGCCGACATATGCAATAATTTCCGACTCAATGCATCCGCTACTACATTTGCTTTACCCGGATGGTAATTCAAACCAAAATCATAATCCTTCAATAGCTCTAACCACCTTCTTTGCCTTGCATTCAATTCCTTTTGATCAAAGAGATACTTCAAACTCTTGTGGTCACTAAACACTTCAAACCTCGCACCAAACAAATAATGCCTCCAAAGTTTCAACACGAACACAACGGCGGCCAACTCTAAGTCATGCGTCGGATAACTCTTCTCATGCACCTTGAGTTGCCTCGAAGTATAAGCCACAACTTGGTTATTCTGCATCAACACACCTCCCAAGCCCATTAAGGAAGCATCACAATACACAACGAATGGTTTTTCCGAATTTGGCAAAATCAAAACAGGGGCTGTCGTCAACCTTCGCTTAAGTTCTTGGAAACTCGCTTCACACTTGGCATCCTAAACAAAAGCTTGACCCTTCCTAGTCAACTGCGTCAACGGCAATGATAACTTAGCGAATCCTTCAATAAACTTCCGATAATAACCGGCTAAACCAAGGAAACTTCTAATCTCAAAAACTGACTTCGGAGTCTCCCATTGCGATACCGCTTCAACCTTCGACGGATCAACCGCAATACCATTACTCGAAATTACATGACCCAGGAAACTAACTTCCTTCAACCAAAACTCACACTTAGAAAGTTTTGCAAACAATTGCTTCTCTCTCAACACAGATAACATAATCTTCAAATGCTCGGCATGCTCTTCTTCGCTCTTCAAATAAACCAAGATGTCGTCGATAAACACAACCACAAACTTATCCAAATAAGGATTGTAAATCCTATTCATGTACTCCATAAATACACCTGGTGCATTAGTCACACCAAATGGCATCACAGAATACTCATAGTGTCCATACCTCGTTCTAAAAGCAGTCTTTTGAATATCCTCAGCTTTCACGCGAATCTGATGATACCCAGATCTCGAATCAAGCTTGCTGAACACACTTGCACCAACCAACTGATCCATCAGATCATCAATCCTCGGAAGTGGATACTTGTTCTTGATAGTCACTTTGTTCAACTGTCTGTAATCCACACAGAGCCTCATAGAACCCTCTTTCTTCTTAACCAACAACGTCGGTGCACCCCACGGCGACACACTCGGACGAATAAACCTCTTTTCAAGCAAATCCTCAAGTTGACTCTTCAACTCTTTCAATTCTGATGCCGACATACGATAAGGAGCCATCGATATCGGACTAGGTCCAGGAATCAAATCTATGGAAAACTCCACCTCTCGCTCCGGTGGTAAATCCTTTATCTCTTCAGGGAAAACTTCCGAAAAATCTCTAACAATTGGTAAAGAACCAATCTCTTCACTTTCACCAATTCCCAAAGTTGCCATAAGCATAAATACCTTAGCTCCATCTTGCACTGATTCTTTCACTTGTCTCGCTGTCATAAACAAATCTCTTGCAACGTCGGATTCCGGAAAAATAACCGTCTTGTCAAAACAGTTAATATATACCCGGTTGAATTCTAACCAATTCATCCCAAGGATGACATCGAGTTGTTCTAGGTGAAGACACACTAAATCAATTCCAAAATCTTTACCGAAGATACTCAACGGACAATTCAAACAAACATACGGTGTAGTTACCGAACCCATAGCAGGAGTATCAATAACCATACCGCCACCAATCACAGACAACTCAAGATTCAACCTTTTAACACAATCCAAAGAAATAAAAGAATGCGTAGCTCCGGTATCAATTATAGCGATCAAAGGTGTACCATTAGTGAAACACGTACCTCGGATCAATCGATCGTCGCCAGCAGTCTCAGATCCAGATAGAGCGAACACTTTTCCGCTTCCTTGATTCTTCTTTGGCTTATCACATTTGGTACTAATGTGTCCTTGCTCGCCACAGTTGTAGAAAGTCACATTTGCACCGCTTCTGCATTCAAGGGCTTTGTGGCCTGGCTTACCACACTTAAAACACGCCTTCTCAACACTCTTGCATTCCGAAGCACGGTGTCCCTCTTCATCGCACCTATAACACTTTATCGGAGTAGAAACTCCCCCACTTAGCCTCTTGCCATAACCCATTCTTTGTTTCCCTTTGTCCGCAGGAGTCACATAAGGTTTTCCTCTGGATTGACCTTTTCCTTTCTTATCACTTAAACTCTTGTAGTGGCTAGACCGAGCCCTACTGTCTTCATCATAGATTTTGCTCTTGTTCACTAACTCAGAAAACCGCCTGATTTCCTGATATCCAATAGCTTGCCTAATCTCGGGTCTCAAACCGTTCACAAACTTGAGGCACTTAGACCTCTCGACATTAGCAGTATTGTAATGAGGACAAAATTTGATCAACTCTTCAAATCTTGCCGCATACTCCGCTACCGTCGAATTACCTTGCTTTAACTCAAGAAATTCAATCTCTTTCTTCCCTCGGACATCCTCTAGAAAATACTTCTCCAGAAAAGTCTCTCTGAACAGATCCCAAGTGATCACAATATCCTCTTCCTCAAATCTTTGGCGAGTATTACCCCACCAATCTTCAGCTTCTTCTTCGAGCATGTGAGTCCCAAACTGCACCTTTTGTGCATCTGAGCAATTCATAACCCAAAAAATCTTCTCGATGGCTTTCAACCAAATCTGTGCTTTGTCAGGCTCATGGGTTCCCTTGAAAATCGGAGGATTGTTCCTTTGAAACCTCCCCAAAGCACGGAATTCATCATCAGCATTATTCCCCACATTCACATTGGCCGGAGGATTCTACCCAATCGCTCCCGCCAACCTTGTCAAAGCTTCTGCGATTGCTTCATCGTTCCTCCCCGCAACCATCTTACTAATTCCAACAACAGAACCACGTAAGAACGACCAATATTGATAATGCAACACACGCATATCAATAACACACAGGGGAAACACTCTAACAACTTGGTCGGACGGACCGACCTGCTCTGATACCACTATTGTAACACCCCCTTCTATACCCCCAAATAAATGCATATACAAATTTATCAGAGTGAAAATTTTAGAATAAGGTATAAAGGAAGAATGTCACAATTTCACCAATGAAACACTTTAACATTTGCTCCATAAAATATGTAACATTTTCATGGTTTTAGAAATCACATTTCAACCTTAAAATTTAAGCGGAAGATAAAATCATTTAATCATTTCCAAAACATCAATTCACATACAGATAAGGTATCCAGATTGATACATCATGTCAGGTAATTACAAAACCACATCAGCTGATACATCGCAATGTATCACAAAAGAATGACTATACTAGTCTAACTACCCGGTGTTACATATCAGAGCAGCCGACTTAAAAGAATGAAGATAACTTCACAAAAACTCCAGCATCCTAATCTGCAATGCCTCGTAGAGCATTATAAAACAGCAGAAGGGTGAGAAATATTACCATATTAATCAATGCATAAGATTATATACATATACAGGTATCACATAATTACATTCCACATTTCTCACCACAAATTCAATTCATAGTCATATTTATCATGTTATAAATATAAACAAATATGAACATACCCAAACATATCCCTTCATACATATTTCCCAATCATCCAAAACCCATCATATTCACAAGCATACTTCATATATCCATGACATTTATGCTATTACCACATCATCAAACAATGCACATATATCCACGATATATTCCCATGCATTTCTCACAATTATTAACGATGCACACATATCCACGATATGTTCCCATGCATCTCTCACGATTATTAACGATGCACACATATCCACGATATGTTCCCATGCATCTCTCACAATTATTAACGATGCACACATATCCACGATATGTTCCCATGCATCTCTCACAATTATTAACGATGCACACATATCCACGATATGTTCCCATGCATCTCTCACAATTATTAACGATGCACACATATCCACGATATGTTCCCATGCATCTCTCACGATTATTAACGATGCACACATATCCATGATATGTTCCCATGCATCTCTCACAATTATTAACGATGCACACATATCCACGATATGTTCCCATGCATCTCTCACGATTATTAACGATGCACACATATCCACGATATGTTCCCATGCATCTCTCACAATTATTAACGATGCACACATATCCACGATATGTTCCCATGCATCTCTCACAATTATTAACGATGCACACATATCCACGATATGTTCCCATGCATCTCTCACGATTATTAATGATGCACACATATCCACGATATGTTCCCATGCATCTCTCACAATTATTAACGATGCACACATATCCACGATATGTTCCCATGCATCTCTTACATTTGCATACAACAACATACACTCATAATTCATCGAATAATACACACATAATCATTACTATGTTCTCGTGTATTTTCTAATCGATGCAGACATTATACATATCGCAATCTATGGTTCCCGCCCAAAGACTACCCACAGCACATACACATACAGTATATAACATTTCATTCCATTAAGGATCGAACCCGATCGAACCACAACACAGCATAGAATGAAATCACAGAAAAATGAAATTCTGTCATGTTCGCCACCACCTCGCTAGGCGGGCACCTGGCGAACCCTCGCTACCTGTTCGCCTAGCGAACAAGCTCGCGAACCCCAACAGAAGCTACTGGAAGGCTTCGCTACCTGCTCGCTGCAGCGAGCTTCCCAGCGAACCATTTCGCTATCTGTTCGCTACACTTTCGCTACCAGCAAACACACCAAAATCCATTCTGTCCAAGTCTGGGACCATTCGCTATCTGTTCGCTGAGCCAACCCCTAGCGAGCATTCGCTACCTGCTCGCCTAGCGAGTCGCTAGCGAATGTCTGCGTATTTTGTTTTTCACTTACTGTTATCCAACTCAACCAACTCCAAAAACTCCAAATCTCACTAATCCAACTCCAATACTCTTAGTCTAACATTTCTAGACTATTCTACATCATCTATTTCAGATTTTAACCGATTAAATCACAGTTCTACCGATTATTCCAACTTTTGCCCTAAATGGAAAAGGATGGAAACTACCCCACAATCCAAACCCAACATACATAATAGTATACAATGATCAAATAGCAATGTTTCTCACCCTTACCTCGATTAATTGGAGCTTTGATGTTGGTTCTTGATGATTTTCCACTTTCCTCTTCTTCTCCTCTCTTTCTCTTCTTCTTTCTCTTCTATTTCCTTTTCCTTACTATCTTTTCTTTTCTCTTCTACTTTCCTTATATACTTCCTTATTTTCTTTCCTTCCCATTTCTCTCTCAATTCTCTATTAATTTCCAATTAATAAAAATTAATTTCCAACATTAATAAAAATCCCACTAAATTAATTAATTACTATAATTAATTATTTAATGAAATTCGGGCTGTTACAGCCCCTGCGTTCTTCAGACCGAAAGGCATTACCTTATAGCAAAACGTTCCCCAGGGAGTGATAAACGTAGTTTTCTCCATGTCCTCCGGCGCCATCTTGATCTGATTGTAGCCGGAGAAGCCATCCATGAACGAAAATACGGAGAACTGCGATGTATTGTCGACCAACACATCAATATGAGGCAGCGGGAAATCATCTTTAAGGCTCGCCCTATTCAAATCCTGATAATCGACGCACATGCATACCTTACCGTCCTTCTTCGGTACAGGCACTATGTTGGCGACCCACGGAGGGTAAGTAGTGACCGCTAAGAAGCCAGCATCAAGCTGTTTCTGCACTTCTTCTTTGATCTTAACGACCATATCTGGTCTTGTCCTCCTAAGCTTCTGCTTGACGAGAGGGCAATCTTCTCGCAATGGCAAGTGGTGGACCACGATGTCAGTGTCGAGTCCGGGCATATCTTCGTATGACCAAGCAAAGACGTCACTATACTCTCTTAGCATCTTGACCAATCTCTGCTTGACATCACTCTGCAGTGCAGCCCCTATCCTGACGTTTCTGACGAGTTCTTCAGAACCCAGATTCACGATCTCGATCTCCTCTTCATGAGGCAGAATAACTTTCTCCTCTTGTTTCAACAAACGGGCCAACTCTTCAGGAAGGTCTTCGTCTTCATCAATCTCTTCTTCGGCTTGATAGATCGGGCAATCGAAGTCGAAGTGAGTCGTAGAAGGTCCAGAGTCGATGTCATCTGTTATGTGGATCCTGCAATAACAAGGGTTAAGTTTAAAACAAGAATGTGCAGGTTAGCACAAACCCCATTGCCATTTTATTGTTTTTCAAAACAAATATAAAACAGGAATAACAGAGATCACAATATTTGAATACGAAGGAAACGCCTTTGATTTATTAACAAAATGCATGTACATAATCCAACAAGGCCCTGACAATAAAACCACTATGCCCCGGGTAGGACACAGGGTTGTACAATGATTGGAAAAAGTAAATCATTACTCTTCGCTCGTCATCTGGATGATATCCTTGATGGACCAGTTGGTGAGGCCCTCGCCTGGCTTGCTTGGCTGGATCCAAGAGTCGAGGTCACAGTCGCTATCTCCGCTGTCTTCAGACACCGCATTGACACTTTCAAAAATCACCCCTCCGCTGGTAAACTGGATCGGCCCTTTACCTCGCGACACACTGCTAGAAGAGGAGGCTTCAGCCGTAGGAGAATATCCCAACCCAAACTTGTCTTGCTTGTTAGGTATCTCCAAAATTCGCCCCCAGCCTGGGGTAGATCCGGCTTGGACAACGGCCCGAGCTTCCTTGAATGAGGAGAGAGTCATCTCTGGCTTTTCGGTGACTACAAGAGCTACGTCCTTCACTTTGACAGCTTCGAACGCTTGGCATAGGGTTTCGTGGATTTCCCCATCCATCTCAACATACTTAAAGGACGACAAATGGCTCACCATTATGTCTTCCTCGCCACACACGGTCACGATGCTACCTCCGACAGCGTACTTGAGTTTCTGGTGCAACGTGGAGGTCACGGCTCCAGCAGCATGGATCCACGGCCGGCCCAAGAGACAGCTGTAGGCAGGCATGATGTCCATAATGTAAAAGATCGCGTCGAATGTTTCCGGCCCGACCTGGATTGGCAGGGTCACCTCCCCGAAAACATGGTGTTTGGTTCCATCGAACGCTATCACAACCAGATCACTAGGTGTGCAAATCACTCCACGAGTATCCAACTTCATTAATGCCTTCTTCGGAAGAACATTAAGCGACAAACCCGTGTCCACCAACACGTGCGACATGATCGTGCCCCTACACTCTATCGAGATGTGAAGGGCGCTATTGTGGTTCCTCCCCTTCGGCGTCAGCTCCAGGTCTGTGAACCCTAACCCATTTCCAACATTCACGTGGGCTACGACCTCTTCCAGCTGGTTCACCGATATTTCCTGCGGTACATACGCGGCTTTCAACACCTTCAGCAGCGCGTTGCGGTGTGCCTCAGAACACAGCAACAGATTCAAGATGGAAATCTTCGAGGGCGTCTGATGGAGATGATCCACAATCTTGTAGTCACTCTTTTTAATCAACCACATAAACTCCTCGGCGTCTTTAACGAGTAAGTCTTTTTCTGCCCCACGTGGGATTTCTTCAACGACTTTACTTTTACCTTTATCGGCCGCATCAGCTCTGACCGCTTTATCTGCCACGACCTCTGGTGGTGCAAACACTCTTCCGCTGCGAGTTATACCACTGATTCCCACAAGGTTCTCCACAGATGAACCAAACGGTTCTAGCTCCAACTTCTGTCCGTTGCAGTAGACTTCAGCCCCATAATGCCATGGGACAACATTAGTGCTTTCGAAGGGTATCGGCCCAGCTCTGGTGATGGTAATTATGGGCGGCCTGGGCGCAGAAATAGTTATCGTCTGGCGAGGGATGGTGATGGTGGCGACCTCATCATCTTGCTTCAGCACTACCTCCCCCGATCCACATTCGGCTCTCCGGCTAAACTGTAAAATCCCTTCAGTCATCAGACTTTGAATTCCTTCTACCAACTGTTCACATCCATCAGAACGTGTGGCACAGTCCATACATAGCTCTCCGCAACCTGGAAAGAAACCCCTTTTCATCAGCTTAGCCTTGATGAAGCTAAGTGGCGTTTTCAGATCTCTGACGTCAGTCAACAAATCCAAACTCTCGTCTTCGATAATGGCGTTTACTCCACCTCCCCTATGATTCGGCATAGGGTTCTTCGTGACATTTGGCACATTATCCGAGAAGTTGATGATCTTGGCATCCACCATGTCCTACACCTTGTGCTTGAAGGCTTTGCAGTTCTCTATTGTGTGGCCTGGTGCCCGTGAGTGAAACTCACAAGTAGCGTTCGCGTCATAACCTGGCGGAGGTGCCCCTGTCAAGGGAGCCAAGGTCCTCTTTTGGATCAACTGTAGCTGAAGCAAAGTCTGCAATAGTTGCGCGTATGACATGGGCGGTGTCTCGAGGTGACGGCTCGACAAAGGTGCCCGATTCTGATACTTTCTGTACCCTTGTTGATTCGGTTGCTGCTGCTGCTGTGGCTGTTGAACTGCTGGGATAGTTATGCTGGCCACCTGCTGGTGAGGGCCTTTACCCTTCCTTCGAGTGTTGGACACATCGCTCGTTTCTCCTTCCCGTCTCTTGCCAGCATAAGGTTTCTTTCCGCCTCCTCCAGCTAAGGATGACTCACCTTGAATTTTCCCGAGTTTGATCCCATTTTCAATGTGCTCACCCGTGATAATGAGATCCGAGAAGGTTCCGGACATACCGCTGACCAACTTCTCATAGTAAACCCCTGGGAGTGTGGCTACAAACATCTGCACAAGCTCGCGTTCAACCATCGGCGGCTGAACCCTGGCTGCCAACTCACGCCACCGCTGGGCGTATTCCTTAAACCCTTCATTGTTCCTTTGCGACAGATTCTGCAGTTGGACTCGGTTCGGGGCCAAGTCGCTATTGTATTGGTAGTGGTGCACAAATGCTTCAGCAAGATCCTTCCACGTGCGCACACTGGTAGGCTCCAGACTCATGTATCATTCGAGGGATGGCCCGGAAAGACTGTCTTGAAAGAAGTGCATCAGCAACTTCTCGTCCTCGGAATGAGCGGACATTTTTCTGTAATACGATCTCAGGTGGACGCGAGGGCAAGTGGTGCCCTTATACTTTTCAAAGTCAGGTACCTTGAACTTGGGAGGCACCTTGAAATCAACAATCAGTCCCAACTTGGACATATCAACGCCCAGGGTGTTCTGATTCTCGATATTTCTAATCTTATCCTCAAGTGCCTTGAACCTTAGACGTGCTTCAGCATTCAGCTCCCCTTCAGCACCTCTCTGAGAGAACACATCGTCCTGACGATCTTCTAACCACGGCTGAGGCCCAAACAGATTCCCAACACCTGCATTGCCGTTGCCCAGCCCAACATTAGCTTCCAGACTCCCGTTACCGACGCCCTTCGTATTGCCATTGAGTCCCATATTAGCTATCACGTTGTCGTTGGCACTGCCATTTCCTCCGGTCACGGGGACGCCATTCTGTGGAGTTTCAACTGGTGGAGGAGTAGGCACAGTCCCGCCATGAAGTACGCCATTGCCATCAACCCTTGAAATCAAAGGCTGAACCAAAGTTCTTAGCTGATCCTGGCCATTGGCGACCGCTTGCATGAGCTCCATGAAGCGATCCATTCTTTCGTGGAGTTCCTGAACATCAGTTTGCACTTGCTCCATGATCCTGGTTTGATTAGCTCTGGTCGGATAGCGGTGAATAGGTCTCTGATCAATCCTGGAGCAACCTGAGACAACCTGAAAACACAAAAGGGTTAGGAAAAAATGACAAAGTGCTCGTTATGCAAATGCTTCATGCAAATGCAAACGTGTGTCTGTGCGGTAGGGAGATCTCCCCCGATTCTATTGCCTGAGTGCCAGTGCTGATAATAAGAAGTTCGAGCCCAATCATGGAAATAACATCTCATATATATGAAGAAAGCCCATCAAGGCGGTACACAACGTCAGTGAGTACAAGATGAATCAATAGCGCGACCTCAGCCAACAAGCCTGGTGATGGTCAGCATACAGCAATAATCAAACAAAAGGAATACAAATAGTCAGGCACGGCCACGGGCGCGATACTTTTCTAACAACTCCTTCGTTTCTGGATGATCAGGCAGAGTGAGTAACCCTTCGACGAGTAATTCCCTCTGCACAATGGTGTATTGAAGACCTTCGACCGAATCTTCCCATGCTCCTTCGCCGAAACAATATTCTAGCTTCCATTTCTTGGACTCAAACATCAGTTTGCGCTCCTTCAGGTTAGCGAGAGCCCTGTTGAGCTGGCCTTCGGCGGCATATCTGCGAGCGGTTTCTTCATCAAACCTCTTCTCACTGGCCTTCACCTGGGCCTCCAGCTTGGAGATCTGTAGCATCAGCTTATCCTCCCGCTCTTTCCTGGTGGCTAGGGAAGCCTTCCAGTGCTGGTTGAACTTAGATATCCTCCGATACGCTTCGTCCAAGTGCTGCTTCTTCGTAGCCAGTACGTCGTTGACAGCTTTGAAGTCTTGACCCATGCGTTCACGCTTGGCTATCTGCTTAGTCAGGTCCATCCCCAGCCGGTTCACCAGCTCTGTTTGCCTTTTGAAGGAATGAACGACTTCGTTTCTCTCGCTTCGAAGCTGAGCCAATTCTTTCTCCAGTTCTTCATTTGCCTGCTTCAATTCATCTCGCTCAGCTAACACCTGATTATGCTGCTGAATGGGCATAGTAGTAGGCTCTTAGATCATTGGAGGGCTTTCTGGCTTGGCCGGAAGAAACGGCATCCCTATAGCATTTGCTCTGGCTCTGATCCAAGTCACATACGGAGGGTATGCTTGATTATTGCTTCTCCCCAGCAACGGTTTGCCCCTCTTACTGATACCATTCCATGCGCGCTGAAGCCTAGATAACAGATACCCCTCTAGAAGACCAGTGAGGTACAGAGATTCCTGCACCTCTTCATCCTTCGGCGGAGCTCTCAAAGCGTACGCGAACTGTCGGACCAGCAAAGACGGATTATAGTTTATACAGCCCTTCCTGCCTATCAAAGGCACGTTTGGAAACCCGCTGCAGCTGAAAATAATCTCGGTACCCAGCCTATCTCTGTCAAACCAGTCAATATCCTCTGCAGATAAATTCATCAGACGCTCGGACCACTCAGCTATGGCTGTAGACGAAACAAAGGGACCCCTCTTGGGCAGATGACTATCAAGCCATTTATAAAGCAAGGGCACACAGCACGAGACATTCTTGCCCCTTCTGTTCTCGTTTTTATAGTGGACGGAATGGTAGACATCTCCTATCAAGGTATGGACTGGATTCCCTGATGCAAAGATATGAAATGCATCGAAGTCTACAAAGTCGGGCATATTGGGGAACAAAATAATGCCATATATGCACAGAGCGAGGATGGCGTTGAACACGACCCAACATCCGTCTTTGGCGCACTGCTGAGCCTTTCCCACTAAAAACTGCAAGGAGAACCCAGGAACCTTGTTCCAACTAGACAATACCAACTCGGAGGCGTCCAGATGAAGTGAAGGAGCTAAACCAGCCAGATCAGACTCAGCATCCATATGAACAAAAGGCATCTGCCTCTTGATAGGCACACCTAACAAATCAGCATATTCCTCTAGCGTAGGGGCGAGAACAAAATCCTGGAAAGTGAAGCATCTCAGCGGAGGATCGTAGAACTGCAGCAGAGCATGCAACCCATTCAACTCGAACCCAGAAGGATTACGAACCAAACTGAGCAATTTGCCGTAAGATTTTCTGAACTCGTCTCTCACAGAATCATCTGCTAAGGCAATCAAACCAGTCAGCTGAACCACCTCAGGGGTAGGGAACTTGGAAGCCACGGTCTTCCTCAGAGAACCCATAACAAATACAACAGGAGGCAAGAAATCCTGGATCGGGGAAAACGGTACCTGCAACACAGACACACGTTAATGAAATGCAAATGAGTATGCAAAGCAATGTAAAATGCAATCATGCAGCAGGAGATCAAGGCAACTGTGCTGCGAAGATTCTGTATCAACAAAACCATAATCATGCTATATCAAGAACAACCACTATCTCTGATAAGAAGAAAACCCTGGTATCGGACCACAAATCTGCTCTGTCAAGAACACACATCTGATAAGGCCATAAGTCTGCTCTGTCGAGAACAAACATCTGATAATAAGGACCTCTGATACAGGACCAAAAAATCTGCTCTGTCAAGAACAAACATCTGATAATGAGATCCTCTGATACAGGACCATAACTCTGCTCTGTCAAGAACAAACATCTGATAATGAGATCCTCTGATACAGGACCATAACTCTGCTCTGTCAAGAACAAACATCTGATAATGAGATCCTCTGATCCCAATCAAAACTGATTCACTGTCAAGAAAACCAGGTAGTCTGAAGGTCAGAGTTTCCTGCAACAAACCCAACCCTGCTCACAGGTATGGACCTAAACTGACTCAAGTTCGGCATCCTATGCGTTCATCAGCGTCACAGACATTCAAGAGGGGTGATACGATACCCAGAAGGTGTGGCATCACCAGCTCATGAAGCGGCCTCACTCGGTTGAATCACAAGTGATCGGTCCCCAGAGTCGATAATCCTCCAAACCAACAACCCCCTCAACCCAAAGGGTTGAAAAAGAAGTCAACCGGGAGAACCTCGTCTGAACGTGGATTTCATGAGACACTAGTGCCTGCCAAGCAAGCACGCGCCCACTAATTTCCACAACTAATGCTATGTTCACTCAAGCCTGGGTCTGGCTTCTCACTCATCAGAATGCCCCTCTCACAACAGCACATATAATCATATCATACTGAAAATAAAATGCGGGAAATAAAATGCGATAAATAAACACAACCCGACAAGTAATCATACAAGCGCTAGGATTGACTCTCGCAGGGGACGTCGGATCCCCAAACTGACTCGCATACGGGACGTTGGATCCCAGGAAACTATCAAGTCCCCAGCAGAGTCGCCAGCTGTCGCTTCCGCGAAAATAAGGTGCCGGCAAAACAGAAGAGTTGCCACCTTTCGTTATTTATCCCTCGGAGCGGGAAAGGAAACGATCGGAAAAACCTGACGAAAAGGGTAAGACAAGGTCATCGCAACCGTTGTCTGGGTTCGGGAGTCGGTTACGCAAGGGGAAGGTATTAGCACCCCTCACGTCCGTCGTACTCGACGGGATCCACGCTTGTTGTGTTTACTGGACGAGTTGGTTTATCTATCTACCTATCATGGCTGGCTTAAACAGAGAGAAAATGACTCGGCAAAGCGTCGCACTTTATGCCTACGTATTCTCATCAGAGAATGAGAAATCAGAGTCAACGTAGTTCGACCTACTACGGGTTACGGGGAAGCTGGCTCGCCAATACGTCAGTATTGTGCCTACATACTCTCAACAGGCATGAGAGATTAGAGCTTACGTAGTTCGGGATAATACGGATTACGGGGATTCAGATTCATCTGTTTTATCGAGTAGGGTTAAACAGCAGTTCCAGCAGTTAGGGACAAAGCCTGTTTGCGGTGGCGCTGAAGTTTAACGACACTCTTTTCTTCAGAAAAGCTTTCCTTTGAATTATGGGCCCACGGGGCAAAAAGGTTTGAAGTTTGTTTTCTGTCTTTTACGGAAGAAGTGTTTTTTTATTGTGTTTGCAATTTCAATCGCACTAGAGACTATGACCTGAGAGTGAATGCGTCGCATGTCACCCAAAGGGTACCATACTAAACATCCAGATTGTTGAAAAGAAGCTCTCCAACAATCCTTCCTCAGATAGCTTAAGGCTCGTAACGTACGAAAGAAATCATTCATGATTACTGTATTTTAATTTGTTTTGAGATGAGAAGAGAGCAGGCTCAACTAAAGGGAGACTATCAAGTCCTAATGTTGTCATGCCAAGGATTCATCCTATGGTCGAGGTTTGAAACAGGGAACTCCTAGAAGTTATCATGCATAGGTTTCAACCTAAAGTTCTATCATCACTTCCTTATCAAAGGAAATGAGATTCCTAAGGGATCATATCAATGATACAGAAACAGATAAAGCATCAGCTTAAACAGTAAACAGTAAACAGCTGTAAAATGCATGCAATGCAAGTGAGGGAGGAAATGTGTGTGGGGCATCAGCCTCTACAAGCTCATCTCAACCTCAAGCCAGAATGAATAACAGTAATCATACAGAGGAAATAAAACATGCTATCAAGCAAAATACAGTAAATTGCAATCATACAGTAAAAGTAAAACATGCTATCAAGCAAACTAACCACATGGGCAAGGGAGCTGGGCTCTACCGAATACCCGCAAGCAAAGCCATACAGTAACAATACAAGCAGAGGGAGCAACTCAACCTCTAGTGCAATCATGCTCCTAGATTAAAGTCAGTCTAGTCATGGACCTATTCTAATGCATCAAGCAAGTCAAACAAGGCACATCAACACAGAAAAGAAAACAGACAAGAAAGCAGATCAACCCCTCTTTCTTTCTCTAAGCTTCAGCTCTTCTGACAACAACTCAGTCTTTAGACTTTAAGCAACCTTCAAGGCTATCATCTTTATTGGCAAATATCAATTTGCTCTTCACAAGTTCAACCCTTCAACATAAGTTTCAACTTATCTTCACTTCTCCAAGCTTCAGCTCCTCAATCAACTCCACCCTCAGGCTTCACTCTTAACTGCAAGTGTCAACTTGACTCCTTCAGATTCTCAATCATCAATGTAAGTATCCACTTATCTTATCTTTTATTCCTCAAGCCTCAGCTCCACACCCAATCTCCTTTGGGGTCTTCAAGCTTCAGCCCTCTTTGCTTCACCAGTCTCAACTTGGTCTTCTTCACCTTCAAGCTTCAGCTTCTCAGGGTAATCTTTAATCACTTAGAAGTGTCAACTTCATCCTTCAATTCTTTCTCAAGCCTCAGCTCTTCATTCAATCTCCTTTGGGGTCTTCAGGTATCAACTTGTTCTCCAAGCCCTTCAGGCCTCAACTACAATGGCAATGCTCAAGGAATCATCCTCTTGCACACTCTTCAATGAAGTCTTCATCTTCAAACTCAAGCTCAACATCTCCCAAGATACTCAAACCAGAAGAAAACACTTAGCTGGATAAGCTAGGATATTAAACTGCTTATTGACCACCAAAGGAGGCCTATAAGGGTTTAACATCAGAAGAACGGTTCCCTCAAAAGTTCTACTTCCTAGGTACCATCACTTATCCCTCTAAAGGAGGGAGGTGAATACCATGAGAGGACTTTTAATCATTGGGAGGAATGGAAGCACAGGATGCTCTCCATGTTTGTGAAAGAAATCATTCTAACTACAAAGCTCTCCCTATGTCCTATCTCCTAATCTTCATCAGATACCTTCAGGCTCAAGCAAATCCAAAGCTCCAAGCAACTTCAAGCAACTTCAAGCCTCCTCACCTTGTCTTCAACCTGTCTTCAACTTGTCTTCAATCTCAATCAAAGGCAAACCAAGCACAAACCCTAATCTAAGGGAACTAAATGAGTTAAACTAGTTGAATTAGTAAATTAGGATCACCTAAAACCTAGCACTAAAGTTAGTCCTAACTAAAATGCTAGAATCAATTGTAAAATCCTACAAAAATTACTATGGGAACCTAGGTCAATCATGACTCTATCACATTAGTTTCAAAGATCAAATCATCAAATTGGACCTAGAACTAAAATCTACATTCTAAGGTATCAACCTAAAACCCTAAAAAGGAAGTCTCTAAATATCAATCTAGAAAGCACACCTATTTTCATCACAAAAATGTGAGAAAAATTCTATGGTATCATACATCTCTAACCTAATCACACACAAAAAATTATGCCAAGAATCATCACTATGAGATCACACAAAATTCTACAAAAATATGCATCAAACATAAACATTTTAATATTAATTAAAATACAAAATTCTAATTAAATCAGAAATTAGATGAAATGAAAATATTTCTTTTCTAAAAAATAATAGACTCAATCATGATTAATATGCAAAAAGAATGGGTTGAATTGGATTAATATTCAATTAGTTATGAATTTTACAAGAATCATGAATTAAATGAAAAAATAATGAAATCCACCAAAAATTAATAAAGACACGGTGCAAATAGAAATCATTTTCAATTAAAACTCTGGGTTGGACTTGCTGGGGGGGTGTGGATAACATTCAGATTACTAAGCCCAAAACGTTGAATTAATGAAACGCAACGTTTCCTTCACAATTCCTTCACAACTCAGAATTAAAACACAGCCATTGGATCTCCTCATAGTCAATGGTCAAAACATGATCTGATGGTGAGAACTTCATCTTCTCCAATTCAAAGCTCTGAGCTTCGCGCCCAGCTCCGGCCACCGCCGATGGAACTCCGGCCAACCCCTTCAACCCTAGTTCTTCCTAGAGGCCTCCAATCCAAGAGGTCAAAACATGAAATACACTCCAAATCTTGCCACGAACTCAATCATGCCATTAGTTTCTTCTGAAACCCCAAGAATCAACATCTCCCAATCTCAACCGAAAATGGTGATCTTCCTATTTTGTCTCTAATTCAACAATTAACCATCTGAAAACCATCCTAGGCCATTCTACAACTAATCTAACACCCTAATTCAACCTAATTCTACCTAAATCAAGCTATATGAAGAAGGTTACAAACCTGGAAATTCTTGAATAACAGATGCACGAATCCTTCACTTCAAGCTCTCAAATCTTCTGGACACGATCACTGAACCTCCTCCTTGCTTTTGTATGCAAAAGATTCAATGGAAAGTGCTTCAATCTTGAAACACGATGAAGAGTTGCAGGTGCTGAAAATCACTTGCTCCCACACGATCTAGCCACCAATTCTCCTTGGAAATGATCTGGAATCAATCCTTGATGCTCATGGAAGAAGAAGCAATCAAGAAAATGGAAGGAAATGGAGGAAATTGATGAAACCGATTTCAATTGTAATCTATGAAAACTCAATTCCAAACTATGCTCAAACCTTCAATGATCACCAACCCTTGCCATGGATGCATTCTACTCAATATATAGGTGAAGTTTGGATGATCTAGAACCCTCTAGATCCTTCCAATGAGATTTTACACATCTCATGTCATGAGATTTTGAATCACTTATCATACCATGCTCAATTCTGTTTGCAGCTTGAAATTCATCTCAATCTCCTTCATTTTCTCCCCTAGTGACAATTTGGAAGGGTTTAGCTTGCCAAGTTCCTCGCCCATGCCTCAATTTTAAGTTATGCATATGTTACTTAATATGCAAGTAACCATTTTCCAAAGCAAGTCCATGATTTAGACCTCAAATAAAAAATGTGGCTAAACCATTGTCTTTAAAATGTTTTCTAGAGTCAAAATTATATATTACATGCCATGGTTTGGATGTGTAGGTTGAAAATTTCAATTTCCAACTTTGACTTATTTAACTTATGCCTTCATTTTAGGTCATTTTTACCACTTTGAGCTACAAGCCTTTTCAACATCTCATGATCTCCTTAATAGCCTTAAAACATCATTTTAAGCAAGTTTGATGTTGAACATTTTTCCATTTGAAGCTTGGAAATAGGAGTTATGGCCTTATGCTTAAAATGACCTGTAATCTCCAAATGACCAAAATGCCCTTGACTTGTCAAAGCCATAACTTGAGTTATACAAATCCTATCAAGGACTTCTAGTACTCTCTAGAAAGCTAAGAAGATAAGGAACAACGTTCATGTTGACCAAAAGTTCATAGGAATCATTCTTCTTGGGCAAACGTTTGATGCAAGTTGGGTAACTTTCAAGCCCCCAGATTCACATACCTCAGATGACCTGTAAATTGTCAAAGTCATAACTTGAGTTCTACAAATCCTATAAAGGACTTATAGTACTCAAATTAAAGCTAAGAACAAGCTCTACAACATTCATGTTGGGGGAAAGATGAGATGGCAATCACATCTTGAGCTAAACTGCCTTGAAGATAAGGGTCAAACTAGGGGATTTTACATTGTCAAGCCTTAGAAACCCTAGCTTGAAACTTCTCAAACTCCTCAATCATGATGATTTGACCTTGGAATCATCCTTATAGCATCTCAATGTGTCAATCCATGATCACATGGCCTTTGAATTAGGTCTCAACCTTGTTCAAATCATCAGTTGACCTAGGGTTGACCCAGTCAAACCCTAATTACACCACTCATGGCTGAGGCTTCTTAATCTTGCACAATGACTTCTCTAGGCTTCATGATGGCTTTCAAGACATCTCATAAGCTCTCTCAAGGCTTCAAGTCCACATTATTGGCTTCAGAATCATCTGATGAGCTTCCCATAACTCTCAAGTTAGGAGGCACACACTCTTGGTTTCAACCAATCTCTCTGAGGATCTTTTCACTTCTCTGACAAAGATATCAACCCTTGACCACTTGAATAACCTTCTTAGATAGCTTCAAAGTCTTGCATAACCCTTTATTGGTAATCATACCTCTTGATCTCCTGCATACATGTCAATGAAATGCAAATGCTAATGCTAATGTGAATGAAATGAAACACAAGCTAGGTAAAGAAATGTTGGTCAAATTTTGGGGTGCAACACAAAGGATGCACTACCTCGCTGAATTTGAATATTGGGAGTTGTTGCATCATTTAGGCTGCCTTTGTTGCAGATGAACATGACTATGAAACATTGTGACAATAACTTTAGGTCGGCACACCCTTTTCTAAGTCGCGTGATACACCTTGAGCATTTGGTTGCTAAAATTCATATATCCATTGTTCTGAAGCTAACGACCTATTGAAGAACAAACTGTCAGTGTACCCATTATCATGCCCAAGATTGAATAAAGCAGTTCAGAAAACACAACTTTAGCAAATGCGAAACTGCAGTAATAGAAGTCCAACCGACCTGCATCAAACAAAAGTGAAATCGGAGTATCAAGCCATCAAGCCAATATAATTGAACCAACATTCCGAGTGAAGACAGCTCCAAGCATCCGCCGACACAACTCGAATGTGTCTTCGTAACCTGCACTCACAATGAGGGATTTGATTATCAATCATCATTAGAGCACCACTGTTAGAAGAATTTAAAGTTAACTAAAAAAGAAAAGGAACAAGTGCCTAACGAGGAACTTAAGTCGTACTCACCATAGGGGTTGCTATTACTTCCAGTTCACCTTGCAAACTTCCACCTACCCACATGCACCGTCTCCAGCTTTGTCCCGCCCAAAATTTCTCGCTTGGTTTCGACCTGCATAGCATTGGAAACATCATATTAGAGGAAGCTCGAAGATTACCGCTTTATGCAGCACGCGAGCGATTTAGCTAGTACGCCGAATGACCATGGTATTGGCATACAATATTCCCGAACTGACGGTCTTCAAATAGCTCAAAGGGAAATGTAGTAATTGATATTTAAAGGAAGGCCTACCAATTATCAGTGCCTAGCGGACAAGAGTGTTGAAGCAAAAGCAACAATCGTTGAATCCCTTTATCTATGGTGGCATGGATTCTCGAGCCGGCACCAGATTGCCCAAGTCGCCGTCCAAGTCTTCACTTGCACCTTCATGGTTCACCCTCAACTATATCGCGCTGTACGAGTACATCATCCAAGCACTCCCTCATCAACACATGAAACAATAGAAGTTCTGATTAAAAAGTTACAAGAAAACAACATTTCAGTATCAATCAAGTTCTAATTATGAAGAGCGATCATAAGACGTTTCCAAAACCACCGTCCAATGTAACAAGTTGAAGGAGAATTCTGAATTGCATAACCAGAACAAACGAGGCAACGGGAAGTCACGGTTTATTCTCAAACGAATATGTCGGAACCAAACAGAAATAATTTCATTGGCTTACCTTCCTTGAAGAAATGAGTTTCCAACCGTCTATCCATGCTCAGAAAAACCACAGGCGAGAGGGGGGTCGAAGTATCCGAGCTTTGAAGAAGAACACCATACCACATAGCACAGAATAATAAGCGCAGAGAGCAGTGATGATGGCAATGATTCTCTTTCCCAATTTAACCAGACCTGTTAAAACAGAAAAGGAAACTTCATTAAATCGATTTCAATCTTTTCCAACAATAATCAAACCATTAACGGATTTATTTTCCTTCTAAAGCAAGAACCCGACAGCTTTACTCTTCCCAATCAATTCAAATTATCTGAAATATTATAAGAGGGGGAATAGATTCAAGAATCAAGGGAAGGTTCATCAACCCATAACGTTCAACAGCAACACAAAATTGGCAGAAAACCCAAGTTTCAAATCAAACCCTAAATCATAAAAGGACTCACCTTTTAAGCCTCGCCGCGAGTCTCCATCTCCTTCCTCAGACTCTACTGCGGATCCGCTGCCCTTGAAGCTTTTGTCGCCGGAAATCTCCATCGAGAAACCACCCCGAAGCACCGTCGAAAATCCCTTCGCGGACCGTCACCGCCATAGCTCCTCAACCATCGCACCGTAAGTTATGTTTTGTAAAACCCGTTATCTTATTGACTTGCTTTTCATGATTTCAGGAAGAAGGAGGAAAGGAGACACGAAAAGAGGAAGAGATGCGGATAAACTAACGAGAAAGCAAGCATAAGAGAATGAAGAGCAGTGGTGCGAGGAGGGTTGGAGAGTACGAGAGACGAAGAGATTTAGGATTCTGGGGATTTCGTTTGATTTTGTATATCTTGTAATCACGTATTGCACACACACCACACACTATCGTGCACCCTCGCTCGAGGCCATCTGATCTCCAACGGATCTCGATCATACGCCTCATGTTGCGCATGCCCACCATAAGCCACACACACAATCGCTCCGCCCCTCCCTAATTCCCTCTTTACCTCTTAATCTCTCTGTTAATCGCTTTTAATCAACCAATAAACCCGTCATTAACCCTTTTTTTATTAAACTAATAGTAAATCCTTTATTAATCAGTTTTTTAAAGAAATAATAATAATCTTTCAATTAATCATTAACCAGTTTCTATTAAAACAGACCACCCTTTATCATTAGGTTTATATATCCAACTATCTTAGTAGTTATCTAGATAACCATTTTTTTCTAAGTAATTATCTTATCTCATCAACTTAATAACTTTTTTAGAAAAATAAGCATAGATAATTTGTTCACATTTCTAAATAATAAAAGAGGACCTATTTTCTCTAATTTAAAATGGTTTGTATTTTATTCTATTTGTTAAATTAAAAGCTTTTATATATTAAAAAAGAAACTATTTTCTCAATTAAATTAACTTTTAATAATAACCACCTTTTTTATTTTAATAAAATACAATATAAAAAACCCTCTCACCCTTTTTATTTAAATTTACTAAATGAACTTTAATTAACTTGTCACATAAAACTTTTACTAAAAATCTAATTAACTTATAATCTAGCTTAATTTTACAAAAAAACTAATACAACTCTTTTCTTTCTTAAGATCAAACTCGCTTAAAATCAATCTTAATTAATTCAACATTTTCCTGATAACTCTTCTCATAAAAGAACAATCTCCCATCAACTCAATTAATCGTGCATGCTTGCGCCCCTCTTCCATTTCGCACATTCACAATTCACACACTTTAGCGCTTTCATGCGTTTATGTATGGATTTATTTATCTGCATTTATCTTTCGCAATTTATCTTTACCGCAATATATTTTATCGCATTGCATAAGCGTCCAAAGGAAGAACCTGCGCATAACCTAAACAATTGTGCGTATGCATCTTATTTGCATCATACTCCCCTTTGATCCTTGATCTCAATCAAGTCGATCTTCTAAGTTTAGATCCTACCCCATAAAGAGGACCTTTTATCTTTACAACTTAGACAAACACAATTCAACTCAATCAAGCTATTCAAACACGTTAGAGAATAAGATGTTAATCATCTTAAGTGGGATAAAACTTCTACCCCATAACAATACAATCAATTTTCCTACAAAGTTGTGGTGGTCAAATCAAGTAATCTCCCTTAAAATGACAACTCATCTTTTCTCCTAAAATCAATCAATCAACTACCTTTATCCCGTAGGAACTTTGACCACAGTCAAAGAACTCCTCAAACCCTTTCAGGGGAACTACAGATACTCTGATTCTACTCCCGTAAGGATATGTAGGCATAAGATGCGATATCTTATCGAGTATACTTAGAAATAAACCCCTAGGTCTTTCAAACTTAAGCAGATAACCATTAGCAATAAACAACATTAAACAAGAGGTTCCTGTAGAGTACTACAGAAACTTAGGATGCTAGCACCTTCCCTAAGTTTAACCAACCCCCGAACCTAAAACTCTCTAGCTTGAATTTGCATTACATTGTGGGTATTTCGATCTTTTTCCCTTCCTTTGGACAAATCAAAGTTCAGTTGCAAATGAATTAAGATTCAAGCCCATCAATAGCTTGTTATCAAAATTTCATCGCGACAGACGCACAAAAGCTTCAGCCAATTCTCTCCAACTACGGATGTGAGTTCTCTCAAGCCCCATGTACCATTCTAAAGACGCTCCTGCCTGACTGTCTTGGAAAAAGTGCATTAACAGCCTTTCGTCTTTAGAATACGCTGACATCTTTCGGAAGTATACTCGGACGTGGACTCGAGGACAGGTTGTCCCTTGGGAGGAATTCTAACTCCTGGGACTAGACCCAAATCAGACATATCAAGGCCTAAAGAGTTTTGATTCTCAAAGGCCTTCATCTTCTCCTCAATCATCTTAAACCTTTGTTCAGCTTCAGTTGGCATGGCCGCTTCCATATCTCTCATGGAAAAGACATCGCTTTGGTGATCTTTCCAGCAAGGACCAGTAGTTCTATGCACAGGGTGGGTACTTCCACTAGCAATATTGCCATTTCCATTCTCGGCGTCTCCGCCCGGAGGTGTAACAACAACAGGAATAGGTGGTGGAACAGACCCACCCACAGGAGGAATAACACCAGCACCTCCATGAACAACACCTTCTTCGCTCACCCGTGCTATCAACGGTTGGACTATGGTTCTTAGATGTTCTTGTCCTGCAGCAACACCCTACATTATTTCCATGAATTGGGTCATGCGAGCCTTGAGCTCCTGCATTTCAGCTTGCATCTGCTCCATTACTCTATTGTTGATTACCTCGAGTTGGATATCTATGAAATCTGACCTGCTCAATCCTGTTACTGAAGAAAACCAAGCAGAGATAAGAACACGAGGCCACCGAGAACAACCTGTAATGCAAATGAGAATGTAAGATGCAAAATGCGAACATGTCTATGTATTCACAGGGAGATCTCCCCCTTGATTCTAGTTTCAATGAACGGGAACAGCGTGGATAGACAGGGACACCACAATAATCTTCTCATACATCAGGTTCAATCATTCCTAAAGGTATCAAAGATGCCAGGCTCAACCATGGAGATCGGACCAAATAAAGGTCCCACCTCAGTTGTTAGAAACGTGTACCATAAACCCTTTTTTCTGTTTGCTTCCCTTTCTCCGAAGACCAGTACCAGAATCAAGGGAAAGACGAGAACCTTTCGAACATATAAACATGCAATGTTAAATGCAAGATGATTATGCAAATACTGATGCAAACAGGGGATCAAGATGATGTGCTATTGACTGGAGGAGACCAAAACTCTGCTTCAACAGAATTACAACACTGTTCTGATAATAGGACCCTGTAACACTGTCACTGATGCATTCTGTCAAGAAAACTAGGTTGTCTGAAGGTCAAAGTTTCCTGCACAACCCAACCCCACTCACGGGTATGAATCCTATCCACTGACAAGGTGTGGCATCCTATGTGTTTCCCAACGTCACAGACTTTCACGAAATGATGATATGTTCACCATTTTTGGTTTGGCATCATCACTCCCTGAAGAGGCCTCACTTAGCTGAGTCACAAATGATCGGTCCTCAGAGTCGACAAACCTCAAGTCCAACATCCCCTCAAGCCCAAAGGGCTGGAAAAGAAGTCATCCAAGAGAATCTCGTCTGAGCGCGGATTTTATGGGACACTAGTACATGCAAAGCATGCACGCGCCCACTACTTTCCACAACTAGTGCTAGGTATACACTCAAGCTTGGGTCTGGCTTATCACTCATCAGAGCCCCTCCCCCACAACAGCATAATAATGATATATAAAGCTGGAAATAAAGTGCGGGAAAGTAAAGTGCGATAAATAAATGCAAACCCAACAGATAAACATACAAGCGCTAGGATTGACTCGCATAGGGAACTATCGCAGTCCCCAGTAGAGTCGCCAGTTGTCGCTACTACGAAAAAGAGGTGTCGGCACAATAGAAGAGTCTCCACCTATCGTTATTTATCCCAAAGAAGGGAAAGGAAATGATCAGGAAAAACCTCGCGAAACGGGATAAGATCGGTCATCGCAACCAAATCTCTGGATTCGGGAGTTGGTTACGCAAGGGGAAGGTATTAGCACCCCTCACGTCCATCGTGCTCGATGGGATCCATGCTTGTTTGTTTATCTGACAGGTTTTTATCTATCTACCTATCAAGGTTAGCTTGAAAAGAAAAGAAAATGAAAAGGGACTCGACATAACGTCGCTGCTCTGGGCCTACGTATTCCCTCGTGCAATGGGAAAGTCAGAGTCAACGTAGTTCGGCTAACTATGGGTGAAGGGAAGTTTGCTCGCCAAGATATTGCATCTTGTGCCTACGTACTCTCAACCGGTATGAGAGATCAAAGCAAACGTGGTTCGGGATAAAAAGGAACACAGGCTTGTTCACAAGATTTTTACCCGAGTAAGGTTAAACTACAGTTCCAGCAGTTTGGTGTATGCAGCTCGCTCGTTGGAGACTTAGGCGTTACCGTTTGCGGTAGAACTAAAAGTTAACAATGCTCTTTTTTCTGAAATGATTTTCCTGATTAAAGGAGCCCCAAAGGGAAAAAGAGGTTTGAATGTTTGTTTTTAAGTCTTTTACGAGAAGAAGTGTTTTTTATGAATGTTTGTAATTCATATCGCACTAGAGACTATGACCTAGGAGTGAATGCGTCGCATGTCACCCAAAGGGTACCACACTAAACATCCTGATTATTGGAAGGAAACCCTCCAACAACCATTCCCTAAGTAGCTTAAGGCTCGTAACGTACGATATTCATTAGCCTTTATTAATGTGTTTTGATTTGTTTGAAGATGAGAAGAGAAAGGACACAACTAAGGGGAACTAGCTCAAGCCCTAAAAATTGTCATGCAAAATGGCCCTATTGGTTGGGTTTGAAACAGGGAACTGCTAATTATTATCATGCAAGGTTTCAACCTAAAGTCTATCATCACTTCCTTAAACAAGGAAGTGAGAATCCTAAGGGGAACATGTCAATGGGAAGAAAAAAACAAATGCTAAAATCATAAAGCAGATAAACTAGAAAGTACAAATGCAGTTGCAATGCAGCAATACAAGCAGAGGGAGGAAGCTCAACCTCTAAGGCAAACAAACAAAGAGAAAGAACAATCAAGCAAAGGGAGACAAGCTCAACCTTTAGATGCAAACATACAATTACAAAAGGGAAAAGAAGACACAAGCAAAGGGAGGACCACCTCAACCTTTAATTCAAACAAGCAAAGGGAGCCCAGCTCAACCTTTCAGTGTAACCATGCACCTAGGACTAAAATGCTCTACACATGCAACTATCCTGATGCAACAAGCAACAAACACTCAATCATGATGCAGGAATGAAAAGAGATGACCAAGATGAGGGGTAGAGAAGTCAGTCCAGTGATCCAATCAAAGCACTTAACCTAAAGAGGAAGGATTGATGGTGGGATGCATGATGTATACCAAAGGTATCCATCATGGCACTCAACCAATCATGGAAGAAATTGAATGATGGGAAGCATGATGTATACCAAAGGTATCCATCATGGCACTCAACCAATCAAGGATGAAAATGAATGGGAAGCATAATGTATACCAAAGGTATCCATCATGACACTCAACCAATCATGGATGAAATTTGGAAAGGAATGCAAATTAAAGGATAAGCAAAGCTCCTAAGGAAAATTCAACCATCTAAAGTTTCTAAGAAACCCTAATCACTAACTTCTAAAGATCAACTATCTTAAAGGGAGTTATGAACATTCTAAAGACTTGAGAATCACCCCAAAGAGGTATCAACCTATGAACTATGCTATCATGAAGGGACTGGGAGCCTAGAGTTTGCTAAGGATCACATTTGAAGCCAAACTAGGTGGTATGCTAAGTTGGGATCACCCTAAAAACAGCCATCATCTAAAATATAGGGAAAATAGGGAAACTGACCTAAAAATTCTAAGAAAAATACCAAATCTCCCTAAAGCTGTTATTAAGTCATGGTAAAACTTCCAGATCAAAACTCTAAGTTTAAAGGCACTAACCAAATGCTAAACCTAAAGGTATGCTATGGGAAGTTCAAATGGGGATGGTCTTAAAGATACTAGTTCAAACCTATATCTAAAGGCATCTAAAAAACAGAGGAAAAATCATACAAATCATTCTAAGTGTCTAGAGCTATCATGCCAAAAATTAGACCTTAAATCAAAACTATGTGCAAGTAATAAAATCAGCAAGCAACCAATGTATTTTTTCATTTATTAAAGGACTAATTAAATGGAAAAAATTCCATTAGATGAAAAATGCATTAAAACTGAAACTAAAAAATGTGACAAAATTCTAGACATATTAAACTACCTACATGATTTTTCCCAAGATTTATTGAGCTTATTTTCTATTTTTTCAGAATTAATATGAACCAGCTATTAAAAGAAAAGAAATGAGAAAAGAAATAAAAAAAGAAAAGACTAATGGGTGCAGTAAGTATTTTTCTATGTGTTATCTCGCTTGGGCCCGCGTAAAGGGGGTATAGTTAGAAAAGTGGGGACCTAAAGCCCAGCTGAGTGTAAGTGAAACTCAGTGTTTCACTTACTGAAGCGCACCGTTTTGAAGTCAAGGGAAAGGCCATCTTCCAAGAACAAATCGTGGCCGCACGTTTAAAATACAGAGTCAAACATCACACACGATCGGACGGCTGTGATTAAACCTGGCCATTTAAACTGGAAATAGAGGGAAAATAACACGGCAGGTGGTGTGAGTTTCAGACGGTGGCCGAAAATGAACTCTGGTCATCTTCTTCCTTAGGTCGCTACAGTGCCCGATCCTAAAACTCAACGAAACCTCAACTTTTTTATATCAATCTCTTCCTCTCACTTCCCACATTAACATTCCATGTTTCTTTTTCATTTTTAACCAATAACTAAGGAGAATCGCAAGCTACAACTTAAGAGGCTCTGTCAAGAATTGTCATGAATCCTAACTAAACCAATCCTAAAACCTTCTATACACCTTAAGGAATTCAAATCCATGAAAGTGGAACTCAATGGGATCAAGAATAGAGAGTATGGGTGAGAAATAAATTACCTATTGGAGCTCCTCCAATGGGTCTTCAAATGGCTTGGAACCTTGAAGGAAATTGCCCAGAATCATTCCATGATCATCATTGAAGCTTTCTGCAATGGCAATTTGGACTGAAAATGGCTCAATCTCCAAAATCGAATTCTCACTTTTCTTCACTTTTTTCTAACTGTTTTTTGTGATTCTTCAACCAATTTCTGTTATGGCAGTTGTAGAATGATCCTATGAGTATATATAATGGGCTTGGATACTTTTGAAGCCTAATGGAAGCTTGTAAGAGTCCAACTGAAAATCACATTTTTTATTTTTTGAAGCTTCATGAACTTGGTAAAAATAGAGTGTTCATGACCTGCAAATGACTCATATCAGTTACTTGAGAGGTAAGGAACATGTGTGGTTGAGATTGAAGCCTTGAAATTGCATCAATGGTTGGTTTGAGTTATGTTACTTCAAAGTGAAATAACCTTGAATTTGGCCATGTAGATGAATTCAAACTTGGTTGGTAATGTTTCCATTGTTCTTAAAATATTATTTGGACTCAAAAAATGCACCAACATGACATGAATTGATTTAAATGGCATTAGATCCAAACTAGGCCTTTACAAACTTCTTTTCATGAAAGTTTCTTCATACATTCTCCTTTCCAAGCCGTGCCAATGATCCCTTGAGGCTTGGTTGACCAAATGACTCCATTTGGAGCAACTTTCATGTTGAAAAGATTTCCATTTGAAATGTGCAAAGTGGTGAAATGGACCTATAATGAAAATGACCTATAATCTCACTTTCCCAAAATACCCTTGCCTTGCCAAGCTCATAACTTGAGTTCTACAACTCAAAATGAGGACTTATAGGAGTTTTTGGAAAGCTATGATTATGAGGAACAACTTTCATGTTCACTTGAAATTGAGGAGAAACATCCTTCTAGGTCAAAAATGGCATGGAAGTTGGTTGACTTTTGATGGCCAAAATCACATTCATCTGAGGACCTGTAATTTGTCTGCTTCATAACCTGAGTTCTATAAATCCAATCAAGGACTTCTAGTACTCAAATTAAAGCTATGAACATGCTCTACAACTCTCATGTTTATGTCAAGATCAGATGAGGCTTGTATCTTGAGTTATGTGGTCTTGAAGTTAAGCAGTAAACTAGGGGATTTTACACTGTCAAGCTTAGCAACCCTAGCCTAGCAACTTCTCACACTCTTGAATATTGATGAAATGATCTTGGAACAATATTCTATGTGTCTCAACACAACATACCATGATCATGAAGACTTGGAATTGAGTCTTAATCTCCTTCAGCTCAACTGTTGACTTAGGGTTGACCAGGTGAAAACCCTAATTGCACCAATCTTGACTATGGCTTTCTGCACTTGATATAATGATTGATATAAGCTTCAAAATGACCCTCAACGCATCCCATGAGATCCCTCAATGTTCTCCACCCATGACCATGGATTCACAGCCTTCAGATGACCTTCAAATGACCCCTAAGATAGGAGATACACCCCTCTTAACCATGCACTCCCTCGGTGAGTTTTGACATTCCTCTGATGATGATAAGCACTTGATAGCTTGAACATAACCCCTTGAATAGGCTTAGACCTTTGACAACCCTCTCTTGATAAGCACATACTTCCTCAATCCCCTGTTCATGGACCATGGTATGCAAATGCTAATATTATGAATGTAATGATAAATGCAATGAAACATAAGCCAGTTAAAGCAAAAAGTTGGGAAAATTTTGGGGTACAACACCATTGCTCATCATTAACAGACATAAGGCACTTAACATTTTGATTTTTCAGTTCTGAAAGATTTATCTTATAAATTTTGTTCTTCCTTTTCCCATTAAAGAGGATTGGACCATCTTTTTGACTAACAGCTTTACAACATTTTTTATTAAAGATTATATCATAACCATTATCACTTAATTGACTTATGGATAATAGATTATATGTTAATCCTTCAACAAGCAGAACATTAGAGTTGGAAGGGAGGTTACCGTTACCAATTGTTCCAGAGCCAATGATTTTGCCCTTTTGGTTTCCTCCAAACTTCACGTCTCCTCCAGATCTAAGTTCCAGGCTTTGGAACATAGAACTTCTTCCCGTCATATGTAGTGAGCAGCCAGAGTCCAGGTACCATGACTGGTGTCTTAACTTTGCTGCTAAGGACATCTGCAACAAAGATTATTTTATCCTTAGGTACCCATATCTTTTTGGGTCCTCTGGGGTTAGTTGGTCTGAAGTTTTGCCTGAACTTTTGTTCCTTAAAACCTTTTGTGTTCTGACAAGGTTTTATTTTAATAAATCTTTTTGTGATCTGATCTGTACGTGTGTGCTCTATGTCATTTAGGTAAACATATTTAAAATGAGTGTACAGAGGAGTATAATTGATGATCAACTTATCAACAGGTTTTAGATTTAAATCCTTCCTAGAGGGTGATTCATATCCAACTCCATTTTTGTTATTCCTGCTAACACCATAGATCATGGAAGCCATTTTGCTTCTATCTAGGCCTCTGGACAGGAACCTCTGAAAACTACAGTCGTACTCTTCTAAAATATTTTTGGAGCAAGACATAGTATCTGAATCAGACTTTTATTGAGCTTTTTCTAAATCAGTTTTTATTTGAAAATTATTTGCTTTTAGCTCAGCAATTTCTGATTTCATCTGATCAATCTCAGATGCAAGATAGCTCCGAAGCTTCTTGTATTTGAGTCTAATCTTACTATAGTTTTCAAGCATCTCAGATAAGCTTTCAATTAGCTCAACTCTGGTAAGATCATAAAATACCTCTTTTGAATCTAATTCTGATCCAGATTCAGATGTTTCCTCGTGCTCCTCCACGTCAGCCATTAGTGCCATATTTGCACATTCGTCCTCTGACTCTGATGAGGCTTCAGAATCATCTAAGTCATCCCACGTGGCCATCAGGACTTTCTTCTTTTTCTCAAACTTCTTTCTGGGTTTCTCCTTCTGAAGTTTGGGATATTCACTTTTGTAGTGTCCTGGCTCCTTGCACTCAAAGCACACAACTTCTTTCTTGCCATATCTTTTGTGTCCAGAAGATTCGCCACGTTATTCTGGTCTTTTGAAGTTTCTGAACTTCTTTTGCTTATGCTTCCAGAGTTGATTTATCCTTCTGGAAAGCAAAGACAGTTCATCTTCATCTAAGGAAGATTCTCCAGAGCTTTCCTCAAGTACCTGAAAAGCTTTATTGTCATATTTTTTATTTATTTCAAAGCAATAGACTTACCTTTCTTCTGAGGCTCATCTTCTTCCAGCTCTATCTCATGACTTCTTAAGGAACTGATGAGTTCCTCCAGAGTGATCTTGTTAAGATCCTTTGATAGCTTCAGCATTGTGACCATTGGTCTCCACTTCTTTGGTAGACTTCTGATGATCTTCTTCACATGATCAGAAGTGGAGTATCCTTTGTCAAGGACCTTCAAACCAGCTGTCAGAATTTGAATCTTGAAAACATGGTTTCCACAGATTCTTCTTCCTCCATCTTGAAGGCTTCATATTTCTGAATAAGCGCAAGAGCCTTTGTCTCCTTCACCTGAGAGTTTCCTTCATGTGTCATCTTTAATGACTCAAACATGTCAAACGCTGTTTCTCTATTTGTGATTTTCTCATACTCAGTATAAGATATAGTGTTTAACAGAATGGTTCTAACTTTGTGACGATTTCTGAAATATCTCTTCTGTTGGTAAGTCATTGACTTTTTGCAAATCTTTTACCCTCACCGTCAGTAGGGTGAATGTATCCATCAATGACCAAATCCCATAGATCAGCATCATAGCCTACAAAGAAACTTTTTATTCTATTCTTCCAATAATCAAATTTCTCTCCATCAAACATGGGAGGTTTGGTGCTGATTCTATCTTTATCATCATATTTGTTGTTTGAAGTTGAAGTTTCAGCCATAATGAATCAAGGATAATAAATCAAGAGTTTTCCCAACTGGATCTTTCTCTGTCACTGTTAAGTGATAGCACTTCAAAGCCGGAGCTCTGATACCAACTGAAGGTAGGAAAACACTTAGAAGGGGGTTGAATAAAGGGTTTTCAAAAACAATTATGACAATAGAAAATAACAAGTTATTTTTATCCTGGTTCGTTTGAACTCAAACTACTCCAGTCCACCCAGCCAAAGTGATTTCGCCTCTCTCAAACAAGGACTTAATCCACTAAATCAAAACCTGATTACAGTGATATCACTAAGACAACTGTCTTAGTCTTCTCAAGAATCCTGACCATAACTTGGTCTCTCAAGGAACTTTTACAAAGATAAAATACAATGTGTTTAAGTGCTTCTAAAAAGCTATTATCACAACTGTGATTTTTACACAAAATGAAGAACAAATAAAACTTATGTGTTTGATGTAGAAAACTGTTTGATTAACTTGTGTTTTTCTTTGTATGAGTTTCTACTTTGATTGTCTCTTAGAATTCTTCTTTTTGAAATTGTTGTAGTAATTCTTGTTCTTGAAGTGCTGATGGAGACTTCTTTATATACTCCACTTTCTCAAATAGTGTGTAGATGAAAGTACTGTAGAATGTAGACAGAAAGGACAAATACTTTTCGTCTTGATTTGACATTCCCTTTTTTCCTGAATTCCTGTGTCATACACGAATGAGAAAATAGTACCGTTGGTAGACATTGGGTTTAGCAACGTCGCTTTCTTGAATAATCTCTTTTTCAAATGAATAGATATGAAAAATAATCTTGCATCATATCCTCTGATGATGTTCTTTGTTCTTCTTTATCAGAGTCACTCTATCCAGAGTTTTGCAGCAAAGTGCTTAGCGTGAATGAATGATCAGAGTTGACTTGATTCTTAGAGCCTCTGTAGGTTGCAGCGTTGAGTTCTCACAGAGTCTTCTGAATATACTGAATTTTTATACTCTGAGCTCAGAGTCTTCTGTAGGTAGCGCTTTAGAGTCTTTTATGCTGCGCTTCAGAGTCTTCTGTGCTGCGCTTCAGAGTCTTCTGTTATATAATGTTCAGAGGAATTCTTTTTTTTGTCTTCAGATGAATATTTATTTGATATCTGAAATAGAAACACTTGAACAAAATTAGAGTATATATTTTATTTATACAAAATTTCATTAATGTTATCATCAAAACATTGATATATTAAGAATCAATCTGTGTTCTAACATGGTGTTGTCTTGAGTTGAGTCTGTTTCAATTTGTGAGTATTTTTTTTCGTGCTTTATTTTCATGGCCATAGAGCAAATATTTGTGCAAACCAGTGGTGGATTCATGCTCTCCATAAAATTTTATGCAAGATGGTGTCTGGATTTGAAATTTTTGATGAAGCATGTACGAAGCTCTAGTGATCCTCGTCGGGTAAGATGACCGGAGCTAGGGCTCCGGCATCTTATGTGGCATGCTATGTAAGTTCAGAGTATGCCTAAGAGGGGGGGGGGGGGGGTGAATTAGGCTTATAGAAATTTTTTTCCGATTTTTGGTGTTCTTTAATTTTCTTTGGTTATGTTCTTGGTGATGAATGCAGTAGAAAGCATAAAGAAAGTGGACACCAAGATTTATAGTGGTTCCCTTCACAATCCGAAGGTACTCCACTCCCCTTTCCACATGAAAGAGAGTTTTCACTATTGTTTTAGAAAGTACAACCTATCACACCATCAACCGGTGAGGCCTACAATCTAACAACAAAACAACCTAGTGTGCAAGAACAATCCTCTTGCAAAACACTAACCCTTGTGTCCAACAATCCTGGATCACAAGTCACAACAGACTATTCTGTAATTCTTTTTGTAATTTGAGAGTACAATAGTTATATCAATACAAAGATTCATCTTCTCCGTTAATCATAATTCACAACTTAATCTCAATACAAGTGTTCAAACAAATGGATGTGAAAGATTATGCAAGTATGAACACTTTTGAATGTATTTGAAATTATTTTAAAAGTAGTGAATATGATTCAATGACTGTTTTTGAAAAATTGTTAGAGGTATTTGTTAGTTTGAAACTATCAGAATTTATATCATCCAAAACACCATTTCAAAGGGGTATAATTGAGTATGAGTTAACACATGGAAAGGTATAACATTCAAATAATTTTTGAACTTGAAATGAAACAATTTTTCAGAAAACGTTCAGTGTTAATCGGTTAACCATATAGGTTAATCGGTTAACACTGTAATGTTGGCCCAAAGAATTTAAAATTTTAGGGCGTTAATCGATTAACCTATATGGTTAATCAGTTAACATTGTAAAAACTTTGAAAAATAATTAATTTAAAAGTGTTATACCAATTCCAAATGTTTTTAAAACATGTTAATGCATTATGCAAAAATAGTTTATAGTATTGAACACTTGTATATCAATTAAATTAGAGAATTTGATATACCATAGCTTGTGTCCAAGTCTTGAAAGATGATCGAGCAAATGTACATGAAGCTTGAATGTTGATCACTTCCATAATACTTTGATTTTGGTCTTTTGAAAGCTTTTGACTTTTTGCACAGATCAAATGATCTTGAGTCTTGTTGTTGTTGTCATCAAAACCTTGAAACCTTGAGATGAAGCATGCTTCTACAATCTCCCCCTTTTTTATGATGACAACCAATTACACCCAATTGAGTTTTGTGCAGTGCTTTGACGATTTTTGGTCCTAGTCTTGTTTCTCCCCCTATGTCCATGAACTCCCCCTTTCTAAAAACAGCGGCTAAAAACAGAAACAAATCTGCACACATAGACATTAGAAAGCCAAAGCTCTTCTAGCACATATCGACAATTATGAAAGCAATCAAAAGAATAATCAAGTAGGTAAGCAAAAACATACTGAAATAAAATTAAACATGCAGCAGAGTGCAACCAAAGTAGTGTATGAGTACAATGCAAATGAAACAAAGTTAAGAACATAAACTTAAAACTTAATGACTAGAAAGCAATAAAAGACAGCAACAACATCATATTCTCTAAATGTCCTCATCAGCCATATCCTCCTCGTCTTCTCCTTCTTCTTCACTATCATCTGCTTCTTGAATCTCGTCTTCCACAACCCTGGTGGTTGAATGTTGAGGATTAAGGATGAGGTTGCGGAGGGAGGCAATGGCTCGGGAGGTTTCGCGGTGCATATTCATGGATTCCCTATGCTGGTTCATAATGGTAGTATAGAGAAATTCACTGGTTAGTCCTCCTTCGGGAATAGGATAGGCTTGATTGGCAGGACCGTCATCTGCATATCGGTATGTTCCGTTAGCTTCCTTGATGATACTCGTATTCTTAACAATGTTGATCTCGTTGATTTCATTTGTGGTAGGTTTCATCTTGGTGGACGGTTCTCTGTTGAGGTCCAGTTCGGTCAACTCCAGAATCCTTGAAATCAACTGTGCATACGGCAGCCTTGTTATGCAGTGGAGTTGTTGCTGAAGATGGTACATGATAGTCAAAATCCAGTTTACCCTTATTCGGTTCTTGATTGCATACATCAGTTGCATCTCCAAGTCATTAATTTGTGAATGATTTGAATCTTTGGGTATCAGAACATAACAGATCACATAGTGCAGCATTCTATCGGAAACGGTCAGGTTTTTCACATAACACAGCATGCGGGCGAGTTTGCTATGACCGTCTCTTTGGGGAACCGGCAGATTTGATAATAATACTTCATTTTGTCATAGTTTGCCCATAACCCATCAACATGGTTGACACCCTTCCTTAAGAAACAACCTCTTGAAGGTATTTTGAGGTGTCTAGCAATGGTGGACAGTTTCTCAGTAAACTCATGTTCTCTAACCACAGAACTAATCATATGATTTTCATCAATATCCAGATATATAGCTAATTTATTCATAAAAGCTTTGACCAAGTCTGGATAAATGATACCAGAGTCTGAAACAAACTTATCTATGTGCTGATACTCAAGCAGTGCAGGGAAATCAAATGAAGATGCTGGAAATGCTTTAAGATTCACATACTTTACCGGCAGAAGTTGTCGGACACGAACCTTGAAGTCCATTCACCTCTTCTTGGTAGACTCCATGGGAATGCTGTCGTCTTCAGAAGCAGAAGCATATTCAGGAAGTTTTCCCTTGCCCTTGTGTGAGGATGCCATGGATGAAAGTTTGAAGGAGGGTTGAGAGATTGGGATTTGCTGAATTTTTAGGGTTTGAAGTTGTGGGTTCTGAGGAAGTTAGGGTTTGAGAAGATGGAGATGGTTATGAGGAGTTATCCAACTTAGATAGTGGGAGAGAGATAGTGGGTTTTAAAACTTAGGGTTGGAAGAGGGAAGTTCCAAATATTCTTTAAGAGGGAATATGATTCAAAGGATATGGATTTTGAACACTAAGAAGAATATTGACCGCATAAAAATGCATTTAACACATATAATATTTCAAAAAATTTAATTAATTTTCGTTTCTGATTTTTAGAAATTTGAACAGTGTTAATCGGTTAACCATATAGGTTAATCGGTTAACACATTAAAAAATTGAGTCAGAATTGAAAATTTAACAGTGGTAATCGGTTAACCATATAGGTTAATCGATTAACATATTAAAAAAATTTAATTATTACAAAAAAACTTACAGTGTTAATCGGTTAACCCATATGGTTAATCGATTAACACACACGAATTTTTGAAAAATACTTAAAAACAGAATGCATACACATGAAAACAGAACACAAATAATGCATACACATATTAGAGAAAAAGTCAGATGTCACCTTCATCAAGAATCCCAAGTTCTCGCCGAATTTTGTAGAATGGTTCTTTCGCCAAAGGTTTGGTGAAGATGTCGGTGATTTGGTTGTGTGTGTCGACGAAAGTAACATCTACATCTCCATTCAATACGTGATCTCGAAGGAAGTGATGCCGAATATCTATATGTTTTGTTCTTGAATGCATGACCGGGTTCTTTGTAATGTTGATGGCACTTGTATTATCACATCGAAGAGGAATGCAGCCGAGGTCTACACCGTAATCGAGGAGTTGTTGCTTGAGCCACAAAATTTGTGCACAGCAACTTCCTGCTGCAATATATTCCGCTTCGGCTGTACTGAGTGCCACACACGCTTGCTTCTTGCAGGCCCATGACACTAATGCATTCCCGAGAATGTGACACGTACCACTTGTGCTTTTTCTATCGGTCTTACATCCTGCATAGTCAGCGTCAGAGTAACCAACTAAAGAACAAATACTACCTTTAGGATACCATAATCCGACATTCATTGTCCCTTTGAGATACTTTATGATTGTCGCTTCCGCGAAAATAAGGTGCCGGCAGAACAGATGAGTCGCCACCTTTCGTTATTTATCCCTCGGAGCGGGAAAGGAAACGATCGGAAAAACCTGACGAAAAGGGTAAGACAAGGTCGTCGCAACCGTTGTCTGGGTTCGGGAGTCGGTTACGCAAGGGGAAGGTATTAGCACCCCTCACGTCCGTCGTACTCGACGGGATCCACGCTTGTTGTGTTTACTGGACGAGTTGGTTTATCTATCTACCTATCAAGGCTGGCTTAAACAGAAAAGAAAATGACTCGGCAAAGCGTCGCGCTTTATGCCTACGTATTCTCATCAGAGAATGAGAAATCAGAGTCAACGTAGTTCGACCTACGACGGGTTCTGGGGAAGGTAGCTCGCCAATACATCAGTATTGTGCCTACGTACTCTCAACAGGCATGAGAGATCAGAGCTTACGTAGTTCGGGATACTACGGATTATGGGGATTCAGATTCATCTGTTTTATCGAGTAGGGTTAAACAACAGTTCCAGCAGTTAGGGACAAAGCCTGTTTGCGTTGGCGCTGAAGTTTAACGACACTCTTTTCTTCAGAAAAGCCTTCCTTGAATTATGGGCCCACGGGGCAAAAAGGTTTGAAGTTTGTTTTCTGTCTTTTATGGAAGAAGTGTTTTTTATTGTGTTTGCAATTTCAATCGCACTAGAGACTATGACCTGAGAGTGAATGCGTCGCATGTCACCCAAAGCGTACCATACTAAACATCCAGACTGTGGAAAAGAAACTCTCCCACAATCCTTTCTCAGATAGCTTAAGGCTCGTAACGTACGAAAGAAATCATTCATGATTACTGTATCTTAAGTTGTTTTGAGATGAGAAGAGAACAGGCTCAACTACGGGGAGACTATCAAGTCCTACTGTTGTCATGCCAAGGATTCATCCTATAGTTGAGGTTTGAAACAGGGAACTCCTAGAAGTTATCATGCATAGGTTTCAACCTAAAGTTCTATCATCACTTCCTTATCAAAGGAAATGAGAGTCCTAAGGGATCATGTCAATGATACACAGAAACAAATAAAGCATCAGCTTAAACAGTAAACAGTAATACAGTAAAATGCATGCAATGCAAGTGAGGGAGGAAATGTGTGTGGGGCATCATCCTCCACAAGCTCATCTCAACCTCAAGCCAGATATGAATAACTGTAATCATACTGAAATAAAACATCATGCTATCAAGCAAAATACAGTAAACTGCAATCATACAAAAGAAAATAAAGTGCTGTGAAGCAAAATAAACCACATGGGCAAGGGAGTTGGGCTCTACCGAATACCCGCAAGCAAAGCCACACAGTAACAATACAAGCAGAGGGAGAAACTCAACCTCTAGTGCAATCATGCTCCTAGATTAAAGCTAGTCTAGATATGGACTTATTCTAATGCATCAAGCAAATCAAACAAGGCACATCAGTAATACAGCAAAGAAAACAGACAAGAAAGCAGATCAACTCCTCTCTCAACTCCATTCCAAGCTTCAGCTCTCCTAACAGCAACTCAGTCTTCAGACCTCCATCACTCTTGACAAATATCAATTTGCTTCTCCAGGTTTCAACCCTTCAACATAAGTTTCAACTTATCCTCTCGTCTTTAAGCTTCAGCTCCTTAATCAGTTCCACCTTCAGGCTTCACTCTTGACCACAAGTATCAACTTGATTCCTTCAGGATCTCCAAGCTTCAGAGTAAGTATCAACTCCCTTTGTTCTTCAAGCTTCATCTCTTCAGTCATGTCATACCCCAAATTTGTCCTACTTCAGTATTTAGTGATTATTTTACTGCTTCACGACTTCCGGCCATGACTCCCTAAGGCTTCGTTTATAAAGACCATGTGTGTACACATTATGGTTATAATCCCTAACAATTTATGATGGGAAGAGCACGCCTCCATCCCTTATACCCAAAATTATATGTGTCTCGTTCTCACAATCAAGCAGGTATGATATGGTTAATAGCATCATGCTATGCTTGGATTCTAAGTCAGTTTGTGACAAACTCAGATTTTGCGTTAGATCAATCTCATTTCAAGAAGTTCATAATGTACATAGCCAATAAGTGATCTGGTTGTTTTAGTTATGTTTACACGGTTAGATGATTTTGAGCTATGAAATTGCTTGCTTCTCGCATTTAAGATTGTAGTATACCCTACACACCATGCCTAAGTTATTGACAATCTTGAAGGTGGTTGTAATATGGTTGACCTTTGAGATATTTTTAGAATAACTTAATTTATTGCAAAGAATACCGAAGATATTAATGGCCAGAAGATGGTTACTGTCAAGTATCACTCTATCTTTTCTTTAGAGCCATAAAAGGAAATAAGCTGGAGCAATGATGAGTTATATTATATATCATGGAATTATATACAAGATTACAAAGACCATAGAATTAAAATTGTGATGTACAAATGGAACAGTGGCAACAACATGTTGTGGTCCTTATTCACAGCCAATATTATAATTCTCATTGTGAAGCCTAGAGTTCACCACCGTTACAAATTCAAACAAGACTGCATGCATAAATTGAGAGGCAATATAGTCTTAGTTATTGTTACATAATTTTACAAAGGCCATTTTTCTAATTTATGTGGCTATTCGAGACTTTGAACAGTACAGCAACCTTATGACCTTGTGGTTTCTACGGTACATCACTTGGACTTGGATCAAAAATCATAAGTTTGCTTGCCCAATTCAAGAGTGTTGTTGTGGCCATTGTTTCTGATGAAAAATAGCCTTGCTTGGTGCGGTACAGTCCCTCTTTGAAGGTTCAATGTATACCTTTGTGTTCCTGTGGACTCCTGCATTGAGTCCAAATGATGAAGAGATTCCCCATGGTTTTATTCTTTGCAACACTCATGTTATCGTCAATGTTGGGAAGCTCACTTGAATCTAAGTTGACGGCTCGTTCATCATTCCGTGTAGAGAGCTATATGCAAATTGTTTTTGCAGTTTCTTCTACTTCTCTAATGCCTCCTATATCTCTCCCTTTTCATCACAACAATTCTGCGGCGGCGTTTCAACAACCAAATATTCTGTGTTTCAGGTTGCTGAAGATGGGAGCTAGTGGCCGAACCTCTTTTCCTCCTTCGATCAGGAAATCAGAGAATGACACTGTGAAACGGGTGCCATTTGAAGAGCCTCCATAATGCCAAATCTCAATTGAGCTCCTCGTTCTCTCTTCATCTTCATTATCAATTCAATAAATTTCTTGCAAGAGAGTTAGAGAAAAACACCATTAACCAAGCCAATGTTTATGTTGGTTTCCAAGTGCAGCTAGATCTGATCGGTATTTTCGTGCACGGGAAAATTCCAACTTTGAAGATATCTCTTATTCAGATGTTCAGAGCTCACTTGTGGCAAAAGATACATGAGAGTATTGTCAAGGATTCATACGATTCCAGGACATCAATAAGAGGCAAAATAAATCCTGCAATGTTGAATCAAAACCGGAATAGCATCAGATTTAACCACAAGTATTAATACCGACACAAGCAAAATGTCAACAGTATGGAAAGCCAGTTTTATCAAACAAGCAACATAGAGATTCTCATATTTGAACTTACTCCAGCTATTGAATGTTGTTGGAACCTTCATCATCAGATAAGCATAAAACTGACAATATCATCAGCATAGTGTTTTGTCTCCTCGAAATATTTGACATCGGTTTCTCCAAAATTTCATAAATTTGAAGAGGATGATCAAGTTTCTTCATCGGCTAAATCATCTGACCTATTTTCTCTTCATTGGAGAATTGGTGTTCAAGGCCTCTCTGAATTGATCACCATCCTCCAAGAAAGCAGTTGCTGGGAAGTTTCTTGTTTGATGCTTGATTGTCTACTTGGACTGCCATATAGCTTTTCTCTGGGTAAGGTGGTAGGCATTATATGTTCTTCAATAAAGAAAGTTGCCTGCAATGCACCTAAAATCTCTTGGCTGCTTACTTCTTGAACCCATCATACCGATATCGTCAGGATTTTGTTGCGCATTCTGAGGTAGTACGAGGGCTGAATGAATGCATTGTTCGGCTAGATCTAGATAGTTTGAGACGAATATCTGCATCAATACAAATTGCTCATTATAATTCTACACAAGATGATTTTGGAATTGAATTGGAAATTAGCACAAGAACAGGTCTTGAACCAGCTGCTTGGTGGCAACAAAATTCAAGAAAATATTCTTTGAGTTTAAGAAAATTGTCCAATATATAGTATCTGTTTACTGTTACGTAATGGCTGGTAATGAATGGATTAATGGTTACCTTGAGGCTATACTATCAACTGGCGGTGGTGCTTCTAACACTGTCGAAGAGCAGCAAAGGGTGGCAGCTGCTGCGAGAGAAGGCAATGATCAGTTCAATCGAACTAAGTACTTTGTGGAAGAAGCAGGATGCAATAGTACAAGAGTTGCTATGAGTCTTCAACAACAACCTTCTTGTCCAGGACTGTCGAGTCCATTCACCGCTTCAGCATGGTCCGCAATTCTTTCAAGCATGATACATAAAGCAAGAGAAGATACGGGTGGTTAGTACAATATGTAAGCCAGATGACTATGAACCAAATAATACGCCAAAATGCCAAACTACCAAATTAGGGCCATTGCAAGAACTCAACAGCCATCATACCACCTGAAAGTTCCCTTCAATCTTCATGTTACATTTTTTTTCAAAACTGTATAAATAGTGCCTGAAAGTATCATCCCAAAACTCATTCAAATGGACAACATCATATCTGCAAAATAATGTTAACACAGGATTATGAAACCATAAAGCACAACACCAATTTTCATAATAAAAAGAACCAAGTCCCTATAATGAAATGCCGAGTTCTAAAGCTAAATCTCAAACTTCTTCATTCACCCATGAACAGAATGCGCGTATGTGGTTATAACTCCCGAAGTTTCATTCCGCACCAAATGCATACATGAAAAGATAAGAGTTTGATCAGTATAAAGGAAAGCCACAAGAGGAAGAAGTATGTAGCAGTGATTCTAGACGTCATAGAAAAGATTCAACAGGTGATAAGCGAGTGTTTAAAGTGATGAAAACTTACCTATCAACAATTTCGTATCTTTACTCAAGTGGGTGAAGCCTATAAATGCGAGTCTTCAGGCAACCAGTTTCCCAACAAGCCGCGAATGCCGCCACATTGGCAAACTTCTGCTCTGAGTCACTCCGTTGCCCATAACTCGCATCATCATCAGGCCAGAGGTGAGCACATGAAAGCCAAAAGCTAGAACAAGCCACAATATGAATGAAGGTTAGTTTCAGCAGGCCTAAAATGAAACTTGTGCATCAGTAAAAACTGTATTTTACGTGCAGTCAAAAATCCCAAGAAATACACGGTAAAAAAAATCAGAGTAAAAACAAGTATGTCCAGAAACTGCTAACAGACAAAAAACTCATAAGAAAGGAGTCTGAAATCATACGATTTCTACTCCTATTACCAATAGCAACCCTAATTTCACCCCTATAAAAACGCACACTGTTCATCTCAACGGGGCGGCAGCCAAGAGAAAGGAAACCCTAATGTCACCTTGCCAAAATCAATCCCTAAACCTAAAGCTCGAAATCCTGAAGAACTTCTTAGAGCCTCACACTGAGACTCTAAGATAGTGAGCTCGGGCACACACTCACACACTCTTATCAAGACACAAAAGCAGATAAAGAATCAAAATCACTGCGAAATAAGAGGAGAAAGAGAAATTAGAGCCGAAGCGGAAGCGAGAAGAAGAAGCAATTACCTTGTAGCGGCTCAGGGTCGACGCCTTCATCTCCAGGTACCCATTCCATTAACTTCTGAACAACGTACAAATGCAATAAATTTGGGATTAGGGAGTTTTGTTTGGAGTTACGTTTTCTGCTTCATAATGCTTTGCATGCTTATCATGTGATTTCTGTGAGATTGGGGGTTAGGGATTCATGATTTGGATTGGGGCTGGATTTCAGAAAGGTAAGAGCATGGTGAGTTGAGAAGAAAGAGGGGTTGGAATTTGAGAGCAGTTATAGGGGATGGTGCTTGGTTTTTCTCCATTTGGTGATGTTTGTGCATCGGAGATGGCGTGGGTGCCGGCGGTAATACAAACTCCTCTGTTTGTGTGGTTTGAGAAAGAACATGTTGAGAGAGGCATTCGTGTGAGGAATTATGGCTAGGGGTTACAACTTAAACCAATTTTCTTCCATAGCATTAATTGGAGTTTTTTTTTATTCTTTTTATTATTAAAGTTTCTTGCATCAAGAAACCAACCGTTGGGTCATGAGCTATGTGGGTATGTGTTCATGGCTGCAGAGCATTAAGTGTTCTCATTTATTATTGCTAGTACACATGTCTTGGTGAGGCTGCGCCCTTTTAAATGCTGCATAAGTCATGTGGGTCTTTTGAGGTGTAAGGCAGCCACTTTCTTTTTCTATTGTTTTGACTGGATTTAGAGTTCTTGGGCTTCCGAGAACGACAATTCTTAGGCCTTACGGGCTCTTGGAGTCTGAATTCGTATGAGGCCCTGTACCTACGTTTATGCCTTGCACCCAGTCTGATTAGTACTTTCACATCAAGTGTTTGGTCCATGATTATAGTAATAATAATTATGATAGATATAAGGTATTATTAATTCTATGTTTATTATAAGAAGAGGACAATCAAGTAAAATAATTGCTATATTTTTTATTATATACAAATAATAACTATTCTAATTTATCAACATATAAGTTCTTTTTTCAAATCTTAATTAATTAATTAACTCGTTAATATAAACAACTAATTGTTTTCTTAAGGAAAGTAGTGGATTTTTGGGGTCTAGCACTCCTTGAATACTTAAGCGACCGCTCTCGAGGTGCACGCCTTGAGTTGTGGTCGCTTCGTCTTTTATCGCTAAAACTCCCCAACTTTGTTTAAACTTTCAAAGTAGGCAAATCCTATTTCGAACAATATGCCTACCCTGTTTAACCCACTTACGCGAACTTATTCAAGCCATTTTTCTTAATTAAATTGCAAAAGTAGTGGACTTTTGGGGTCTAGCATCCCTTAGGTCCTTAAACAACCGCTCTCGAGGCGCACGCCCTTGAGTTGTGGTTGTTCCGTCTTTTGGTTTCCAAATTGTTTTTTTTCACTTAAATTAATTGAAATTTCTAAAAAGTAGTTTTTAATTACTCTTAGATATTTTTATAAGAAAACTCAAATTACTCTTTTAAAAAAAAGTATATTTCGAAATTAGTACCAAATAGATTTTTTTTTATATATATATTAAAATTAAAAAAACTACTTTATTAATAAGGTTAAAACATTTTTCTAAGATATTAAACTGTTTTCAAAACAATTAATTATGATTAGCTTTTCTTAAAATCTTTTTTACAATTAATTAATTTATTTTATATATGAAAATTAAAACTATTTTTTTTCTCAATTAAATTATACAACCTTCCTAAATCAATTTTCAAAACAATTAAATTCTTGGATCTCGCCTTCCTTGAATTTTTTAAGCGACCGCTCTCGAGGTGCACACCTTGAGTTGTGACCCTTCCAACCTTATTTTCAAGAATACCTAGCGCGCCTAGTCCGAGTACATTAATATTTTCAAATCATTTTTCTTAATTAAATTACGAAAATGTCGAGTTTTTGGAGTCGCGCATTCCTCGAATTCGAGAGTGACTACTATTGAGGCGTACGCCTTGAATGGTGTGTCGTTCGAATTTTCGTTTCTAAAATACCTCATTTGATTATTTGGACAAGTATTTGCGGTCCAACAAGCATATTTCATAATTAATGGAATGAAAAAGATATTGTTGGGATCTAGAATTCCAACGATATCCCTACTATTTGGTTACGAGGCCGACATCTCGCTTATCGAATAGTCGTCATTCCTCCTAAATTTTCAAACCATCTAATCTCGTTCCTCATCTTCGTGCGATCGAGTCTAAACCCTAGTATGTCTCTAAACCATACATAAAATTCAAATTATTTTCTTAACTAAATTGCGAAAGAATTGAGTTCTTAGAGTCTCGCACTCTTTGAATTTTTGAGTAACTACTCTTAGGGCGTACGCTTTAGGTTGTGGTTCGCTCGACCTTTTGTTTATAAAACACGTGCCCTAATTATTTGGATACATATCCTTAATTGTCCATTCAAATACACTTTCATAATTAATTGAATGAAAAAGGTATCATTGGGATCTAGCATTCCAATGATATCCCGATTAATTGATTGCGAGGCTGACGTCTCGTTTATCGAGTAGTCGTCATTCTCCCTTAAAATATCTAACCATTCCAACTCTTTTCTCGCCCCCGCGCGATCGAAACCTTAAACCTATTCAAATATATCCTCTAACCAAAACATCCAATACGATAAACACTAAATTCCTCGCCCTCGTGCGATCTCCAACCTAAATACTTTTACCAAAGAACATTGTTTAGTCCCTTCTTCCGCGCATGACAAACTAGTGCTTCAGCCTCCCCTAGCGAGCAGACAAGCCAACATTTAGCAGTTAGAATGCGACCTAAACACTCGTTCGTTTACCAACCCTTTTACCGTAGTTAGCCGAACTACGGCTGCTCTGATTTCTCATTTATCAATGAGAATACGTAGGCACAAGATTGCGATGATCTTGGCGGGCACAATCCCCTCCTTTTCCCGTAGTCCCACGAACTACGAATGCTCTGATTTTCCACTTCTTATAAGTGAAGATACGTAGGCACAAGGGCCCCAATCCTTGGCGAACACCCTATCTTAAAACCACCCATTTCCCTATAGGAGAAACCTTAGAAGAAAACAAACAAGCGTAGCTAACTTTACTCTCGAATCGAATCAAGAGGTTCCCGTTGAGTACAACGGACGTAGAGGGTGCTAATACCTTCCCTCTGCGTAACCGACTCCCGAACCTAGAATATTGGTTGCGATGACCATGTTCTTATCTCCTTAAAGGTTTTATCGATATTTTCCTATTCCATCCTTGGAATGAATAAAGTTCGGTGGTGACTCTGTTTCGAACAGTATTTTCCACGTCCATCGCGAGGATCGTATTTTTCGAGGTACGACAGATGGCGACTCTGCTAGGGAAATGCATTGCCCTATGCAAGAGAGAGTCAAGCCTAACTTGACTCGATTCAAGTGTACTAACCTTTTGATTAACTGTTTTCTTTATGTTTATTTTCTCCTATTGTTTATCTCTTGTTTTTTCTTTCTATCGTATGCTGTTTATTATATCTGCCTGCTGGATTCGGGGATAGCATTGCAAGTAAAGCTCTACACCCGAGCTTTGGAAAAAGAAGAGAGAAAATATAGTTTAGAATTGGAAGTGATTAGTGTTAGTCCCCAAGGACTCGCTCCTTGTGTGCCTAGCATGAAAGCTCCTCCAGAATAGACCTTTTCGTAGATCCTATCGTAACGCAGCTAGCCTGTTACACGATTTGATTCATGAAGGGTCCATGACTCTGGGAACTACTCTTAGAACCAGTTTCTGCATTGGTGGTCGTGTAATGTTAGTCTCTGAGGACCCGCTCCTCGTGTGCCTAGCATGAGGACTCCGCTCAGGAGAGATCCTATCGTACTCTCGTTATAATACAGCTAGCCTGTTGTGTGATGTTGATGCGATCGGTGTCCATGATCCTGGGAACCTTATCCATCAACATAGAAGCTATCCTGTGAGTGGGTATGTGGCTAAAGAAAATAGAGCTTGCCTAGTGTAACCTACCGGTTAGGGAGCTTTGACCTTCTTATGTTATCCTGGATCCTGCCTGCATTACATTCGCATGTCATTGCATATGCATTTTACTTGCATTCCAAAACCAAAAAGCTCATCCATGCTTTGTCTATAATCCATAGTTGATTTCCTGACACACGTGTTGGACTTGAAGCAGTGCTAGAAGACTATGGAACACTTGAGGCAAAATCAATTTGAGCTGAGAAAAGACGAGAATAGCAGGGAAGGCAAGATGAAGCAGACGCCAGAAGTGGGAAGAAGAAAGGAAAAGCTTCAAGAAGGGACCACAACTAGGAGTTTTACTCCCATATTTCATCCCACTCCACAGCCTCTTGGTTTTTATCCCCAACCATTTCTTCCAAAGCCTCAGAATCAACAGTCATCACCTGTTCTATCCCAGGAACAGGGGAATCTAAACCAGAGAGGCGTCAAGAAGTCTCAGTCACGCCCTATTCATGACCCTATTCCTATACCGTGTGGACAAGTGCTCTCGCACCTGATTCAGAGTTCATTAGTGGCACCCATATCCCTCGGGCCAGCTCGTACTCCTCCTCCACCTGGATATGATCCTCATGCACAGTGTGAATACCATAAGGGAGCAAGAGGGCACTCTATTGAAGGTTGTTGGTCATTCAAGAATAAAGTTCGAGAGCTAATTAATAACAAGCGCATAGTCTTCGAGGAAGACAACCCTGGGGCAGAGTGTGGGTATCATACTGGAACCGTAGGGCATGCTGTCGAAGAATGTAAAAGCTTTCGAAACAAGTTGCAAAGATTGACCAGAAAGGAAGACCCTATCCTAAATGGTTCAACTCAAAGATCTGGCAAAGAGGAAGTACAAGAGTTTTGTGGACCAATTAGAATCCGGTACCACAAGGAAAAGGTTAAGTTTTTGGCAGATGAGATGTCTTTATCCTCTGATAATCATGTGGAGACCATGATCTCAAGAGAGGAGATGGAAGTGAAGTCTAAAAGGGTTGTATTTGCTGAAGAGACCTCGAAAAGTCACTTGGGAGAGCATCCTACCGATACTGAGGAAGATGATGACATCCACCTTTGGATCCCAAAAGGACAGCCAACAATACCCAGGGAACCATGTCAGAAGCCTTGGATTGCTCCCTATGCAAATCAACAAACTTATGGCCTAGGAAATCAGAGTCCACGCCAAAATCAACATAGGCCTCGCAGCAATTTGGGAAGAAGAAACACTTCTTTCCATGCAGTTCTTGTGTCTTACACTCAGCTTCTGCCACATTTGATTCGAAATTCACTAGTGGAGCCTAAGTCTCTCAAGCCGGTGCCAGAACCATACCCTCCTGGGTACGATCCCAAGGCACATTGTGGATACCATGCTGGATCAATGGGGCATTCAACAGAAGATTGCAAAGCGTTCCAGGCTAGGGTGCAACAATTGATTGACCAGGGAGGCATATCCTTTCATGAAGGGAGTTTGGTTGTGCGTATCCGCCTCGCACCTGAATGAGTTTGGGGACTTCAAGGCGCATCTTTTCAAGACAACTAATCAAGGAAGAAAAGCCCAGTTCCTCCATGCTGGCATTTTCTTTTAGATCATGTTTTTTAAGCATTGTAATTTCTTTTCTGTTAATTGCTACTTGCTTTTAGACATTGACGTTTATTAATGGTATTGTTAATGTGATAATTATACATGTTTTGAACAAGTTCATTCGTATTCACTCGTTTTCTACTCATTTATTGCAAAAATCACAAAAATATTTCACTTCCTTTATCGCACTGTTGTTTAGAAAAGATTTGAGGGATGATGACGAAAGCTAAAATACCCCTAATTGCTGATAGTATGCTTTCGGATAAAAATCTCGCTAATGATGTACAGGCATTGTTTCGAACCCCCAAACACTGGAGAGATAAGGAGTTAGTCCCTAGATAACCACTTTGAGCCTAGAAGTAGGAGTTTCCTTCGAATTTCTAAACCCTTACACTTAACCTGGGACAGGGGTAGTTGTTCAGTTAATTCAATCCCGCACTCGAGACAAAATCCAAAAGATATGATGGTTGTTCTTCAAAGACCATTGACTTGGCGGTCACAAGTCTCCAAAAAAAAATCAAAAACCTGCTAAGTCAAGCACCTTAAAGGAGACTTAGGCAAAAATTAAGGCAATCCCGATGGATCTGACGAACAAAGTCAGTCCGTACAAAAGTTAGGGATCAAAAACAAAACCAAAAGAGGTCCTCAAACCCTAAAAAAAAACAAAATAAGATTCAGTGGCCACCCAAATCAAGGGGTTACTGACATCCATCAAAATAAGGTGGCTGCCATTTCAAGCAAACTTTGAACCATCAAGTTTACACCGTCAAGCAGGTGCAAAATTAACTGAACATAGGTATGGAGATCATTACGAAGAAGGGGTGGGTTAAAATTAAATTTTGAGCCTTATATCCTTTGTTTCTATAACCGTGAACCAAACCACGATACAACCCTCAAAAGACCTAATTGAGGCAGAGTTTTATTCTGAAAGCATAACTACAGCAAGGTTGCGTAAACTGACTCCTATGTTGTACCCCAAAATTTGACCAACTACTTATCGCAATTTGCCTCATGTTTCGACTCATTTCATTTTCGCATTTGCATACCGCGTACATTGCATTTTTTCCAGTCAGATTGACTTTATCGGGATCACAGCCCTCTGATCGCGCTTCAGGCATCTCAGGCCAATACGAGGAAGTATTTTGAGAATCAGTGCTCGTCCCGGTGTTTTCAGCTCTTGCTGTTGTTTTTGAGGACATCTTGGTGTCCGGGTTTTACCGTTTATTTCGATATAGCCGCTAATCGATTTATTCGGCTTCCTCGTATTTTTAGATTTTTCCCCTTATTTTCTAGAATTTTTTAATGGGTTTAATTGATTTTTCTAGGTATTAGATAGATTTTTTAAATAGCTTTTAGATATTAATTGATTTTTAAATAGTTTAGTGTTAATTTATTTTTTTAGGAATTTCTTTAATCTTTTTTTAGGTAATAGATATTAATAGATTTTTTTAAATGATTTTTAATAGGATATTCTTTTTACTAGGTTTTTAAAATAGAAATTAATAGAGTTTTATTAGTTTAGAAATTAATAGAGTTTTATAGGTTAATCCTCTTTTTTAGATTTAATTAGGATTTAATTAGATTAATTAGATCTTAATCATTTGTTTAGATGTTAATTAGAGTTTATTAGATTTAATTAGGTTAGAATAGTTTTAATTTTCATTTAGGATTTAATCACTGTTTTAATTAGGGTTTTAATTGAGTTTTAGTAGCCTTAATTAGGTTTAGAGTGGCCTTAATTTTCAGTTAGTCTTAATTGTAGTTTTAAGTCTTAGTTAGTGTTAATTGAGTATTAATCATGTTAATTAATCATGCAGTTAATCAGTCCAATTTCGGTGGGCCATTTGTCAGTTTGGAGGCCCACAACCCCCCAGTCCATGTGTCAGCATATAAGTATCCCATGTGTGCTTTTCTCAGGGTCCCACTTCATTTTTTTGCCACATTCTCTCTCTCCTTCTAGCGCCACGTTTCACTTTCCTCTCTCCCTCAGAGCTTGCCACGTTTCACTCTCAGTCTCCCATTCTCTTCCGCCTGCACAAGCCACTTGTCTCATCACCATCCCCCTCCCTGCATGCATGTTGCCACGCGTACCACCTCACCCATTCCCTCACCGGCCGGCATGCAAACCGCCGGACTCATCACCGGTGAAATCAAGGCTACCAATTCACGCTGATAACTGTCGCCGGAAAACCGTAACGGTCGCCGGAAACTTCATGTGACCGCCGGGAAATTCATACGAATCTTCACACAGTCATCAATCTTCAACCGTTTTCCAGAAGATCTTCAAGATCTTCGTCCAGGTTCAACAATGTTCTTCATTGATTCATCTGGAATTTCCAGAAATCTCTAACACATTCAAGGTCTGGATCATCGTCATCATCACATGTTCGAGAACTTCATCCGTTCTTCCTCAAACTTTCGTCCAAATATCACCAAATTCTCAACAACCTTCTGGATCTCCAACCTTCACAACCAGATCTCATGAACCTTCATTCATTAATCGCCTAGAAACTTCATCAAGATTCATTCAACTTTCACTAATTCATCAGAAACTCATACAACCTTCAAACAAACTCATACATTCATCCACAATCTTCCAAAAAATTCGTCAACACTCACCACGAACAATCTCCAGATCTATTCAACAGATCTCCAGAAAAACTTCATCTAACCTCCAGGAATCATCGATCCAGGTTTTCTTTAGATTTCCTTCAAGAACATTATGCCTCCGTTTCAGATCCACATGCATCTTCATCAATCTTCGTATGGTTAGATGACGAGTTTTCCAGATTTAGTATCAAGAATCTTCATCTCCTCATCAAAAAGACTCAGGATCTTCAGCCATCGCATTCCGTCAACATGAATCATATATCTTCCTCTTCCTCGTAGAGATCTTCAACGGATCTTCATCTGTTCCTCAAGCTCTTTCCAGAAGACTTCAAGATCTCTCAGCGCAACTCAAGATCTCCTCCAATGCAACTCAGGATTGTCTCATCGCGATTCAAGACCTTCCCATCTCATCTTCCAGAATCTTCCTCCAAAGAGGTATTCAGGCACATTTGGCTGTTGATTTCGCTGTTTACGGTTTTGATTGAGGGAACGTGTTGATTGTTTGGTTCAGTTCATGGTTAGGGTTTGGCTGAGAGGTGTGGAGAGATTGAAGGTGACAGCGGAGAGAGGGAGGAAAGGAGAATTAGGGTTTCAGAAGATTAGGGATTGAAAGAGTGAGTGAGGGAGAGGAAGGGACGCCCGTGGACTCCTTGGGTACTGGGCCTTGCTGAGGGCCCAACAAACCTATTTGCTAGCACACCCTCCATTTCCATGTTTACACCCCTATCTGTGTGTTCCTTTGGTGAGTATGGGCTGGGCCATTGGCTTATGACCGGCTGCACCCCCTATTTCATTTTTGAGCCCCCCCCCTCCGTTTTTTTTAGCCAATTGGCTATTGGGCTGGGCCCTAGTTGTTTTTGTTTTTTTATGGCTGTATACCCCTGGCTGAGCTGATGCACCCCCCCTTTTGTTTTTCTCTTTTCTTCATTATTTTCTTTTATATTCATTTGTTTAGATTTTTTTTAAGAAAAAGAATATGTAATAGAAAAAATAGAAAATATAGTGGAATGGAAAATATAAATATAGAAAAATGATAGTATTTTAATATTTTCTTTTTAGGATATATTTTCTTTTAGGAGTTTCTTTTACACCTTTTTAGAGGTAGAATTAAAGGTCCACTTGTTAGGGGACTATTTTTCATTAGATTTTCCATGTTAGATGGATATGATTTTTTTAGGAGTTTATTTTCCCGTACTCTATCATTGTAATCTTCCGAATATTAATAAAATGAGATTTGTGCTGTGGTCTCTGAAGTACCCGAACTACGTCGTGCTCTGATTTCTCTGATGAGAATACGTAGGCACAATACTGATGTATTGGCGAGCAAACTTCCCCCGTGGGCACAATACTGACGTATTGGCGGCCACCTTTCCCTTTGTCTAGCTGTAGGCTGAACTACAGCTGCTCTGACTTTCTCTGATGAGAATATGTAGTCATAGGATGCGATATCCTAGCGAGCACACTAACAACTAACTTTTTGTTCTCTCACTGCTGTGCGATCGAGACTTTCTCGCTGACGACTGATGTTATCCTTTTCTCTTGCCCGAGCGCATTTGAGCCCAGACCGTAGTTCTAGTTCCCGTAGGTTCCCATACCTCGAAACCCGACATACTACGTCCGTTCTACCGCAAACAGGTACGCCTAAGTCTCCAATGGTCGAGCAGCGTCCACCTAACTGCTAGAATATGTACGCTAGTATCGTCAACTTAATCTCTCACCCCCGTGTGACCGAGAACACCCTTGTCTAGCCGTAGTTAGCCTGAACTACGTCATGCTCTGATTTCTCTGATGAGAATACGTAGGCCCAAGACGCGACGTCTTGCCGAGCAACTAACCCGTAGTTTCCCGAACTACGTAGACTCTGATTTCTCATTCTCTGATGAGAATACGTAGGCATAGAGTACGACGCTCTATCGAGTCAATTTCTTCCCGTTTAGATTTAGCAGCCGTAGATAGATTGTTTTTCACCCGTAGACAAACACAACAAGCGTGGATCCCGTCGAGTACGACGGACGTGAGGGGTGCTAATACCTTCCCCTTGCGTAACCGACTCCCAAACCCAGACAATGGTTGCGACGACCCTGTCTTACCCTTTTTCGTCAGGTTTTTCCGATCGTTTCCTTTCCCGCTCTGAGGGATAAATAACGAAAGGTGGCGACTCTTCTGTTGTGCCGGCACCTTATTTTCGCGAAAGCGACAGCTGGCGACTCTGCTGGGGATCGAACCCAGAATCTCTGGTTCTCCGGTTCCTTATGCATTTGGGATCCAACGTCCCTTAAGAGAGTCAATCCTAGCGCTTGTTTGCGTGTCTGTGGGTGTTTACTTTTTGTGTTGTATTTTACTGATGTATTTATATTTCCCGCACTTTTATGTTGTATATTACTGATGTATTTACATTTCCTGCACTTTTATGTTGTATATTACTGATGTATTTACATTTCCCGCACTATATTATCATCTGTTTCTACTGTGCTGTTGTGGGAGGGGCATTCTGATGAGTGAGAAGTCAGACCCAGGCTTGAGTGCACCATAGACTTAGAGTGGAAATTAGTGGGCGCGTGCTTGCTTCACAGGCACTAGTGTCTCATGAAATCCACGCTCAGACGAGGTTCTCCCGGTTGGCTTCTCTTTCAACCCTTTGGGTTGAGACGGTTGCTGGTTTGGTGGATTGTCGACTCTAGGGACCGATCATTTGTGATTCAGCTAAGTGAGGCCGCTTCATGAGCTGGTGATGCCACACCTTCTGGGTATCGTATCACCCCTCTTGAAAGTCTGTGACGCTGATGAACGCATAGGATGTCGAGCTTGAGTCAGTTTAGGTCCATACCCGTGAGTGGGAGGATTTTTGCAGGAAACTTGACTTCCAGCCTACCCGATATCTTGGTTTTCTCTCGTCAGAGCAGACTTATCCCATCAGCGGCGCAGCAGCAATCAGAGCTTTGTGGGGGCTGTGATTCCGTGTTTGCTGCATCTTGCATTGCATTTGCATGAACATTCCTGCATCATATTGCATGCCACGCTCCAGCTAGTCAGAGCTCTTATCCAGCCGTTGTTTTGATCCTGAAGGTGAGTGTTGAAGACGACAAAGGGGCTGAAGCAGATTTGATCAGAGTCAAGCAGTGAAGTCAGTTGAAAGTTGTTGGTAGCTATGTCAGAGAGCAGCTTCCAGTTTGTTGATACCTTGTCAGGTTTCACCGTGACGTCCAATCCTTTGTATGGATCTACGCATGACGAAGACTTTCCGCAAGTGAACAACCTTACTGCAGCTCAGCTTGTACAACCTTCTGTTGAAGACCGAGATCTACGTGAGCAGTTTGTTATCCGAGGTGAACGTTCTCCTTCTGTTGATATCTCCGACTACCAGGGTGCTGCCTTCCCTGTGCCGAAGTCCCGAAGAGAGGTCCCGATAGCAAAGACTGAAGACCCATTAGCTCCCGTGTATGCTGAAAGGTTTCGTGCATTGGATGAAAGATTCAAAGCCTTGAAAGGTAAAGACGCTGTTAACCCTAGTGCTGCAGACCTGTGTCTGGTTCCTGGCCTAGTGTTACCTCCGAAGTTCAGAATGCCGAGGTTTGAAAAGTACAAAGGAGATAGCTGCCCGAAGCAACATTTGGTGATGTTCTGCCGAAGAATGACTTTATTCGTGCACGACGACAAGCTGATGATTCACTGCTTTCAAGATAGTCTGACTGGGGAACCTCTGAGTTGGTATATGCAGTTAGAGAGTGATCAGATCCGATCATGGGCGGATTTAGCCAATGCTTTCCTGAAACAGTACGACTACAATCTTGATGAAGCTCCTAGTCGCATGCAGCTGCAAGAATTGTCTCAAGGGAACAATGAACCTTTCAGGAAGTATGTTCAGAGATGGAGAGAATTTGCTGCCAGAGTGCAACCACCGCTTCTAGACCGAGAGTTAAAAGGCATGTTCGTAAACTCCTTGCAAAGCCCGTACTTCGAAAGAATGCTTGGAAAGGCACCAAATTTCTCTGAATTGGTAAGGGCAGGAGAGCGCATCGAGTATGGTGTAAAGACTGGAAGAATTCAGAATGTTTCAGGCGGTCAGGCTAGTGAAACAGAATCTCTCTATAGCTTTCAAACTGAAGAAGGAGTTGCGATCAATGCAATCATGAATGATGTTGGGTATCCTCGAGACGAATCGGTGAAATCTGTTGGTTCTCCGTCTTCTCAGCGGTCAGTATCTTCTGTGTCTCGTTATTCTGGACAGACAATTGTGCCTATGGCACCACATCGGGAACCTTATGTCGCTCCTCTTGCAAATCCACGAGCCCGTGGCCGAGGTTATCAGAATCAGCGTCAGAATCAGAACCGACCTCGTAACAACTTGGAACGAAGGAATTCTCCTTCTCATCCAGTTCACGTGCCGTATAGCCAGATTCTACCACATTTGATTCAGAATTCTTTGGTGGAACCTAAAGCTCTTAAGCTCGTGCCAGAGCCTTACCCTCTCGGGTACAATCCCCACGCTCAGTGTGGTTACCATGGTGGATCTCCAGGGCACTCAACTGAAGATTGTAAAGCTTTTCAGGAAAAAGTACAGCAGTTGATCGACAAAGGGTGCATTTCCTTTCTAGAAGGAGTCTTGGTTGTGCGTGACAACCTCTCAGCTGTCTAAGCTCGCAGATTCAGAGGTTTATTTCCAGAAGCCAGTGGTCCAAACGGGCAGACATCCTCAGCATTGGCAGTCCTCGGACCTTTTTATCATTTGCATTTGTAGTTTCTTTTCTGTTAGTTACTACTTGCTAGTAAACCTTGTTTGTTTCGAATGGTAATATTAATAAAGTGACTATGCATTTTTCTGAATTAATCATGTCGTTGTCACTCATTTACTGCATTGCACTGACACTTGCATTTTATTTAATCCACTTTGTCACTATGATTAGTAAAGATTGGAGGGAGGATGACGAAACTGAATACTCATAACCGATGATCGTATGCTTTCAGATAAAATCTTGCCTATGATGTACAGGCATTGTTTCAAATCCCCTAAACACCGGAGAGATAAGGAAGAGAATCCCTTGTTAACCACTTCGAGCCGAGAAGTAGGAGTTTTCTTTCGGACTTTTAAACCCTCACATCTTAACCTGGGGCAGGGTAGTTGTCAGTTAGCTTGATCGAGCGTTCAAGTCTTATAGAGGAGTGTTGCCTTTCGAGGACCAATCACATCGCATTCCTCCCCAGAGGTCGTACCTCGTCAACCACAATGGTTAAACCTCACCAATCAGGAGTGAGACAGTTATGAACCTCTCGGATGAATCCAGACAGCCAGTGTCGCACGACTTGTTTCGAAAAAAAAAAAGAATAAGAAAGCCCGCTAAGTAAATTAAAAAAGAATAGCTGGAAAGAAAATACTTAGGCAAAAATCAGGGCATCCCGCTGGACTTCAAAAGAAAAATCAAAAAGAACTCTGAAGAGTCAGTCCAGGCAAAAATTAGGGAATCAAAAGAATGAAAAAGAAAGGATATAAAAAAGAAAAGTCCTCGAACAAGGACAAAGTCGTGTAGATACAGACACCGAAACAAAAGAGGAGTAACTGTCACTCCGAAAACCTTGTGAGTTCTTTAACCAGTTGTTCCCAATATTCAACATACCTCTCGAAGAGGCGAGCGCTCGAGCCACGTTAATTGAACTTTAGGGTCGGAGATCATCACGTAGAAGGGGTGGGTACAAATCATGATTTGAGCCAAATATCCTTTGTTTCACGAACCGTGAACCCGACCACGATACAACCCTTAAAAGACCTAATTGAGGCAGGGTTTATTCTGAAAGCGCATTACGATAAGGTTGAGTAACCTGAATCCTACATGATTTGCTAATCATATCCTTGTTGTATTTTTCACTGATCGAATCAGCACTACGTTTGAACTCTTTGGTTCATTCGTCACTCACTATCATGACACGTAAATGAGTGACAGTATATTTTTTTCAAAATCTGCATGAACACTGCATTAAAATTACCATCCGTGAATAAACAATTTTAATTGCAGGTCAGTAGTTGATACGAAGGAATTCTAACAGGGAATAGTCAATCAGGACTGAATCGTTAGCAGTCTGGATCAGAATGGTATACTGCGAAACCCTGTGAATCTGGGGCATTGACTTCTAGTGAGTTTGGAATTAGCTTGTCTGAGGACGAGTCCCGAAGCATCGGTTGATTATGGGGCAGATTATTCAAGAAGCAGTTGATCAAAAGTGAATCTTCTCGAGACCCAATCAGGGGCAGCTATCCAGAACTCTTGTGATTTGAGGGCAGATCCCTCCAGTGTTCAATCAGAGCATGTTGAGTCGCTCAACGCTCGTTCAGGGGCAAGCTACTTCAGAAGTATTGAAACCAACCATGCTGAGAGTTGGTTAATTGAGGATGAATCCTTCCGTTGTATAGATGTTGGGGCAAGCCATCTGAAGATTGTCTCGTTGCCAGCTGCTTTCTGTTCAGAATGAATCTTCCCAAGAGTCGGATTGGGGCAAGTTGAATTGCACTGGGGCAAGTTGTTCAAATGAGTTTGTTCACCCTAGCAAGAGTTGAGTGTCGGGGAATCGTGTCATTACCCTACCAAAAAACCTAAACCTTCTGAAGAAGCCTTGTTGTCATTGGATTGTTATCCTACAGCCTAACCTGTTACTCGGCTGAACCTTGTAACTGAATCGTTTCAAAGTCCAGTTCTCGTCTGGCAAGCCGGAGATCAGTTCTCGTCTGAAATCCAAACCAGAAACTAGCCCCGTCTGGTCACCTTTTCTTTAACCTATTGTTCAACCAGTTCTCGCCTGGCTGACACAGTTTTAAAGCCCAGTTCTCGTCTGGCAAACCAGAAATCAGTTCCCGTCTGATATCCAAACCGTAAGTCAGTTCTCGTTTGACAACCTAACATATTTTGCTATCAGTTCTCGTCTGATAGTCCACCTCAAATGCTAGTTCTCGTCTAGTATTTCCCTTTCAAATCCATTTTGTTGGTAACCAGAAATGGGTTCCTATCACCATAAACCTATCCCTAAACCAGAAAAAGCCTAATTGTACCTGGCCCGATGATTCCTAGTGACTCGTATGTTGTCACATTCCCCGACACAAGGCTCGATTGATCCCAGCTCCATGATTGGTATTCTGTATTCCCTGTGTTGATATTGTCGAATCAGGATTATGTTCTCAGCGGAGATGTACGGTTTGAGATTGTTTCCCCTGAGCAGTTTGAGATCGCAGCAAGTTGAGATATCATTTATCCCTTATCAGAGTGAGGTCAAGATTATCCTCAGCAGGGCGAGATTGATATTTCCGGCAGAGTATGGCCATCCCAAGCATTGAATGTTGATTAGCCTGATGTGCTACTTTCCCAAGTGGGTTGAGACTGAAGTTTTCCCTGACCGGCAGATTTGGGTTTATTTCCCCAACAGTGGGACTGATGCAATGTTGTATCCCTGCAGAGTCCGAGTTTGACTCCTTTTCCCTCCGAGTCCAGGTCATTGACTCAAGCAGAGGTCGACATTGATTCCATCACTGAGTAATCTCCAGACGAGTAGATTGTGATGTCAGACAGAGAAGAGTTATTGCTCAGCAGATTGTTGCGTACCCTATAAGGACTTAGGGTGTTCAAAAAAGACCGTTCAGGGTTGTTTTCCTCAATGAAGTGAGATTGAATTCCAGTGATCGATTGTTATCTTCCGCAACCGCCAGAGGTGTTTCCTTGATAGGATCGGTACATTTCCAACAAAGTTGTACAATGAGAAGCTAAGGATTGATATCCCCAGCAGTGTTGATACACATGTATTCCTCATCAGACTTGATAGTCCAGCAGGTGTTACCCAGAAGGGTCAGACTCCGTAAGGCATATGCAAGATTATCCTCAGCAGATCAGGATTGATATCCCCGATAGAGTGTAGCAGCATCTCCCCGCAGAGTCTGAATGCGAGACCAAGAGCATTGATATGTATCCCCAAGCAGAGAAGATTCTCTCCCCAATCAGATGTATCCTAAAGGAACGTCATCTCCCTAGCTGAGTCATATACTGAAGTGTGTAGTAGTTGATAGTGCCAGACTGAAGTCTCCATCGGAATTGAGATTCCCCACAGAGTCGTACTCTCCCCTGTAAGTAGGATGATTCCTTCTTCCCCAGCCGAGTTTGCGGTCCCCCAAGAGAGTCGAGTCCTTGGAAGCGGTTTGGGCCATGATTGGTACTCCCCAGTAGAGTGTTGAACAGCTGATGCTGTATCTCCCCATCGGAGTCGTCATCTTCCGGAAAGCTTTGCCGCGAAGGCCGCGCAGTTTGTTTCTGCGATTGACATCGTTTCCTCGACAGTTTGTGGTTCGTATACCTCGTTGAGCATGTTCAGGTTCTCGTAGAGCTTCGTTCCCCTGCAGCAGTCAACTGAAGTTTTCTTCCCCGTGCGGAGTCCAATTGAGATTGGTGTGACTTCTTCTCCTCGGCAGGATGATTCCTCCTCTCCACCAGAGTGGTCCTTTCTCCTTGACAGGAGGCTTCTCCCTTCAGCATTTATTTTGCTGATGGGGCCATAGCATGTTGCATGATTGCATAGCATTTACCTTAAAAACGCGTAGCATTTCCACCGTGTGGAGCATTACGTCATTGTCGAAGCATATGCATACGAAACATGAGCCAGGTCGCCACCGTCCATGCTTTGCAGGTGTTCCTCCGCAGAATGGTTTGATCAAGATGATTCTTGAATTCTCCCCAGCGAAGTCTTCCTGCTCAAGATGATTCTTGAATTCTCCAGCGAGGTCGTTTGCTTAAGATGATTCTTAAGACCCTAGTGCAGTCGCCAGAGTTGGTTGCTCGAGTTGATACTTAGAGTCCCCGACAGAGTGTTTGCTCAGGATGATTCCTGAAATCTCCAGCAGGGCTATCGGTTCAAGATGATTCTTGAAGTCTTCAACGGAGTTATGTGTCCAAGATGATTCTTGAAGTCCTCAGCAGAGTTGATTCATCCAGAATGATTTCTGGATCCCCAAAGCGGAGTTACTTGATAGTTCTCCAGAATCCCCAGCGGAGGTGCGTCATCCCCAGCAGGGTGTAAACAGCGAAGTTGAAACTTCCCTTGAAGACTTGATGATTGAAGTCTGACCGTGTTAATGAAGCAGTTCTCTCAGCTGATGCGGAGTGCCTGATGGCAAAAGATTGCACATCCTTATTTGGTTCATGATTGACCAAGAATTATGTTCTCGACCTACTGATGAAGTCCGGCTGACGCCCGAAAACTCCTTTGAATGCCCGACGACATAATTAACTAGATTGTTAGAAGTTCCTAATGACCTGACGAGTCCCGAGGAATTCTTCTGCTATGACACAGAACACCTGACGGTGTAATCAACCATGTATTGCCGGTTACCGAGTGACCAGTGACCCCTTGATGAATTGAGGACGAATATCTACAGCAAAATCAGATGATCATCCTGACAGGGAGATTTGAAATCAGACTTTTCACCGGCTACCGTGTGACCAATTCCCAGCAAGTTGTCGTGCAACTGTCTTGCTCAGTGTCGAAGATGTTCCTACCAATCAGAGTATCGTTTATCTGTGAGATTGGCCAATCGCCCTTTACCGTGTAACCAGTGATCCCTCGATGATTCGAGGATGCAATGACATCAGATAGATCAGAGAATCATCCTGACGGAGGTTCATATCAGTATTTCTCCAGCTCGTTGCCGTGCAGCTATGATTTCAGCTTCCGAAGATTTGTTCCCACCAGAGTACCGTGTACTTGTGTAGTTGGCAAATTTCCGGGTTCTTTGGTATTCAACCGTCTTCTACCTTTGAATGATTGAAAGTCGTTCGCTTCTCAACCCTTCAGGTCCAAGCCGTTTGAATAGGGGCAGCTGTTGTACCCCAAAATTTGACCAACTACTTATCGCAATTTGGCTCATGTTTCGACTCATTTCATTTTCGCATTTGCATACCGCGTACATTGCATTTTTTCCAGTCAGATTGACTTTATCGGGATCACAGCCCTCTGATCGCGCTTCAGGCATCTCAGGCCAATACGAGGACGTATTTTGAGAATCGGTGCTCGTCCCGGTGTTTTCAGCTCTCGCTGTTGTTTTTGAGGACATCTCGGTGTCCGGGTTTTACCGTTTATTTCGATATAGCCGCTAATCGATTTAATCGGCTTCCTCGTATTTTTAGATTTTTCCCCTTATTTTCTAGAATTTTTTAATGGGTTTAATTGATTTTTCTAGGTATTAGATAGATTTTTTAAATAGCTTTTAGATATTAATTGATTTTTAAATAGTTTAGTGTTAATTTATTTTTTTAGGAATTTCTTTAATCTTTTTTTAGGTAATAGATATTAATAGATTTTTTTAAATGATTTTTAATAGGATATTCTTTTTACTAGGTTTTTAAAATAGAAATTAATAGAGTTTTATTAGTTTAGAAATTAATAGAGTTTTATAGGTTAATCCTCTTTTTTAGATTTAATTAGGATTTAATTAGATTAATTAGATCTTAATCATTTGTTTAGATGTTAATTAGAGTTTATTAAATTTAATTAGGTTAGAATAGTTTTAATTTTCATTTAGGATTTAACCACTGTTTTAATTAGGGTTTTAATTGAGTTTTAGTAGCCTTAATTAGGTTTAGAGTGGCCTTAATTTTCAGTTAGTCTTAATTGTAGTTTTAAGTCTTAGTTAGTGTTAATTGAGTATTAATCATGTTAATTAATCATGCAGTTAATCAGTCCAATTTCGGTGGGCCATTTGTCAGTTTGGAGGCCCACAACCCCCCAGTCCATGTGTCAGCATATAAGCATCCTATGTGTGCTTTTCTCAGGGTCCCACTTCATTTTTTTGCCACGTTCTCTCTCTCCTTCTAGCGCCACGTTTCACTTTCCTCTCTCCCTCAGAGCTTGCCACGTTTCACTCTCAGTCTCCCATTCTCTTCCGCCTGCACAAGCCACTTGTCTCATCACCATCCCCCTCCCTGCATGCATGTTGCCACGCGTACCACCTCACCCACTCCCTCACCGGCCGGCATGCAAACCGCCGGACTCATCACCGGTGAAATCAAGGCTACCAATTCACGTTGATAACTGTCGCCGGAAAATCGTAACTGTCGCCGAAAACTTCATGTGACCGCCGGAAAATTCATACGAATCTTCACACAGTCATCAATCTTCAACCGTTTTCCAGAAGATCTTCAAGATCTTCGTCCAGGTTCAACAATGTTCTTCATTGATTCATCTGGAATTTCCAGAAATCTCTAACACATTCAAGGTCTGGATCATCGTCATCATCACATGTTCGAGAACTTCATCCGTTCTTCCTCAAACTTTCGTCCAAATATCACCAAATTCTCAACAACCTTCTGGATCTCCAACCTTCACAACCAGATCTCATGAACCTTCATTCATCAATCGCCTAGAACCTTCATCAAGATTCATCCAACTTTCACTAATTCCCCAGAAACTCATACAACCTTCAAACAAACTCATACATTCATCCACAATCTTCCAAAAAATTCGTCAACACTCACCACGAACAATCTCCAGATCTATTCAACAGATCTCCAGAAAAACTTCATCTAACCTCCAGGAATCATCGATCCAGGTTTTCTTTAGATTTCCTTCAAGAACATTATGCCTCCGTTTCAGATCCACATGCATCTTCATCAATCTTCGTATGGTTAGATGAAGAGTTTTCCAGATTTAGTATCAAGAATCTTCATCGCCTCATCAAAAAGACTCAGGATCTTCAGCCATCGCATTCCGTCAACATGCATCATAGATCTTCCTCTTCCTCGTAGAGATCTTCAACGGATCTTCATCTGTTCTTCAAGCTCTTTCCAGAAGACTTCAAGATCTCTCAGCACAACTCAAGATCTCCTCCAATGCAACTCAGGATTGTCTCATCGCGATTCAAGACCTTCCCATCTCATCTTCCAGAATCTTCCTCCAAAGATATATTCAGGCACGTTTGGCTGTTGATTTCGCTGTTTACGGTTTTGATTGAGGGAACGTGTTGATTGTTTGGTTCAGTTCATGGTTAGGGTTTGGCTGAGAGGTGTGGAGAGATTGAAGGTGACGGCGGAGAGAGGGAGGAAAGGAGAATTAGGGTTTCAGAAGATTAGGGATTGAAAGAGTGAGTGAGGGAGAGGAAGGGACGCCCGTGGACTCCTTGGGTACTGGGCCTTGCTGAGGGCCCAACAAACCTATTTGCTAGCACACCCTCCATTTCCATGTTTACACCCCTATCTGTGTGTTCCTTTGGTGAGTATGGGCTAGGCCCATTGGCTTATGACCGGCTGCACCCCCTGTTTCATTTTTGAGCCCCCCCTCCGTTTTTTTAGCCAATTGGCTATTGGGCTGGGCCCTAGTTGTTTTTGTTTTTTTATGGCTGTATACCCCTGGCTGAGCTGATGCACCCCCCCTTTTGTTTTTCTCTTTTCTTCATTATTTTCTTTTATATTCATTTGTTTAGATTTTTTTTAAGAAAAAGAATATGTAATAGAAAAAATAGAAAATATAGTGGAATGGAAAATATAAATATAGAAAAATGATAGTATTTTAATATTTTCTTTTTAGGATATATTTTCTTTTAGGAGTTTCTTTTACACCTTTTTAGAGGTAGAATTAAAGGTCCACTTGTTAGGGGACTATTTTTCATTAGATTTTCCATGTTAGATGGATATGATTTTTTTAGGAGTTTATTTTCCTGTACTCTATCATTGTAATCTTCCGAATATTAATAAAATGAGATTTGTGCTGTGGTCTCTGAAGTACCCGAACTACGTCGTGCTCTGATTTCTCTGATGAGAATACGTAGGCACAATACTGATGTATTGGCGAGCAAACTTCCCCCGTGGGCACAATACTGACGTATTGGCGGCCACCTTTCCCTTTGTCTAGCTGTAGGCTGAACTACAGCTGCTCTGACTTTCTCTGATGAGAATATGTAGTCATAGGATGCGATATCCTAGCGAGCACACTAACAACTAACTTTTTGTTCTCTCACTGCTGTGCGATCGAGACTTTCTCGCTGACGACTGATGTTATCCTTTTCTCTTGCCCGAGCGCATTTGAGCCCAGACCGTAGTTCTAGTTCCCGTAGGTTCCCATACCTCGAAACCCGACATACTACGTCCGTTCTACCGCAAACAGGTACGCCTAAGTCTCCAATGGTCGAGCAGCGTCCACCTAACTGCTAGAATATGTACGCTAGTATCGTCAACTTAATCTCTCACCCCCGTGTGACCGAGAACACCCTTGTCTAGCCGTAGTTAGCCTGAACTACGTCATGCTCTGATTTCTCTGATGAGAATACGTAGGCCCAAGACGCGACGTCTTGCCGAGCAACTAACCCGTAGTTTCCCGAACTACGTAGACTCTGATTTCTCATTCTCTGATGAGAATACGTAGGCATAGAGTACGACGCTCTATCGAGTCAATTTCTTCCCGTTTAGATTTAGCAGCCGTAGATAGATTGTTTTTCACCCGTAGACAAACACAACAAGCGTGGATCCCGTCGAGTACGACGGACGTGAGGGGTGCTAATACCTTCCCCTTGCGTAACCGACTCCCGAACCCAGACAATGGTTGCGACGACCCTGTCTTACCCTTTTTCGTCAGGTTTTTCCGATCGTTTCCTTTCCTGCCCTGAGGGATAAATAACAAAAGGTGGCGACTCTTCTGTTGTGCCGGCACCTTATTTTCGCGAAAGCGACATCCTACATTGCTAATTTTATACATTGGTGTCATATTCTTGCTATATATTTCACACCAATTAAATCAGTATTGCGTTTGGATTAACAGTCCACTCGTCACACATTTTCACATCATTCCCAATAAATGATATTTTCATAACTTGCATGAATGTCGCATTAAAATTACCATTTTTTGAATAAACAATTTTAATGGCAAATTAGTAATTGGCATAATGGAAATTCCAACAAAGTGCAATCAAAGAGGAACTTGATCACTCATTGGTGTTGACCTGAATTAAGACTTTCTCCTAATCTTACGAATCTGGGGCAAGCCCTTCTGAGGTTTAAACCGGGGTAGACCACTGCAAGGCCCAGACACTGGGGCAAATGGGTTCAAGCCATATCCTGGTATAATCACTGCCAAAGTTCTCATCCCAGAAGAGAGTCCTTCAAACACCTGGCAGACTGGGGAAAACTGGTTGAACTTGGGGCAAACTAGCTGACGGTTGAGGTCAACAAGCGTCAAAAGCCTTGGGGCAGAGCAAAAGCACGACTAATACGCATTGGTTAAGTCGCTACGCTCATGTAATCCATATGCATTAGTTAAATCACTACGCTCACACGATAAACACACATTGGTTAAGTCGCTATGCTCGCACAGTCAACATGCTTTGGATAAGTCGCTACGCTCAATGTTTGTAAGTCATCATGACATATCAGCTAGAAGCAAGGTTCTTACAGGAAAAAGTATACCACTTCTGCAAAGGACCTTAACGAATGAGGGACTGCTTAGACCACCCAAAGAGGCTCGTTTATACCACTTTGGTATCGCGAAGGACCTTAACGAATGAGGGACTGCTTCGACCACCCAAAGAGGCTCGTTTATACCACTTTGGTATCGCGAAGGACCTTAACGAATGAGGGACTGCTTCGACCACCCAAAGAGGCTCGTTTATACCACTTTGGTATCGCGAAGGACCTTAACGAATGAGGGACTGCTTCGACCACCCAAAGAGGCTCGTTTATACAACTTTGGTATCGCGAAGGACCTTAAGGAATGAGGGACTGCTTCGACCACCCAAAGAGGCTCGTTTATACCACTTTGGTATCGCGAAGGACCTTAACGAATGAGGGACTGCTTCGACCATCCAAAGAGGCTCGTTTATACCACTTTGGTATCGCGAAGGACCTTAACGAATGAGGGACTGCTTCGACCACCCAAAGAGGCTCGTTTATACCACTTTGGTATCGCGAAGGACCTTAACGAATGAGGGACTGCTTCGACCACCCAAAGAGGCTCGTTTATACCACTTTGGTATCGCGAAGGACCTTAACGAATGAGGTACTGCTTCGACCACCCAAAGAGGCTCGTTTATACAACTTTGGTATCGCGAAGGACCTTAACGAATGAGGGACTGCTTCGACCACCCAAAGAGGCTCGTTTATACCACTTTGGTATCGCGAAGGACCTTAACGAATGAGGGACTACTTCGACCACCCAAAGAGGCTCGTTTATACCACTTTGGTATCGCAAAGGACCTTAACGAATGAGGGACTGCTTCGACCACCCAAAGAGGCTCGTTTATACCACTTTGGTATCGCGAAGGACCTTAACGAATGAGGGACTGCTTCGACCACCCAAAGAGGCTCGTTTATACCACTTTGGTATCACGAAGGACCTTAATGAATGAGGGACTGCTTCGACCACCCAAAGAGGCTCGTTTATACCACTTTGGTATCACGAAGGACCTTAATGAATGAGGGACTGCTTCGACCACCCAAAGAGGCTCGTTTATACCACTTTGGTATCGCGAAGGACCTTAACGAATGAGGGACTGCTTCGACCACCCAAAGAGGCTCGTTTATACCACTTTGGTATCGCGAAGGACCTTAACGAATGAGGGACTGCTTCGACCATCCAAAGAGGCTCGTTTATACCACTTTGGTATCGCGAAGGACCTTAACGAATGAGGGACTGCTTCGACCACCCAAAGAGGCTCGTTTATACCACTTTGGTATCGCGAAGGACCTTAACGAATGAGGGACTGCTTCGACCACCCAAAGAGGCTCGTTTATACAACTTTGGTATCGCGAAGGACCTTAATGAATGAGGGACTGCTTCGACCACCCAAAGAGGCTCGTTTATACTACTCTGGTATTGCAAAGGACCTTATTGGATAAGGGACTACTTCGACCACCCAAAGAAGGTCAGATTATCTCGTTCAGCTTTCGCATCCTGCTACCCCGTACTAGTATATCTCACTGCAGTTTACTTGATTATCGGACAAATTTTGGGGTCTTTTTGTATCTAATTGACTTCCACCTTAAAATGAATGCCATACAGCAGTTCGTTCTCTTAGGTGTAAGGCAATTTGAAAGGGGCATCTGTCATACCCCAAATTTGTCCTACTTCAGTATTTAGTGATTATTTTTCTGCTTCACGACTTCCGGCCATGACTCCCTAAGGCTTCGTTTATAAAGACCATGTGTGTACACATTATGGTTATAATCCCTAACAATTTATGATGGGAAGAGCACGCCTCCGGCCCTTATACCCAAAATCATATGTGTCTCGTTCTCACAATCAAGCAGGTATGATATGGTTAATAGCATCATGCTATGCTTGGATTCTAAGTCAGTTTGTGACAAACTCGGATTTAGCATTAGATCAATCTCATTTCAAGAAGTTCATAATGTACAATGCCAATAAGTGATCTGGTTGTTTTAGTTATGTTTACACGGTTAGATGATTTTGAGCTATGAAATTGCTTGCTTCTCGCATTTAAGATTGTAGTATACCCTACACACCATGCCTAAGTTATTGACAATCTTGAAGGTGGTTATAATATGGTTGACCTTTGAGATATTTTTAGAATAACTTAATTTATTGCAAAGAATACCGAAGATATTAATGGCCAGAAGATGGTTACTGTCAAGTATCACTCTATCTTTTCTTGAGAGCCATAAAAGGAAATAAGCTGGAGCAACGATGAGTTATATTATATATCATGGAATTATATACAAGATTACAAAGACCATAGAATTAAAATTATGATGTACAAATGGAACAGTGGCAACAACATGTTGTGGTCCTTATTCACAGCCAAAATTATAATTCTCATTGTGAAGCCTAGAGTTCACCACCGTTACAAATTCAAACAAGACTGCATGCATAAATTGAGAGGCAATATAATCTTAGTTATTGTTACATAATTTTACAAAGGCCATTTTTCTAATTTATGTGGCTATTCGAGACTTTGAACAGTACAGCAGCCTTATGACCTTGTGGTTTCTACGGTACATCACTTGGACTTGGATCAAAAATCATAAGTTTGCTTGCCCAATTCAAGAGTGTTGTTGTGGCCATTGTTTCTGATGAAAAATAGCCTTGCTTGGTGCGGTACAGTCCCTCTTTGAAGGTTCAATGTATACCTTTGTGTTCCTGTGGACTCCTGCATTGAGTCCAAATGATGAAGAGATTCCCCATGGTTTTATTCTTTGCAACACTCATGTTATCGTCAATGTTGGGAAGCTCACTTGAATCTAAGTTGACGGCTCGTTCATCATTCCGTGTAGAGAGCTATATGCAAATTGTTTTTGCAGTTTCTTCTACTTCTCTAATGCCTCATATATCTCTCCCTTTTCATCACAACGATTCTGCGGCGGCGTTTCAACAACCAAATATTCTGTGTTTCAGGTTGCTGAAGATGGGAGCTAGTGGCCGAACCTCTGTTCCTCCTTCGATCAGGAAATCAGAGAATGACACTGTGAAACGGGTGCCATTTGAAGAGCCTCCATAATGCCAAATCTCAATTGAGCTCCTCGTTCTCTCTTCATCTTCATTATCAATTCAATAAATTTCCTGCAAGAGAGTCAGAGAAAAACACCATTAACCAAGCCAATGTTTATGTTGGTTTCCAAGTGCAGCTAGATCTGATCGGTATTTTCGTGCACGGGAAAATTCCAACTTTGAAGATATCTCTTATTCAGATGTTCAGAGCTCACTTGTGGCAAAAGATACATGAGAGTATTGTCAATGATTCATACGATTCCAGGACGTCAATAAGAGGCAAAACAAATCCTGCAATGTTGAATCAAAACCGGAATAGCATCAGATTTAACCACAAGTATTAATACCGACACAAGCAAAATGTCAACAGTATGGAAAGCCAGTTTTATCAAACAAGCAACATAGAGATTCTCATATCTGAACTTACTCCAGCTATTGAATGTTGTTGGAACCTTCATCATCAGATAAGCAGAAAACTGACAATATCATCAGCAGAGTGTTTTGTCTCCTCGAAATGTTTGACATCGGTTTCTCCAAAATTTCATAAATTTGAAGAGGATGATCAAGTTTCTTCATCGGCTAAATCATCTGACCTGTTTTCTCTTCATTGGAGAATTGGTGTTCAAGGCCTCTCTGAATTGATCACCGTCCTCCAAGAAAGCAGTTGCTGGGAAGTTTCTTGTTTGATGCTTGATTGTCTACTTGGACTGCCATATAGCTTTTCTCTGGGTAAGGTGGTAGGCATTATATGTTCTTCAATAAAGAAAGTTGCCTGCAATGCACCTAAAATCTCTTGGCTGCTTACTTCTTGAACCCATCATACCGATACCGTCAGGATTTTGTTGCGCATTCTGAGGTAGTACGAGGGCTGAATGAATGCACTGTTCGGCTAGATCTAGATAGTTTGAGACGAATATCTGCATCAATACAAATTGCTCATTATAATTCTACACAAGATGATTTTGGAATTAAATTGGCAATTAGCACAAGAACAGGTCTTGAACCAGCTGCTTGGTGGCAACAACATTCAAGAAAATATTCTTTGAGTTTAAGAAAATTGTCCAATATATAGTATCTGTTTACTGTTACGTAATGGCTGGTAATGAATGGATTAATGGTTACCTTGAGGCTATACTATCAACTGGAGGTGGTGCTTCTAACACTGTCGAAGAGCAGCAAAGGGTGGCAGCTGCTGCGAGAGAAGGCAATGATCAGTTCAATCCAACTAAGTACTTTGTGGAAGAAGCAGGATGCAATAGTACAAGAGTTGCTATGAGTCTTCAACAGCAACCTTCTTGTCCAGGACTGTCGAGTCCATTCACCACTTCAGCATGGTCTGCAATTCTTTCAAGCATGATACATAAAGCAAGAGAAGATACGGGTGATTAGTACAATATGTAAGCCAGATGACTATGAACCAAATAATACGCCAAAATGCCAAACTACCAAATTAGGGCCATTGCAAGAACTCAACAGCCATCATACCACCTGAAAGTTCCCTTCAATCTTCATGTTACATTTTTTTTCAAAACTGTATAAATAGTGCCTGAAAGTATCATCCCAAAACTCATTCAAATGGACAGTATCATATCTGCAAAATAATGTTAACACAGGATTATGAAACCTTAAAGCACAACACCAATTTTCATAATAAAAAGAACCAAGTCCCTACAATGAAATGCCGAGTTCTAAAGCTAAATCTCAAACTTCTTCATTCACCCATGAACAGAATGCGCGTATGTGGTTATAACTCCCGAAGTTTCATTCCGCACCAAATGCATACATGAAAAGATAAGAGTTTGATCAGTATAAAGGAAAGCCACAAGAGGAAGAAGTATGTAGCAGTGATTCTAGATGTCATAGAAAAGATTCAACAGGTGATAAGCGAGTGTTTAAAATGATGAAAACTTACCTATCAACAATTTCGTATCTTTACTCAAGTGGATGAAGCCTATAAATGTGAGTCTTCAGGCAACCAGTTTCCCAACAAGCCGCGGATGCCGCCACTTTGGCAAACTTCTGCTCCGAGTCACTCCGTTGCCCATAACTCGCATCATCATCAGGCCAGAGGTGAGCACATGAAAGCCAAAAGCTAGAACAAGCCACAATATGAATGAAGGTTAGTTTCAGCTGGCCTAAAATGAAACTTGTGCATCAGTAAAAGCTGTATTTTACGTGCAGTCAAAAATCCCAAGAAATACACGGTAAAAAAAATCAGAGTAAAAACAAGTATGTCCAGAAACTGCTAACAGACAAAAAACTCATAAGAAAGGAGTCTGAAATCATACGATTTCTACTCCTATTACCAATAGCAACCCTAATTTCACCCCTATAAAAACACACACTGTTCATCTCAACGGGGCGGCAGCCAAGAGAAAGGAAACCCTAATGTCACCTTGCCAAAATCAATCCCTAAACCTAAAGCTCGAAATCCTGAAGAACTTCTTAGAGCCTCACACTGAGACTCTAAGATAGTGAGCTCGGGCACACACTCACGCACTCTTATCAAGACACAAAAGCAGATAAAGAATCCAAATCACTGCGAAATAAGAGGAGAAAGAGAAATTAGAGCCGAAGCGGAAGCGAGAAGAAGAAGCAATTACCTTGTAGCGGCTCAGGGTCGACGCCTTCATCTCCAGGTACCCATTCCATTAACTTCTGAACAACGTACAAATGCAATAAATTTGGGATTAGGGAGTTTTGTTTGGAGTTATGTTTTCTGCTTCGTAATGCTTTGCATGCTTATCGTGTGATTTCTATGAGATTGGGGGTTAGGGATTCATGATTTGGATTGGGGCTGGATTTCGGAAAGGTAAGAGCATGGTGAGTTGAGAAGAAAGAGGGGTTGGAATTTGAGAGCAGTTATAGGGGATGGTGCTTGGTTTTTCTCCATTTGGTGATGTTTGTGCATCGGAGATGGCGTGGGTGCCGGCGGTAATACAAACTCCTCTGTTTGTGTGGTTTGAGAAAGAACATGTTGAGAGAGGCATTCGTGTGAGGAATTATGGCTAGGGGTTACAACTTAAACCAATTTTCTTCCATATCATTAATTGGAGTTTTTTTTATTCTTTTTATTATTAAAGTTTCTTGCATCAAGAAACCAACCGTTGGGTCATGAGCTATGTGGGTATGTGTTCATGGCTGCAGAGCATTAAGTGTTCTCATTTATTATTGCTAGTACACATGTCTTGGTGAGGCTGCGCCCTTTTAAATGCTGCATAAGTCATGTGGGTCTTTTGAGGTGTAAGGCAGCCACTTTATTTTTCTATTGTTTTGACTGGATTTAGAGTTCTTGGGCTTCCGAGAACGACAATTCTTAGGCCTTACGGGCTCTTGGAGTCTGAATTCGTATGAGGCTCTGTACCTACGTTTATGCCTTGCACCCAGTCTGATTAGTACTTTCACATCAAGTGTTTGGTCCATGATTATAGTAATAATAATTATGATATATATAAGGTATTATTAATTCTATGTTTATTATAAGAAGAGGACAATCAAGTAAAATAATTGCTATATTTTTTATTATATACAAATAATAACTATTCTAATTTATCAACATATAAGTTCTTTTTTCAAATCTTAATTAATTAATTAACTCGTTAATATAAACAACTAATTGTTTTCTTAAGGAAAGTAGTGGATTTTTGGGGTCTAGCACTCCTTGAATCCTTAAGCGACCGCTCTCGAGGTGCACGCCTTGAGTTGTGGTCGCTTCGTCTTTTATCGCTAAAACTCCCCAACTTTGTTTAAACTTTCAAAGTAGGCAAATCCTATTTCGAACAATATGCCTACCCTGTTTAACCCACTTACGCGAACTTATTCAAGCCATTTTGCTTAATTAAATTGCAAAAGTAGTGGACTTTTGGGGTCTAGCATCCCTTAGGTCCTTAAACAACCGCTCTCGAGGCGCACGCCCTTGAGTTGTGGTTGTTCCGTCTTTCGGTTTCCAAATTGTTTTTTTTCACTTAAATTAATTGAAATTTCTAAAAAGTAGTTTTTAATTACTCTTAGATATTTTTATAAGAAAACTCAAATTACTCTTTTAAAAAAAAAGTATATTTCGAAATTAGTACCAAATAGATTTTTTTTTTTTATATATATATATATTAAAATTAAAAAAACTACTTTATTAATAAGGTTAAAACATTTTTCTAAGATATTAAACTGTTTTCAAAATAATTAATTATGATTAGCTTTTCTTAAAATCTTTTTTACAATTAATTTATTTATTTTATATATGAAAATTAAAACTATTTTTTTTCTCAATTAAATTATACAACCTTCCTAAATCAATTTTCAAAACAATTAAATTCTTGGATCTCGCCTTCCTTGAATTTTTTAAGCGACCGCTCTCGAGGTGCACACCTTGAGTTGTGACCCTTCCAACCTTATTTTCAAGAATACCTAGCGCGCCTAGTCCGAGTACATTAATATTTTCAAATCATTTTTCTTAATTAAATTACGAAAATGTCGAGTTTTTAGAGTCGCGCATTCCTCGAATTCGAGAGTGACTACTATTGAGGCGTACGCCTTGAATGGTGTGTCGTTCGAATTTTCGTTTCTAAAATACCTCCTTTGATTATTTGGACAAGTATTTGTGGTCCAACAAGCATATTTCATAATTAATGGAATGAAAAAGATATCGTTGGGATCTAGCATTCCAACGATATCCCTACTATTTGGTTACGAGGCCGACATCTCGCTTATCGAATAGTCGTCATTCCTCCTAAATTTTCAAACCATCTAATCTTGTTCCTCATCTTCGTGCGATCGAGTCTAAACCCTAGTATGTCTCTAAACCATACGTAAAATTCAAATTATTTTCTTAACTAAATTGCGAAAGAATTGAGTTCTTGGAGTCTCGCACTCTTTGAATTTTTGAGTAACTACTCTTAGGGCGTACGCTTTAGGTTGTGGTTCGCTCGACCTTTCGTTTATAAAACACGTGCCCTAATTATTTGGATACATATCCTTAATTGTCCATTCAAATACACTTTCATAATTAATTGAATGAAAAAGGTATCATTGGGATCTAGCATTCCAATGATATCCCGATTAATTGATTGCGAGGCTGACGTCTCGTTTATCGAGTAGTCGTCATTCTCCCTTAAAATATCCAACCATTCCAACTCTTTTCTCGCTCCCGCGCGATCGAAACCTTAAACCTATTCAAATATATCCTCTAACCAAAACATCCAACACGATAAACATTAAATTCCTCGCCCTCGTGCGATCTCCAACCTAAATACTTTTACCAAAGAACATTGTTTAGTCCCTTCTTCCGCGCATGACAAACTAGTGCTTCAGCCTCCCCTAGCGAGCAGACAAGCCAACGTTTAGCAGTTAGAATACGACCTAAACACTCGTTCGTTTACCAACCCTTTTACCGTAGTTAGCCGAACTACGGCTGCTCTGATTTCTCATTTATCAATGAGAATACGTAGGCACAAGATTGCGATGATCTTGGCGAGCACAATCCCCTCCTTTTCCCGTAGTCCCACGAACTACGAATGCTCTGATTTTCCACTTCTTATAAGTGAAGATACGTAGGCACAAGGGCCCCAATCCTTGGCGAGCACCCTATCTTAAAACCACCCATTTCCCTATAGGAGAAACCTTAGAAGAAAACAAACAAGCGTAGCTAACTTTACTCTCGAATCGAATCAAGAGGTTCCCGTTGAGTACAACGGACGTAGAGGGTGCTAATACCTTCCCTCTGCGTAACCGACTCCCGAACCTAGAATATTGGTTGCGATGACCATGTTCTTATCTCCTTAAAGGTTTTATCGATATTTTCCTATTCCATCCTTGAAATGAATAAAGTTCGGTGGCGACTCTGTTTCGAACAGTATTTTCTGCGTCCATCGCGAGGATCGTATTTTTCGAGGTACGACAAGTCAGTCTCAATTGAATCCTCTTCATAAGTATCAACTCAGTCTTCAAGCTCTCAAGCTCTCTTTGCTTCACCAGTCTCAACTTGGTCTTCTCTTCCTATAAGCTTCAGCTTCTCAGAGTAACCTTTAATCACTTAGAAGTGTCAACTTCATCCTTCAATTATTTAATCACTTAGAAGTGTCAACTTCATCCTTCAATCTTTAAGTCTCAGCTCTTCATTCAGTCTTCACTGGATCTTCACTGGGTCTTCAAGTATCAACTTGCTCTTCTTGCTCTTCATGCCCCAGCTGTAATGGCAATGCTCAAGGAATCATCCTCTTCCATACTCCTCAATGGGGTCTTCATCTTCAAACTCAAGCCCAACATCTCTCAAGATACTCAAACCTGAAGAAATCACTTAACTGGATAAGCTGGGGTGTTAAACTGCTTATTGACCACCAAAGGTGACCTATAAGGGTTCAACATCAAAGGAATGGTTCCCTCAAAAGTTCTACTTCCTAGGTACCATCACTTATCTCTCCAAAGGAGGGAGGTGAATACCATGGAAGGACTTTGAATCATGGGGAAGAATGGAGGTGAAAGATACCATCCATGTTTAAGAAAGAAATTGACTAGGTCTAAGCTCTACTTAATCCCTAACCCTAAAACAACAACAAAACAAACAAGTCTTCAAGCTCTCAAGCTCCTTCTTCAATCTTCAAATCTTCTTCTATGCTCCTCCATGCTTCTCAAAGCAAGACCAAGCCCACCAAGCCAAGCAAAAACCCACAAAGCAAGGCAAAACAAAATACAAGTCCACAAGGGCAACACAAACAACCATCAACTACAAAAATCATTTAAAAATAGTATACTATTATATTAAAATCTAATATAATTTCTAGGGGATCCTACATACCTACCCTTAATACCCTATATGTCCCAATATCTAACTTGACCTAGAAACCCAAAATTCTAGTGTTATTGTGGACCTATGTTAAGGATTGACCTAAATCTACACAACCTAAAGTCACCTAATCAAAACTAATCAAACATTAATCACAAAATTATGGAATAAATCCAGAGGGGAGCTAAAGTCCTAATCTAACTATCCTAAAAATAATGGCCTAAAAATATGAAGGGGACTAGCTAAACAAAATTCTACAAATCTATGCATCAACATAAAAGGAATTAAAATGCTATTAAAAGAGAAAATACATAAAAAATATTAAAAATGCATGAAATGAAAATATTTTGATTTTATAATTTTATAGACATTAACATGAAATAGGAGAAAAAATCCCCATGCAAAAATCATCATTTTTCTATTTAATATGATTTTTCAAAGATTAAAATAAAATGGAGAAAAAGAAATTAAAATGGGAAAAGCTTGGTGCAGATAGCAACGCCAAACAGTTCAAATCATGGATGGGCTTGAAATGGGGGTACATAAAGCAATGCGCGCCAGGCCCAAGATTTAATCAGAAAATCAATTCAAAAATATAAAGAAAAAGAAAAGGACATGGTGCATTTAGTAAAGAAATTCAGTTCAAAATGCAAATGGGCCATGAAAGGGGGTGGGGATATCAATCAGTCCACTAAAGCCCAAGATCTCACGTTTAATGAAACGCCTCGTTTCATTGTCTTCAGATTTCCTCTTCAAACGCGAAATTGAATCTCAGCCACACGATCCAAGTCCCAGACAATGAGTCCTTGTGCATCCAACGGCCATGTCTTTATCTTCTTCCTTCAGCCATGAAAATGGAGGGAAAGCTCCATAGTTGCAGAGCTCAAATCCCTAACTCGAACTCCCTCCAAACTCAACCAAAATCCATGGTTCAAAGCCCTAACCGGTTCTAAATTCAACCCTGAATCCAACCATGGCCTTAAAATCCATTGAAATGCCCTAAATCTCTGAACCTGATCCAAGATCAAAACTATGCTCAAACTTCAATTCTAACAATTCTTGAAATTGATTACCTCAGAATAATCACCACCTCACACTGGTTAAATCTTGATATTAAACTCATGTTATATCTCATCATACATCGTGTTCTTGATCAAAACAAAAATGGTGTCACTAACTCAAGCTTCACCAAATGATCTCAAACTTCCCAGAATCCATCTCCTACTTGTCTCTAACCATTCTAACCTAACAATTCTAACTAATTATGCTTAAATTAAGGTGTAGAAGAAAAGTTACAAACCTGTCAAATCTTGATTATCAGATAGGTCAATCCTTCAATTCAACCTCTCAAACTCTTCAGAAACACTCCTTGATTGATGTTAAAGCTTCTGTTTGCAAAAGATTTGATCAAGAAAGCCTGAATCTCCAAACTCGATGGTGACTTGCAGCTCCCAAAATCCAAATGCTATCTCTCTAATTCTTCATGATCTTGCCCTCAATTTGGTATGCACACATTCAGTATGATTAATGGAAGGTGTTGGGATTGAAAGAAGCAATGGAAATGGTGTGGAATGTAGAAATTGGTTTCAACTTGCAATGGAAGCAATTGAAATGGCTATCTCACTCTCCTCTCTAATCTCTCACCAACCTTGCATCTGAGCAAGTTCTAATCACTATATAGGATGGTTCAGACCCATCCAGAACTTTCTGGAATCATCCAATGAGAATTTGGGATTCTCATGTCATGAGTTTTTGATTTCAATCCATCTCATGCTATGCCTCTTGCAGCAACTTGTTCTGGCTTGAAAATCTCCTTAGATGAGATATATGAGGTGTTAAGATACTTAGCTAGCTTGTACATTGAGTTTCCTTGTGTTTTGCATTTGTACCTTAATATGCAAGCAATCATTTTCCAAAGCAAGTCCATGATCTAAACCTCAAATCAAAAATGTGGCTGAACCATTGTTTTTAAAATGATTTTTAGAGTCAAAATGACCTATTATATGCCATGGTTTGGATGTGTAGCTTGGAAATTTCAATTTCCAACTTTGACTTATTTAACTTATGCCTCCATTTTAGGTCATTTTTATCACTTTGAGCTACAAGACCTTTCAACATCTCATGACCTCCTTACTAGCCTTAAAACATCATTTTAAGCAAGTTTTATGTTGAAGATTTTTCCATTTGAAGCTTGGAAATAGGAGTTATGGCCTTATGCTTGAAATGACCGGTAATCTCCAAATGACCAAAATGCCCTTGACTTGTCAAAGCCATAACTTGAGTTCTACAAATCCTATCAAGGACTTCTAGTACTATCTAGAAATCTAAGAAGATGAGGAACAACATTCATGTTGACCAAAAGTTCATAGGAATCATCCTTCTTGGGAAAAAGTTGGATGCAAGTTGGGTGACTTTCAAGGCCCCAGATTCACATACCTCAGATGACCTGTAACTTGTCAAAGTCATAACTTGAGCTCTATAAATCCTATCAAGGACTTCTAGTACTCAAATTAAAGCTAAGAGAAATATCTACAACATTCATGTTGGGGGTAAGATGAGATGACAATCCCATCTTGAGATAAACTGCCTTGAAGATAGGGGTCAAACTAGGGGATTTTACACTGTCAAGCCTTAGAAACCCTAGCTTGAAACTTCTCAAACTCTTCAATCATGATGAGTTGATCTTGGAATCATCCTTATAGCATCTCAATGCATCAATCCATGATCACATGGCTCTTGGATTAGGTCTCAACCCTCTCCAAATCATCAGTTGACCTAGGGTTGACCCAGTCAAACCCTAATTACACCACTCATGGCTGAGTCTTCTTATTCTTGTACAATGACCTCTCTAGGCTTCATGATGGCTTTCAAGACATCTCATAAGCTCTCTCAAAGCTTCAAGTCCATCCTCATAGCTTCAGAATCATCTGAGGAGCTCCCACAACTCTCAAGTTAGGAGGCACACAACCTTGGTTTCAACCAATCTCTCTGAGGATTTCTTAGCTTCTCTGACAAAGATATCAACCCTTAAACACTTGAATAACCTTCTTGGCTAGCTTCAAACTCTTGATTGGTACTCATACCTCTTGATCTCTTGCACACATGTCTATGAAAGGCAAATGATAATGCTAATGTGAATGAGATGAACCACAAGCTAGGTAAGGAAATGTTGGTCAAATTTTGGGGTGCAACAACTGCCCCTATTCAAACGGCTTGAACCTGACTGGGTGAGAAGCGAACGGCTCTCAACCAATCAAGGTAAAAGACGGTTGAATACCGACAAACTCGGAAATTTGCCAACTGCACAAGTACACGGTACTCTGACGGGAACAAATCTTCGAAAACTGAAACATTAGCTGCACGACAACTAGCTGGAGAATGGGTCACACGGTAACCGGTGATACATGGTCGATCATGCCGTTAGGCATCAAGATTCCTCGGGACTCATCAGGTCAACAATCAGGTTGGTCATGCCGTCGGGCATTCAAAGAAAACTTTCGGGCATCAGCCGGACTCCATCAGTAAGTCGAGAATAGCATTCTTGGTCAATCATGAACCAATTGGGGATATCCAAACTTCTGCCATCAGGCACTCCGCATCAGCTGAGAGAACTTCTTCGTTAACACGGTCGGACTTCAATCATCAAGTCTTCAGGGGAAGTTTCAACTTCGCTGTTCAGAAACCTGCTGGGGATGACGCATCTCCGCTGGGGATTCTGGAGAACTATCAAGTAACTCTGCTTCGGGGATCCAAGAATCATTCTGGATGAATCAACTCTGCTGAGGACTTTAAGAATCATCTTGGACAAATAACTCCGTCGGGGACTTCAAGAATCAACCTGAACCGATAACTATGCTGGAGATTTCAGGAATCATCCTGAGCAAATGCTCTGCCGGGGACTCTAAGCATCAACTTGAGCAACCAACTCTGGCGACTGTGTAACGCCCCGATTCTGAATTCCCATTAATTGTTGAGTCTTTTAATTTATTTATTTGATGTTTGTTTTAAATTGAGAAATTATATATTGCTATGTGGTGTTTTGCTTATTTTATCTATTTTTACCGATTCGGAGAGTTTTCGGGGAATTAGAGTAAAAAGGGCATTTTAGACATTTAGCACTTTAGTGTAAGAATTGATTGATAAGTTTTGGAAAGAATTTGAGAGGAAAGAAATAGAGATAGAGATAGAATAAGAGAGGAAAAAGGAAGAAGATAGTAACATAAGAAGAAAAGCAAGAGAAAGAAAAGAGGAGAGGAGAAAGAGAAGAGAAAGTGGAGAGGAAAACCTAGAATCATCAAGGAATCATCACCAAAGCTTGCAATCGATCGGTAAGGGTGTGAAACTCCATCATCTCTTTAATGTGTATGATTGTATGTGTATGTGTGTGGATTTTGTAGAGTTTCTACTCTTTTTCCACTTAGGTTAGAAGTTGGTTTTGTGAGTAGAATGAAGTTTTAATCAGTTAGAACTCGGATTAGACGATGTAGTTTAGTCGGGTGATGGTTGGGTTGTGCTACTGTGACTGGTTTGGATTTAATCGGTCGGTTGTGTGGAGTTTGGGCTTTGAGACAGTCATGGAAGTTCTGTCTTCGCAAGTTCGCCAGGCGAATGGCAGCGAAGCTTCGCCAGGCGAAGCCCAGCGAGCTGTAGCGAAGCAAGTCAGAAGCTAATATCCTGTATTCGCTGGCAAGTTCGCCAGGCGAGGTTAGTTGGCGAAGGTTCGCCAGGCGAGTGGGTAGCGAGCCTCAGCGAGTAATTCCAGAATTACTCCCAGTGGACTTCGCTGGGGAGTTCGCCAGGCGAAGGCCAGCGAGCATTCGCTGCGTGGCTTCGCCAGGCGAAGGTTGGCGAACCTGGCAGTGTTATTTGTTTTGCTGTTTGTTCATGGCATGATGTTTGATTGATTCAATTATGATTAATGCCTATATGAATGATTGATGTGTGAACTGTTTCAACATGTTGTGCTGTGGGTGGCCGAAAGGCGTGAATCCTAGATTGTAGAGTAAATGATAAATCTTGAATATTTGATAATCTTGTGTATTTGCTCGAATTGAATAGAAATGCATTGATAGGTTGATATGTGTGTAAACCATGTGTGGAATGGTGTACAATGTGAATGCATGATGGATATATGCTATGTATATGATATATGCAATGAATATGTTTGTGAGCATAGTATGCATTTTTGTATCGATTGATCCCTCGGAGGATTTGCAGGACCTCGTATGATACGATGGTTATATTTGATTCCTTGGAGAATCGGTTGCATTGTGTGATTCCTCGGAGAATCGGTCATAACATGTAATCCCGTGGAGGATTGGTTAGAGTATTTGATTCCGTGGAGAATCTGCTGAGTACTTGATCCCGTGGAGGATCTGCTGAATATTCGATTCCGTGGAGAATCTGATGAATATTTGATTCCATGGAGAATCTGCTGAGTACTTGATCCCGTGGAGGATCTGCTGAATACTCGATTCCTTAGGGAATTTGTTGAACGAGTCGGTACCGCATTTGCATCTGCATAGGGTCGTGTGTCGGTCTCTATGAGTTGCATGAGTCATCTGTGTATGATGCATTGGTTGTGTGAATATAACTGTGTATGTTATATGTGATTGTTTGGAGGAAATATAGTGAATGTTCATGTGTATGTGTAGAGACATGATTATTTGTATATGCTTAATGTGGTGAGAACATAATTTGAGTATAACTTGTACCAATATGAGTATATGTATATATACAATTTTATGCATTAACTGTTATGATGTTGTTTCTCACCCTTCTGCTGTTTTCTAATGCTCTATGAGGCATTGCAGAGTAGGAAGCTGGAGGTTCTTTTTGTGAAGCGATGTCTTCACTCTTTTTGGTCAATGGCTCTGATATGTAACATCTGGGTAGTTAGGAAGTCTTTGACTCTTTTGGAGTTACATTTGTTTTGATTCTTTTGTGATACATATGTGTATGTATCTGCTGTGGATATGCTGTATAGCATGAATTAACTAATGGTTGTATATACTTTTATGAATGAGATCGATTCAATATTTGGATGTTTCCGCTTTATTCTAAATATTGAGATGTGGGTTACCCGTTGTTGCATATCTATTTTGAGCAGGTATCGTATGTGTGTAATTTCATGATAATGTGATGCGCCTCTTTCATACCATGTTTTAATCAAACTCTGATGAAATAAATTTTCTATGTGCCTAATTGATTTATCTAATTTATTTGGGGTATAGAAAGGGGGTGTTACATTAAGTGGTATCAGAGCCAGTGTTGAGTCAGTCGTGTCTGTCTTGTTGTTGTGTTGGTTGAACGGTTGTTTAACCTTGTTGATTTTTGGGAATCCTCAGAATATGGCAGGTCGTAATGACAATGCTATGGCAGCGGCGTTAGAGGCTATGGCCAGAGCTGTGCAGGGTGCACCTAACGTGAATGCGAATGATGAGTTCAGGAAGAACCAACCACCGGTGTTCAAAGGGAGATTTGATCCGGATGGTGCTCAGATATGGTTAAAGGAAATTGAGAGAATTTTTAGGGTGATGGATTGTGCTGAAGGGAATAAGGTGAGACTAGGGACTCACATGCTGAGAGAAGAGGCCGATGACTGGTGGGTCAGCATGAGGCAAGTTCTTGAGGTCGACGACGAGGAGATTACGTGGGATTTATTTCGTGCTGAGTTTCTAAGGAAGTATTATCCCGAAAGTGTTAAAGGGAAGAGAGAAATGGAATTTCTGGAGTTGAAACAAGGTAATATGTCGGTGGTAGACTACACCGCTAAGTTTACTGAGTTAGTGAAGTTTCACCCTCACTATGATGCGGTTACGGCGGAATTTTCCAAATGTATCAAGTATGAGAATGGCTTGCGTCCGGAGATAAAGCAAGCGGTAGGTTATCAAAGGATAAGAAGATTTTCGGATTTGACCGAGTGCTGTAGGATTTATGAAGAAGACAGTAGAGCTCGTTCTACTCATTATAAGGGTTTGAGCGAGAGGAGAGGGAAGCAGCAAGTACGAAGCGGACCTTATGTGACGCCTGCTGATAAGGGCAAACATAGGGGAAACTTTGATAGGAGACCCGGAGGAGGTTCCGGTGCGATCAAATGTTTTAAGTGTGGCGTGATGGGCCACAAGTCTTATGATTGTGGAAAGTTCAAGGCGAAGTGTTCCAACTGTGGACTCTTTGGTCATGATGCAGCAGAGTGTAGAAAGAATGCTGTGAAGTGTTTTAATTGTGGCGAGGTGGGTCACATTAGCCCGAATTGTACCAAACCGAAGCAAGCTCCGGCGGGCGGAAAAGTATTCGCATTAGCAGGTTCAGACGCCACTAATGCGGCAGATCGTTTGATTAAAGGTACATGCTTTATTAATGATATGCCTTTAGTTGCTATTATTGATACTGGAGCGACTCACTCGTTCATTTCTCTTTCGTGTGCTAAGCGGTTGGATTTGTGTATGGTTTCCTTGGGTAGTGGTATGGTTATTGGGACTCCCGCTTCGGGGTCGGTAACTACTTCTTTGGTGTGTGCAAGTTGTCCTTTGACCATGTATGGTAAGGACTTCGTTATGGATTTAGTGTGTTTGCCGTTGGAAGGTTTGGACGTAATCTTGGGTATGAATTGGTTGCAATTTAATAGAGTTCATTTGGATTGCTATCACAAGTTGGTAAGGTTTCCTTCTTTGGAAGATGGTGAAAACGAGAGTTTTCTTTCCACTAAAGAGTTGAAGAAACTTTTAGCGGACGAAGCTCAGTTGTTTGGTTTGTTTGTATCGTTGTCGGTGGAGAGCAAAGTTGAGCTCGACGTGTTTCCTGTGGTTTGTGAATTTCCTGAAGTGTTTCCGGAAGATGTTGCGGATGTGCCGCCAAAGAGAGAGGTTGAATTTTCTATTGATCTAGTTCCAGGTACTAGACCGATTTCGATGGCCCCGTATCGGATGTCGGCATCGGAGTTGGTGGAATTGAAGAAGCAGTTGAATGATTTGTTGGATAAGAGATTTGTAAGACCAAGTGTTTCTCCTTGGGGTGCGCCGGTATTGTTGGTAAAGAAGAAGGATGGTAGTATGCGATTGTGTATTGATTATCGGCAGTTGAATAGGGTGACAATTAAGAACAAGTATCCGCTTCCAAGAATTGATGATCTGATGGATCAATTGGTTGGAGCCCGTGTTTTTAGTAAGATTGATTTAAGATCCGGTTATCACCAGATTCGGGTTAAGGAAGAAGATATTTCGAAGACGGCTTTTAGAACACGATATGGTCACTACGAGTATACGGTGATGCCATTCGGAGTTTCTAATGCGCCGGGTGTTTTCATGGAATATATGAACCGTATCTTTCACGAGCAGTTGGATCGTTTTGTGGTGGTGTTTATCGATGACATTTTGATTTATTCTAAGTCTCGAGAGGAACACGAAGAACATTTAAGGATTGTGTTGCGGATTTTGAAAGAGAAGAAGTTGTATGCAAAGTTGTCTAAGTGTGAGTTTTGGTTGTCGGAGGTGAGTTTTCTTGGACATATTATTTCCGGCAATGGTATTAGTGTGGATCCATCCAAGATCGATGCGGTAATGCAATGGGAGACTCCAAGATCGGTTACGGAAATTCGAAGCTTTTTGGGCTTGGCCGGTTACTACCGGAGGTTTATCGAAGGATTTTCGAAGTTAGCACTCCCGTTGACGCAGTTGACTTCTCGTTTTATTGGTCCGTATCAGATTGTCGCACGAGTTGGTGCTGTGGCTTATCGTGTGGCGTTGCCTCCGACTCTTTCGAATTTGCATGATGTATTCCATGTCTCGCAACTTCGGAAGTATGTTCCGGATCCGTCACATGTTATTCCAATGGATGAAGTGGAAGTAAGAGATAACCTTACAGTTGAAGTTTTACCGGTTAGTATTTTGGACCGTGAAGTTAAGAAACTAAGAGGCAAGGATATTGCGCTTGTGAAAGTGTCCTGGGGAGGTGCCGCGGAAGGCAACATGACTTGGGAATTGGAAAGCAAGATGCGAGAATCGCATCCAGAGTTGTTTGAATCAGGTGATATTTTCGAGGACGAAAATTTCTAAAGTGGGGGAGAGTTGTAACGCCCCGATTCTGAATTCCCATTAATTGTTGAGTCTTTTAATTTATTTATTTGATGTTTGTTTTAAATTGAGAAATTATATATTGCTATGTGGTGTTTTGCTTATTTTATCTATTTTTACCGATTCGGAGAGTTTTCGGGGAATTAGAGTAAAAAGGGCATTTTAGACATTTAGCACTTTAGTGTAAGAATTGATTGATAAGTTTTGGAAAGAATTTGAGAGGAAAGAAATAGAGATAGAGATAGAATAAGAGAGGAAAAAGGAAGAAGATAGTAACATAAGAAGAAAAGCAAGAGAAAGAAAAGAGGAGAGGAGAAAGAGAAGAGAAAGTGGAGAGGAAAACCTAGAATCATCAAGGAATCATCACCAAAGCTTGCAATCGATCGGTAAGGGTGTGAAACTCCATCATCTCTTTAATGTGTATGATTGTATGTGTATGTGTGTGGATTTTGTAGAGTTTCTACTCTTTTTCCACTTAGGTTAGAAGTTGGTTTTGTGAGTAGAATGAAGTTTTAATCAGTTAGAACTCGGATTAGACGATGTAGTTTAGTCGGGTGATGGTTGGGTTGTGCTACTGTGACTGGTTTGGATTTAATCGGTCGGTTGTGTGGAGTTTGGGCTTTGAGACAGTCATGGAAGTTCTGTCTTCGCAAGTTCGCCAGGCGAATGGCAGCGAAGCTTCGCCAGGCGAAGCCCAGCGAGCTGTAGCGAAGCAAGTCAGAAGCTAATATCCTGTATTCGCTGGCAAGTTCGCCAGGCGAGGTTAGTTGGCGAAGGTTCGCCAGGCGAGTGGGTAGCGAGCCTCAGCGAGTAATTCCAGAATTACTCCCAGTGGACTTCGCTGGGGAGTTCGCCAGGCGAAGGCCAGCGAGCATTCGCTGCGTGGCTTCGCCAGGCAAAGGTTGGCGAACCTGGCAGTGTTATTTGTTTTGCTGTTTGTTCATGGCATGATGTTTGATTGATTCAATTATGATTAATGCCTATATGAATGATTGATGTGTGAACTGTTTCAACATGTTGTGCTGTGGGTGGCCGAAAGGCGTGAATCCTAGATTGTAGAGTAAATGATAAATCTTGAATATTTGATAATCTTGTGTATTTGCTCGAATTGAATAGAAATGCATTGATAGGTTGATATGTGTGTAAACCATGTGTGGAATGGTGTACAATGTGAATGCATGATGGATATATGCTATGTATATGATATATGCAATGAATATGTTTGTGAGCATAGTATGCATTTTTGTATCGATTGATCCCTCGGAGGATTTGCAGGACCTCGTATGATACGATGGTTATATTTGATTCCTTGGAGAATCGGTTGCATTGTGTGATTCCTCGGAGAATCGGTCATAACATGTAATCCCGTGGAGGATTGGTTAGAGTATTTGATTCCGTGGAGAATCTGCTGAGTACTTGATCCCGTGGAGGATCTGCTGAATATTCGATTCCGTGGAGAATCTGATGAATATTTGATTCCGTGGAGAATCTGCTGAGTACTTGATCCCGTGGAGGATCTGGTGAATACTCGATTCCTTAGGGAATTTGTTGAACGAGTCGGTACCGCATTTGCATCTGCATAGGGTCGTGTGTCGGTCTCTATGAGTTGCATGAGTCATCTGTGTATGATGCATTGGTTGTGTGAATATAACTGTGTATGTTATATGTGATTGTTTGGAGGAAATATAGTGAATGTTCATGTGTATGTGTAGAGACATGATTATTTGTATATGCTTAATGTGGTGAGAACATAATTTGAGTATAACTTGTACCAATATGAGTATATGTATATATACAATTTTATGCATTAACTGTTATGATGTTGTTTCTCACCCTTCTGCTGTTTTCTAATGCTCTATGAGGCATTGCAGAGTAGGAAGCTGGAGGTTCTTTTTGTGAAGCGATGTCTTCACTCTTTTTGGTCAATGGCTCTGATATGTAACATCTGGGTAGTTAGGAAGTCTTTGACTCTTTTGGAGTTACATTTGTTTTGATTCTTTTGTGATACATATGTGTATGTATCTGCTGTGGATATGCTGTATAGCATGAATTAACTAATGGTTGTATATACTTTTATGAATGAGATCGATTCAATATTTGGATGTTTCCGCTTTATTCTAAATATTGAGATGTGGGTTACCCGTTGTTGCATATCTATTTTGAGCAGGTATCGTATGTGTGTAATTTCATGATAATGTGATGCGCCTCTTTCATACCATGTTTTAATCAAACTCTGATGAAATAAATTTTCTATGTGCCTAATTGATTTATCTAATTTATTTGGGGTATAGAAAGGGGGTGTTACAGACTGCACTGGGGATTTTAAGAATCATCTTAAGCAAACGACCTTGCTGGGGAATTCAAGAATCATTTTGAGCAAGCGACTCGTTGGGGAGAATTTAAGAATCATCTTGAGCAATCAATTTTATGGCGGAACACCTGCAAAACAAGAACGGTAACAACCTAGATCATGCTTATTATGCATATGCTTCGACAATGGCGCAATGCTCCACACGGTGGAAATGCTACGCGTTTATGATAAATGCTGTGCAGTCATGCAAAATGATGCGACCCCGTCAGCAAAATAAATGTTGAAGGGAGAATCCTCCTGTTAAGGAGAAAGAACCACTCAGATAGGGGGAGGAATCATCCTGCTGAGGAGAACAAGGTCACACCAATCTCAATTGGACGCTGTGAACTTCAGTTGACTGCTGCAGGGGGGCGAAGCTCTACGAGAACCTGGACCTGCTGAGGGAAAGCGATGTCAATCGCGGGGATAAACTGCACGACCTTCACGGCTACTTCCCCGGAGATAACGACTCTGGTGGGGAAATATAGCATCAGCTATTCAACACTCTGCTGGGGAAAACCAATCATGGCCTGAGCAGCTTCCAAGGACTCGGCTCTCTTGGGGATCTGCAAACTCGGCTGAGGAAGAAGAAATCATTCTGCTTGCTGGGGAGAGTACGACTCTGTGGGGAATCTCAATTCCGCTGGGGAAGAAGGAATCATCCGGCTTCGGGGGAGAGTACGACTCTGTGGGGAATCTCAATTCCGCTGGAGACTTCAGTCTTGAGCTATCAACTGCTGCACACTTTGGTGAATGACTCAGCTGAGGAGATGACGTTCCTTCGGGATGCATCTGATTGGGGAGAGAATCTTCTCTACCTGGGGAGACATATCAATGCTCACGATCTCGTGTTCAGACTCTGCGGAGAGAGGCTGTTGAACCTTGCTGGAGAGGGAGGAATCATCCTGCTTGGGGATACGCACGGCGCACTGTTTGGAATATGTTACACCTGTAACAACACAAACAAACAGACAAGATACCCTTCTCAAAGGGACCTATCAAGGTTATCATCTTGTGACAATGTTTAAGTAATTCATTGTTTCAACAATCAGTGGCCTAGGCCAGTAAGTTTATGTATGCGCATTTTATCAAAAACATCGGCGTTCTTTTTCGCAAACAAAACAGGTAAATGCTAAACAGACAAACAGAATTGCTGAATAGTATACATTTTATTGATAACGAACCCTTGAATGGGTAAAAATGTTTTACAACAGATGCAAGCTCCTGGAATGAGGAAGTCGCGCAAAAATAAAACATAAATATACATCAGTATATACAAATGTCGGCAACGAGGCGTAGACGAACACCATGAGTTGATCCCTCTATGACCCACTCGACTTCGATACTTCTCTGACGCTTCAGCTTCAGAAGAGATTGATTCAGATAAACGGCCCTTAGGTCTTCCAAACCACTACACAATGAAAGTCCACACGCGGAACGCAGTCATTTGCTTTTTCAAATCCCTAACTTTTGCGTGAACCGCCCTTTGCGGGTTTTCAGTTCACCGGGATACCCTTTTTTGCCAAAGTCGCCCATCCGGGTTTTCGACTTTGCGGGTGTACATTTTTTCGATTTATATCCCTAATTTTTGCCCGAATCTTTTTCCTTTTTTTATGGTTCGCCGGGATGCCCCATTTTTGCCTAGACTCTCTTTTTACTGTCCAGCGGGTCGCTTTCAAGCAAAGTATTTTTTAACTGCGTCTGCGTTCACCGGGGATGCAAAATCTTCACCATCCATCGTGGATAACAACAAAGCTCCTCCCGAGAAGACCTTGCTGACGACATACGGACCTTCGTAATTGGGAGTCCACTTGCATCGGTGATCGGAGTGTGGAGGAAGAATCTTCTTCAGGACGAGATCACCTGTCTGAAAGCTTCTAGGACGCACCTTCTTATCATAAGCTTTCTTCATTCGGCTTTGGTACTGACGACCATGCGCAATCGATGCCAACCTCTTCTCGTCCATCAGGCTGAGTTGGTTCAGGCGGTTCGCAATCCATTCTGCCTCGTCGAGTTTCACATCAACCAAAACTCGTAAAGAAGGGATCTCCACTTCTAACGGTAGGACTGCTTCCATAACGTACACCAAGGAGAAAGGAGTTGCCCCGGTTGATGTACGTACCGTCGTACAATAACCGTGCAGTGCAAATGGCAGCATCTCGTGCCAATCTTTATAGGTCACAACCATCTTCTGAACAATCTTCTTTATGTTCTTATTGGCCGCTTCAACGGCGCCATTCATCTTCGGCCGGTAAGGAGATGAGTTGTGGTGTTCAATCTTGAAACTCTGGCACAACTCCTTCATCATCTTGTTATTCAGATTCGAACCATTATCAGTAATGATCCGCTCGGGAATCCCGTAACGACAAATGATGTCCCTCTTTATGAATTTAGCCACCACCTGCTTGGTCACATTAGCATATGAGGCTGCCTCCACCCACTTGGTGAAGTAGTCGATAGCTACTAGAATGAAGCGATGACCGTTAGATGCAGTGGGCTCGATCTTGCCTATCACGTCGATGCCCCACATGGAGAACGGCCATGGGGAGGACATGACATTTAACGGGCACGGCGGCACATGAACTTTATCAGCATAAATCTGGCATTTATGACATCTCTTCGCGAATCTGAAGCAATTCGATTCCATCGTCAGCCAGTAGTATCCTGCTCTCAGGATCTTTCTCGTCATAGCATGCCCGCCGGCGTGCGTACCAAATGTGCCTTCATGGACTTCTTCCATGAGCATACTCGCCTCTTTCTCATCTACACATCTGAGTAGCACGAGATCATGGTTTATTTTATACAAAACTCCATCAGGATTGAGATAAAAATTTCCAGACAGCCTCCTCAGAGTCTTCTTATCCTGGGTTGACGCACCCGCAGGATACTCCTTAGTCATAAGGAAAGTCTGGATGTCATGGAACCATGGCTTGCCGTCAGCGGCTTCCTCGATCGCAAAGACGAATGCAGGTCTATCAAGACGAGAAAGGACAATTCTTGGAGCCTCATTCCAAAAATTGACTTTATACATTGAAGCCAACGTGGCTAAGGCATCAGCCATCTGATTTTCTGCTCTGGGCACATGATGGAGTTCCACTCGATCAAAGAACGGAAGCAGCCTTCTGGCATAGTTCATGTACGACACCAAATTCGATTGACGAGTCTCCCACTCCCCTTTAATCTGGTTGATCACAAGCGCCGAGTCACCATATACGTCTAGGTTCTTGATTCTCAAATCAATTGCTTCTTCTAGACCCATGATGCATGCTTCGTACTCCGCTTCATTATTGGTGACTGGAAACGTCAGTCTCGCAGTGAACGGGATGTGGGATCCGTGGGGAGTCATGATGATCGCCCCGATACCACTTCCATAAGAATTAACCGCCCCGTCAAATATCAATTTCCACTGGGATTTCCTATCTGGCCCCTCGTCGGGCAACGGTTCATCGCAATCCTTTGCTTTGAGAAACATGATATCCTCATCAGGGAATTCAAATTTCATCGGCTGATAATCCTCGATCGGCTGTTCGGCAAGGTAATCAGACAATACGCTTCCCTTGATGGCCTTCTGGGAAACGTACTGAATATCATATTCTGTCAACACCATTTGCCATCTGGCAATCCTACCCGAAAGCGCTTGCTTCTCGAAGACGTACTTGATCGGATCCATCTTCGAAATTAGCATGGTGGTGTGATTGAGCATGTACTGTCGTAAACGTTTGACAGCCCAGGCTAGTGCACAACACGCCTTCTCCAGCATCGAGTAACGAGATTCACAGTCAGTAAACTTTTTACTCAAATAGTAAATGGCATGCTCCTTTCTGCCCGTCTCGTCGTGCTGACCGAGAACACACCCCATACTATTCTCAAGAACTGTCAAGTACATGATTAAAGGTCGTCCAGCCACTAGGGGTATCAAGATTGGAGGTTCCTGAAGATACTGCTTTATCTTGTCGAATGCCTTCTGGCAATCCTCATTCCAGGTAATCGTCTGATCTTTCTTTAGTAGTTTGAACATCGGTTCACACGTGGCCTTGAGCTGAGAGATAAACCTTGCAATGTAGTTTATTCTGCCCAACAAACCACGAACTTCTTTTTCTGTTTTTGGCACTGGCATTTCTTGTATGGCTTTTATTTTCGTAGGATCAACCTCGATGCCTCTTTCGCTCACGATAAACCCCAGTAACTTTCCGGACCGTACTCCGAAAGTACACTTGTTAGGATTCAGCCTCAACCTGAACTTCCTAAGCCTCTCAAAAAGCTTCAGCAAATTGACCGGATGTCCCTCCTCCGTTTGGGACTTCGCAATCATGTCATCAACATAGACTTCAATCTCATGATGAATCATGTCATGAAACAAAGTTACCATTGCTCGTTGGTAAGTGGCCCCTGCGTTCTTCAGACCGAAAGGCATTACCTTGTAGCAAAATGTTCCCCAAGGAGTGATAAACGTCGTTTTCTCCATGTCTTCCGGCGCCATCTTGATCTGATTGTAACCGGAGAAGCCATCCATGAACGAAAACACGGAGAACTGGGCTGTGTTGTCGACCAACACATCGATATGAGGCAGCGAGAAATCATCTTTAGGGCTCGCCCTATTCAAATCCCGATAATCGACGCACATGCGTACCTTACCGTCCTTCTTCGGTACAGGCACTATGTTGGCGACCCACAGAGGGTAAGTAGTGACCGCTAAGAAGCCAGCATCAAGCTGTTTCTGCACTTCTTCTTTGATCTTAACGGCCATATCTGGTCTCTTCCTCCTAAGCTTCTGCTTGACGGGGGGAAAATCTTCTCGTAGCGGCAAGTGGTGGACCACGATGTCCGTATCAAGTCCGGGCATATCTTCGTATGACCAAGCAAAGACGTCACTATACTCTCTCAGCATCTCGACTAATCTCTGCTTGACATCACTCTGCAGTGCAGCCCCTATCCTGACGTTTCTGACGAGTTCTTCAGAACCCAGATTCACGATCTCGATTTCCTCTTCATGAGGTAGAATAACTTTCTCCTCTTGTTTCAACAAGCGGGCCAACTCTTCAGGAAGGTCCTCGTCTTCATCAATCTCTTCTTCGGCTTGATAGATTGGGCAATCGAAGTTGAAGTGAGCCGTAGAAGGTCCAGAGTCGATGTCATCTGTTATGTGGATCTCTTCGCTTGTCATCTGGATGATATCCTTGACGGACCAATTGTTGAGGCCCTCGCCTGGCTTGCTTGGCTGGATCCAAGAGTCGAGGTCACAGTCGCTATCTCCGCAGTCTTCAGACACCGCGTTGATGCTTTCGAAAATCATTCTGCCACTGGTAAACTGGATCGGCCCTTTACCTCGAGACGTACTGCTAGAAGAAGAAGAAGCTTCAGCTCCAGGAGAATACCCTAACCCAAACTTATCTTGCTTGTTAGGTATCTCCAAAATTCGCCCCCAACCTGGGGTAGATCCGGCTTGGACAACGGCCCGAGCTTCCTTGAACGAGGAGAGAGTCATCTCTGGCTTTTCCGTGACTACAGGAGCTATGTCCTTCACTTTTACAGCTTCAAACGCTTGGCATAGAGGTTCATGGATTTCGCCATCCATCTCCACATACTTGAAGGACGACAAATGGCTCACCATTATGTCTTCCTCGCCACAAACGGTCACGATGCTACCTCCGACAGCATATTTGAGTTTCTGGTGCAACGTGGAGGTCACGGCACCAGCAGCATGGATCCACGGCCGGCCCAAGAGACAACTGTAGGCAGGCATGATGTCCATAATATAAAAGACCGCGTCGAACGTTTCCGGTCCGACTTGGATTGGCAGGGTCACCTCCCCGAAAACGTGGCGTTTAGTCCCATCGAACGCCTTCATAACCAGATCACTGGGTGTGCAAATCACTCCACGAGTATCCAACTTCATTAATGCCTTCTTCGGAAGAACATTAAGTGACGAACCCATGTCCATCAATACGTGCGACATAATCGTGCCCCTACACTCTATCGAGATGTGCAGGGCGCTGTTGTGATTCCTCCCCTTCGGCGTCAGCTCCAGGTCTGTGAAACCTAGCCCATTTCCGGCATTCACATGGGCTACGACCTCTTCTAGCTGATTTACCGATATTTCCTACGGTACATAGGCGGCATTCAACACCTTCAGCAGTGCGTTGCGGTGTGCTTCAGAACACAGCAACAAGTTCAGAATGGAAATCTTCGAGGGCGTCTGATGGAGATGGTCTACAATCTTGTAGTCACTCTTTTTAATCAACCGCATGAACTCCTCGGCATCTTTAACAAGCAAGTCTTTTTCTGCCCCACATGGGGTCTCTTCAACGACTTTACTTTTACCTTTATCAGTCGCATCAGCTCTGACCGCTTTATCCGCCACGACCTCTAGTGGTGCAAACACTCTTCCACTGCGAGTAATACCACTGATTCCCGCAAGGTTCTCCGCCGTCGAACCAAACGGTTCCAGCTCCAACCTCTGTCTGTTGCAGTAGACTTCAGCCCCATAATGCCACGAGACAGCATTAGTGCTTTCGAACGGTATCGGCCCAGCTTTGGTGATAGTAATTGTGGGCGGTCTGGGCGCAGAAATGGTTATCGTCTGGCGAGGGATGGTGATGGTGGCAACCTCATCATCTTGCTTCAGCACTACCTCTCCCGATCCACTTTCGGCCCTCCGGCTAAACTGTAAGATCCCTTCAGTCATCAGACTTTGAATTCCCTCTACTAACTGTTCACATCCATCAGGACGTGTGGAACAGTCCATACATAGCTCTCCGCAACCTGGAAAGAACCCTCTCTTCATCAACTTAGCTTTAACGAAGCTAAGCGGCGTCTTCAGATCTCTGACGTCAGTCAACAAATCCGAACTCTCGTCTTCGATAATGGCGTTCACTCCGCCTCCCCTATGATTCAGCATAGGATTCTTCGTGACATTTGGCACATTATCGGAGAAGTTGATGATCTTGGCATCCACCATGTCCTGCACCTTATGCTTGAAGGCTTTGCAGTTCTCTATTGTGTGGCCTGGTGCCCCTGAGTGGAACTCACAAGTGGCATTTGCGTCATAACCTGGCGGAGGTGCCCCTGTCAAGGGAGCCAGCGTCCTCCTCTGGATCAACTGTAGCTGAAGCAAAGTCTGCAAGAGTTGCGCATACGACATGGGTGGTGTCTCGAGGTGACGGTTCGCCAAAGGTGCTCGATTCTGATACTTTCTGTATCCCTGTTGATTCGGTTGCTGCTGTGACTGTTGAGCTGCCGGGATAGTTATACTGGCCACTTGCTGGTGAGGACCTTTACCCTTCCTTCGAGCGTTGGTCACAGCGCTCGCTTCTCCTTCTCGTCTTTTGCCACTATAAGGTTTCTTTCCGCCTCCAGCTGAGGATGAATCACCTTGAATTTTCCCGATCTTGATCCCATTTTCGACGTGCTCACCCGTGATAATAAGATCTGAGAACGTCCCAGGCATACCGCTGACCAACTTCTCAGAGTAAACCCCTGGGAGGGTGGCTACAAACATCTGCACGAGCTCACGTTCAACCATCGGCGGCTGAACCCTAGCTACCAACTCACGCCACCGTTGGGCGTATTCCTTAAACCCTTCATTGTTCCTCTGCGACAGATTCTGCAGCTGGACTCGGTTCGGGGCCAAGTCGCTATTGTATTGGTAGTGGTGCACAAATGCTTCAACAAGATCCTTCCACGTGCGCACACTAGTAGGCTCCAGACTCATGTACCATTCAAGGGATGGCCTGGAAAGACTGTCTTGAAAGAAGTGCATCAGCAACTTCTCGTCCTCAGAATGAGCAGACATTTTTCTGTAGTACGATCTCAGGTGGACACGAGGGCAAGTAGTGCCCTTATACTTTTCAAAGTCCGGCACCTTGAACTTGGGAAGCACCTCGAAATCAGCAATTAGTCCCAACTTGGACAAATGAACGCCCAAAGTATTCTGATTCTCGATATCTCTCATCTTATCTTCAAGTGCCTTGAATCTAAGTCGTGTTTCAGCATTCAGCTCCCCTTCAGCACCTCTCTGAGAGAACACATCGTCCTGACGATCCTCTAGCCATGGCTGTGGCCCAAACAGATTCCCGACACCTGCATTGCTGTTGCCCAGCCCGACATTGACATTAGCTCCCAGACTTCCATTACCGACTCCCGTCGTATTGAGTCCGATGTTGGCCATCACATTGCCGTTGGCACTGCCGTTTCCCCCAGTCACGGGAACACCATTCTGTGGAGTTTCAACTGGTGGAGGAGTAAACACAGTCCCACCATGAAGTATGCCATTGCTATCGACCCTCGAAATCAGAGGCTGAACCAAGGTTCTGAGCTGATCCTGGCCATTGGCGACCGCTTGCATGAGCTCCATGAAGCGATCCATTCTTTCGCGGAGTTCCTGAACATCAGTTTGCACTTGCTCACTGATCCTGGTCTGATTAGCTCTAGTCGGATAGTGGTGAATAGGTCTCTGATCAATCCTGGAACCACCTGAAACAACCTGAAACAACCTGTAAACACAAAAGGGTTAGGAAAAACAACAAAATGCTCGTTATGCAAATGCTTCATGCAAATGCAAACGTGTGTCTATGTGTCGCTACTGCGAAAATCGGCGCCGGCTGAACAGAAGAGTCGCCACCGTGCGTTATTTATCCCAACGGAGGGAAAGGAAACGCTCGAGGTAAACCTACCGCAAAACGGGGAAAGGAATGGTCATCGCAACCAAATCCTAGGTTCGGGAGTCGGTTACGCAAGGGGAAGGTATTAGCACCCCTCACGTCCGTCGTACTCGATGGGATCCACGCTTGTTTTCTGGTACGGATTGTTATTTCTATCTAAACTAAAGGTTAAGGGTTAAAAAGAAAGAAAGGGACTCGGTAGAGCCTCGCTGCTCTATGCCTATGTATTCTCAAGAGAGAAAGTCAGAGTCTTCGTAGTTCGACTAACTACTGGTCAATGGGAAAGGTTGCTCGCTAGGATATCGCATCCTATGCCTACGTACTTCCACACAGCATGGAAGATCAGAGCAAACGTAGTTCGGGCCACGTACGACACAAGTCTGTCTTGATTGTTTTTATTCCTTCTGAAAAAGGGTTTTTCTGATTAACAGTCCCAGCGGACAAAAATGACGTTTGGATGAGTTCACATTCTTTTACGGAAGAAGTGTCTTTTATTGTGTTTGAAATATTTATTGTGTTTTTCTGTTTGTTGTGAGAAAGAAGAGACAGAACTCTAACCTACGGTTGCGAAGGGAATCACACTACCCTAATATTATCATGCATGGGTTAAGACCTAGTGTCTATCATGCTCCTCTCTTGCACAAAGAGAAACAGAGATCCTAAGGGAATAGACGGAAACAGAAACAATAGCAAATATACAATAAAGCAGTAAAATGCATGAATGCAACAATACAAGCGAGGCAAGGGAGTCCCACTCAACCTCGAACCTAGAAAACAATAGGCAAAAGTGAACAGAATTCACTTTCAACCTAACAGGGTAAACAGCAAGCAATACAGTCAGGGAAAACCAATCAATACATCAAGAATCAAACAGCAAAAATAATAAACAGCCACAGCAGCTCTGCATCAACATCTGTCTTCAAGTCATCTCCAAACAGCTACAGGCTTCGAGCAAGCCTCAGTCTTCATCATCAAACCTTCAAGCAAGGTATTCATCATCAGTCTTCCATCTGCAATGGCTTTTCTTCAAGGCTCAATCTCCAAGAGGAATATCAGTCAACAAGATGGAATGAATGTTAAACAGTCAATTGCCTACCAAGGGTGGCTCATTAACTGTTAACATTATACAGACAATTTTCTCTCAAAAGTTCTATCTTTCAAATATATTCACTAATCCTTCCAAAGGAAGGAGGTGAATATTTGAAAGAGACTTTGAATCATAGAGAAAGGATGGATGCAAACAAGACCTTCCATGTTTGTGAATCAAGTTTTCTACTCTAGAGCTCTGCCTAGCTCCTAAACTCTATAGCCTCAACAGCTGCCAGCAAAGGATACTCCTCATCAACTCTGGAAGTTGGTCTTTATTCTCTTGATATCCAATGGCCTTCATCATCACAGTCTTCAGCTCTCCCAATCCCCAAGCAAACCCAATACCCCACACAGACAAATGAAATAACCCTAGAGAGGGCACACCACACAGTCAAACAAGTACAAGCAGTATACTGATAGTAATAGTAGAATAGGGGAAACCTAGTAATTTCGAAGGGATCTATTAGCTACCCATAATCCCTATAGTCCCATACCCCAAAAATTCAATCTCTAACTCCTAAAAGAAATGATTCACTACACCTATGTTATCTCCTAAACCCTAGTTTTGGTTCTCATAATCACCTCTAAACAAATCATCTAAAATTAAATCCTAAAAATATGAACTAAATTTATATACAAGCTAAAGGTCTAAGCTAATCAACCTAAAAAGAATGGATCAAAAATGTTAAAGCATCTAATCAAACCAAATTTAACAATATCATGCACCAAATTAAACCATTATTTACACCTATTTAAAAGAAAAATATACTAAAAATATAAAAATAAAATGAAATGCCAATTTTTTTATATGATAATTTTCTTGACAGAATTAAGAAAAGGATGCAAAAACAACCAATGAAAAATATGCAATTTTCAATTATTTATGAATTTTTGAAGAATTAAAAATAAAAAGGATGAAATTAAATTGAACTAAATTGGCTGAGGGGTGCAGGGAGTATTAATTCTAGTTAAAAAACAAGATGGGCCCAAACTGGGGGGCGCGCCTTGTAACAGCCCAATTTTGATTAACTAATTAATTTATTTATTGGAATTATTTTAATTATGGGATAGTGTGATAATATATTAAGTCTACATATTATGCTATTTTATCATTTGGAGAGTTTTGGAAAATTAAGTTGGAAATATTTTGGATATTCTTAATTAATGGTTAAGTGGATAATTTATGGAAAATGATTGGAAAATATATATTATGGAAGAAATAGAATGGAAAGAAATATAAAGAATAGAAAGAGAAAGAAAAGGAGATAAGAGTTGGTAAGAAGAAGAGAAAGAGGAAAGAAGAAGAGAAAGAGAGGAGAAGAAGAGGAAAGTGGAAATCATCAAGAGCAACTCAAAGCTTCGATTTAAACCAAGGTAAGGGTGAGAAACATTGCTATTTAATCATTGTATGCCATTATGTATGTTGGGTTTGGGTTTGTGGATGTTTTCATCACTTTCCAATTAGGGCAAATGTTGGATTAATCGGTAGAATGATGATTTAATCGGTTGAAACTTGGAAATAATGCCGTAGAATAGTCGGGTAACATGAGGGTATGTTGTTTGAACTGATTTGGAGGATTAAGTGGTTGGTTGATGGTGGGATAAAGGGAGAAGACAGAATAGGGTTCTGTTCTGCGCAGGTTCGCTGGCTCTCGCCAGGCGAGTGAAGGCGAAGCTTCGCCAGGCGAAGCCTAGCGACTGCTGGCGAATAATTATAAGTTAATCCCAGTGGACTTCGCTGGCGAGTTTGCCAGGCGAAGTTGGATAGCGAAGGTTCGCCCAGCGAAGGTGCTGGCGAATGGTGGCGAATGAAGTCAGTAGCTACTGACTTGGGCTCGCTGGGAAGTCTCGCCAGGCGAAGCCTAGCGAGTGTTCACTGAGAGAGTTCGCCAAGCGAAGGCCAGGCAAAGGTTCGCTACGAGGGTTCGCCAGGCGAATGAAGGCGAATGTGACAGCATTTTTCTTTTGCTGTGTTGCTCATGTGGTGATTGTTTGGTTGATTCACATAGGTTAATACCTCTATGATATGAATAAGTATGTGATCCATGGTGATGATATGTGTTGTGGGTAGCCTTTGGGCGTGAATCCTAGAGTTGTGATATGAATGATTAATTGTAATCGGTTAAAATACATGAGAACATAATGATGATTATGTGTGTATTAATTGATGAGTTTGTGAATGTTCGATTGTTGTGTACAATTATGTAATGAGTATGCATGAGAACATGGTGGATATGTGTGCATAACTTATAATTGTATGATTAGTATTGTGATGTGTATACCTTGTATGAGATGGCATGAGATAAAGAATAAACATACTATGAAAAATGTGTTGTGGATGCATATTGTTTATATGCGATTGTATGTTAAAATACATGAAGAATGCATGAGAGCATAATGATGGATATGCGTGCATTGCTTGCTAAATATGATGTTGTATTGAATTGTGAATATATGTGGATAATGCATGAGAACATATTGTGGATATGTGTGCATTGTTGATAATGCGGTGATGATATTGATTTGTGAATGTATATTGTTGGTATATGGTGGTATGAATAGAATGCATGAGAACATGTCATTGATATGTGTGCATTGCTTGATAGATGTTGTAAATGCATATTGTATGTATGTGATTAAATGTGAATAATGCATGAGAACATATCGTGGATATGTGTGCATTGTTTGATAACTGTGAAGAATGCATGAGAACATATCGTGGATATGTGTGCATTGTGAGTGATAATGTGGTGATAGTGTTGAATTATGAATACATCGATGAATGTTATGTGAATATGTTGTATGTGCAATCATAATGTAATTCTTGAAGTGATGAATTATGTAAATGTATGAGATTAAGATGTCGGTCTTAAGTGCATTTGTTGCGATTGATTGTACATGCATCATTTAGTCAAGAGGCAATGTCTGTTAGTTTCGTGGAAACTAGTGGCTTGTCCCAAACCTAGAAGTGTGGGTTTGAAGGCTTAGAGGACGGGCCTTTGTGGTTATCGGTCTAGAAGTGTGGACCCGGTTTAATGTAAAAACCGAAAAAAAGATAACGGGTTATCGGTCTAGAAGTGTGGACCCGGTTTAATGTAAAAACCGAAAAAAGATAACGAAAGTCGGTACCGCATTGCATGAGTTGCATTGAGTTGTTGAGTCACATTAATATATGACATATGCATGAAGGGATGCTTATGTGTGAATGATGAGATGTTTATTGAATACTTATGAAGCGTGCATGAAGAGATGCTTACGTGTGAATGTTAAGATTGTGAAATTGTGGATGTATGCATGATGTGAAATGCTTGGTGAATATTCATGTTGTATATATATATATAAGTGACGATGTAAATGACTATGAGTGAATTGAGGTGAGAAATAGGGAGTTAATTATATGATACCTATATATACATGATTTTATGCTTTGATTATTATGGTAATATTTCTCACCCTTCTGCTGTTTTATAATGCTCTATGAGGCATTGCAGATTAGGTTGCTGGAGGCCTTTACGAAGTTCTGCTTATGGTTCGAGGTCGCTACGTGTGTAGCGGTTTAGTAATTATTTATGGGTCGAGTCATGCTTTGGTCGTGTAACACGGGGATCGATTGCTTATGTTTTAGGATTACATTATGTAACCTAAGTTATGTTTTCATATTTGGAATAATTGAGATGATGAGATGTTGGCCTTAGTGCCTAGAGATGTTGATTTTATATGATGAAAGTAAATGTTTCTTTTAAAGGATTTTTATTAATGAATCCGCTACTAAATGGAAAGGTGTTTATGAGCATGACAGATTGTTTTAATGTGGTGCAAGTTTTGTGTGATGCCCTTTTATGGATGCATGTTAACTTTTACTCTGATTATGCATATATTATTTGCGGGGTTTAGAAGGGTGTTACATTAGTGGTATCAGAGCAGGTCGGTTCGTCCGGCCAAGTTGTCTAATGTTATTTGTTCCCTTGTATGCGACATGTGTGTGAAAACACTGTCGATACATGTTGTTGCTTAACCTTGTCTGGAGAAGTGGGAATGATCTAAGTGGGGGAGAAGTTGTGCTTCTCCAAGATGCTGCAGGTGTAGAAGTTGTAGCTCAGTGGGTGGTTAACACTCTTGTGGTTTGGTAAAGATAGTCTATACTCCATCATGATTTTCAGCTGCCTATTGACAAATTGAGGAACTGATCACCCTTAATCTCTTGTTGATAGTAGTTGGAGTTCTGTTGGATGGGATGGGCGTGTCTTGCAAGCTTAGGTGGCGTGAGCAGAGAATTGTTTGGAGTTAAGCCAGGTGCTTAAGAAGTGTGTTGATGAGTCGGCACGAGACAGTGAGGAGATGGTTAATTTTGATGGGAATTCGGGGTGCTAATGAAAGTGGGAAGATGGCGGTTTTGCCGACTAATTATATCTGTTTGGACAGTCGAAGGATTAAATTAATTGAGTAGTGTTGAGAATTATGTCTGGTGTGTGTGCTACGGCAACAGATTGTGGAGTTGAGTATAAGGGTGGATAATGACTTCTAGTGATTACTACAGGAAATGAGATGTGGAATACATGGTTGGTATAATTGGACCCTTGAGCATTTCAAGAGTTGGAGAGGTATTGGATGACCTTTAAGTGTGGAAGGGTTGTTTCCGTGATTTTGTCGTAACGGAAAACCGTAATTCGGAATGACGCAAGATTAGAAGCGTTGGAAGATATTACAGTGCTCTATGTGATGGGAAAGTAGTGACATGGAATTAAGTATTTATTGGCAAAAAATGTTTGGATGTTATGGTAAGCGCGGAGAGTGCAGTTTGTGTTATCACCATAAGTTCACAGCTGAGTGTCCGTTTGATATAATGATTTTCCACACTTGATTGAGAGAGTCAATGGTTATGTAACCGATGGTGTTTGGATATGTTCGGAGAGTATAGGGGTTCATGTTGAGCGTCGGGAACTTGAGTTATTAGCATTGAGGAGGAGGCAGTGATGTACTACTGTGAAGAAAGTTCAAAGAGTTTTGAGAAAGCTGTCAACAGTTCGTGTATTGGTTTTGCCAAGTCCGACAGGATTGTCGTTGTGTTTTGAGATACTTTGTTGATATGAGCAAGAGATGTGTTAAGTACAACATTACTGAGTTTTGGTTATGCTTGAAGGCAATATAAAGTACAGAGAGGGATTATCTGACAAGTAATTTGGAGTGGGTTGTTGTTGTGTGTTTGTACCGGAGTTTGGAAGCCTCAATTGTTTAGTTGAGATTTGAGATGGTTACTGACCTTAAGGTATTTGTTTTATTTGAGAGAGAGTCAAATATGAGACAGAGAAGTAATTGGAATTCCTGAAGGAGTATGGTTTTGGTTAAATTACCATTCGGATGAGACCAAGTGGTAGCTAAGATATCGAATCGGGAATTTTGGTATACACTAATGAAGATGGTAAGGAAGTTAGAACTGATTAAGCAAATTCAGATATGAGTTCGGCCTGTGAAGAGACTTCTTATGGAGTTGAGCCTTGGATGTTGAGATTGACTTTTGGTATTCTGATGAGGTTCGAGGAAATCGGAATTCTGAGTTGAGTTGATAGATTAATTGAATTTAATGGATAAAAGTCAGAGGGCTTATTTTCGGATTAAGGGAAATGGTATTGTGAGATGTCATGATGAAGTGCGTATTCTGAATAGTGTGAGTTGGATAAGAGTACTCAGGGAGAAGTACATCGAGAAGATGGAGTATCCGTGCAGGTACTAGGAAGATGCGACCGAATTTGAGAAATAGTTTTGGATAGCCATGGATGGAGAAGGAATTGATTGTGTTTGTATATGTTGATTAGACTTGCTGGGAATTGAAGTATGGACATTAGAGATGGTTGGATCTGATACAACTGTTGAGTATTTCGAGTGGGATGGGATAGTATTCCCATGGGCTTTGTGCCGGGTTTTCTGATGAATTTGAGGAAGTATGATCCGATTTGGACAGTTAAGAATGGATTAACAAGAGTAACTCGTTGCCTACCAGTGAAGATGAATCATTCTGTTAGATGGGAACTCAAGTTTTTCGCTAAGATTATGGGAAAGATTGCGAAAGCGGTTGGGTGCCATGTTGAAGGTGAACTCTGACTAGCGTCCGTGAATGGCATGGACAAACGAAGAAAACTATCCAGTATGAAGAGGACTCGTTGAGAGCTTGTGTGTTGGACCAAGATGGATCTAAGGGTAGTTAATTGTCGTTGACGGAGTTGCCTACAATAACTGTTGCCATTTCGTATCGGAAACAACATCGTATGAAGTTCATTGGGTAAAAGGGTATGACTCCTTTGTATTGTTGCATGTCCAACGGGAGTGTTGTACTCGGATCAAAGACCGTGCAAGGGACGATGAAAACGATCAAAAGAATCCAAGTAAGGCCGTGTTTTGAGAGTTATGGTAGTAATTGGTGTTGGTCGAGCTTGAAGTCTCGTGAGCACCCTGTGTTTTGTTGATCTGTATCAGAGTAGCGCAGCGGAAGCGTGAGGCGGATAGCATGTTAGACTGTTTTACCGCTGTCGCTTGAGAGGATTGCATGAGGTGTTCATATGTCTAAGTTGAAGAGGTACATTGACTCAGGTGGATGGTGTACAAGTGAGAGAGAATTTGACTTCGGAGGCGTGGCTAGTTCTAGTTGTTGATAAGAAACAACTTCGAAGTATAGAGATTCCTTTGGTGGAAGTAGTTATGGGAGAATTGGATTTGGAAGAATTGGAATGCGAGAGTCGTATCCAGAGTTGTTTGGATCAGATAACATTTTCGAGGACGAAAATTCCTAAGTGGGGGAGAGTTGTAACAGCCCAATTTTGATTAACTAATTAATTTATTTATTGGAATTATTTTAATTATGGGATAGTGTGATAATATATTAAGTCTACATATTATGCTATTTTATCATTTGGAGAGTTTTGGAAAATTAAGTTGGAAATATTTTGGATATTCTTAATTAATGGTTAAGTGGATAATTTATGGAAAATGATTGGAAAATATATATTATGGAAGAAATAGAATGGAAAGAAATATAAAGAATAGAAAGAGAAAGAAAAGGAGATAAGAGTTGGTAAGAAGAAGAGAAAGAGGAAAGAAGAAGAGAAAGAGAGGAGAAGAAGAGGAAAGTGGAAATCATCAAGAGCAACTCAAAGCTTCGATTTAAACCAAGGTAAGGGTGAGAAACATTGCTATTTAATCATTGTATGCCATTATGTATGTTGGGTTTGGGTTTGTGGATGTTTTCATCACTTTCCAATTAGGGCAAATGTTGGATTAATCGGTAGAATGATGATTTAATCGGTTGAAACTTGGAAATAATGCCGTAGAATAGTCGGGTAACATGAGGGTATGTTGTTTGAACTGATTTGGAGGATTAAGTGGTTGGTTGATGGTGGGATAAAGGGAGAAGACAGAATAGGGTTCTGTTCTGCGCAGGTTCGCTTGCTCTCGCCAGGCGAGTGAAGGCGAAGCTTCGCCAGGCGAAGCCTAGCGACTGCTGGCGAATAATTATAAGTTAATCCCAGTGGACTTCGCTGGCGAGTTCGCTAGGCGAAGTTGGATAGCGAAGGTTCGCCCAGCGAAGGTGCTGGCGAATGGTGGCGAATGAAGTCAGTAGCTACTGACTTGGGCTCGCTGGGAAGTCTCGCCAGGCGAAGCCTAGCGAGTGTTCGCTGAGAGAGTTCGCCAGGCGAAGGCCAGGCGAAGGTTCGCTGCGAGGGTTCGCCAGGCGAATGAAGGCGAATGTGACAACATTTTTCTTTTGCTGTGTTGCTCATGTGGTGATTGTTTGGTTGATTCACATAGGTTAATACCTCTATGATATGAATAAGTATGTGATCCATGGTGATGATATGTGTTGTGGGTAGCCTTTGGGCGTGAATCCTAGAGTTGTGATATGAATGATTAATTGTAATCGGTTAAAATACATGAGAACATAATGATGATTATGTGTGTATTAATTGATGAGTTTGTGAATGTTCGATTGTTGTGTACAATTATGTAATGAGTATGCATGAGAACATGGTGGATATGTGTGCATAACTTATAATTGTATGATTAGTATTGTGATGTGTATACCTTGTATGAGATGGCATGAGATAAAGAATAAACATACTATGAAAAATGTGTTGTGGATGCATATTGTTTATATGCGATTGTATGTTAAAATACATGAAGAATGCATGAGAGCATAATGATGGATATGCGTGCATTGCTTGCTAAATATGATGTTGTATTGAATTGTGAATATATGTGGATAATGCATGAGAACATATTGTGGATATGTGTGCATTGTTGATAATGCGGTGATGATATTGATTTGTGAATGTATATTGTTGGTATATGGTGGTATGAATAGAATGCATGAGAACATGTCATTGATATGTGTGCATTGCTTGATAGATGTTGTAAATGCATATTGTATGTATGTGATTAAATGTGAATAATGCATGAGAACATATCGTGGATATGTGTGCATTGTTTGATAACTGTGAAGAATGCATGAGAACATATCGTGGATATGTGTGCATTGTGAGTGATAATGTGGTGATAGTGTTGAATTATGAATACATCGATGAATGTTATGTGAATATGTTGTATGTGCAATCATAATGTAATTCTTGAAGTGATGAATTATGTAAATGTATGAGATTAAGATGTCGGTCTTAAGTGCATTTGTTGCGATTGATTGTACATGCATCATTTAGTCAAGAGGCAATGTCTGTTAGTTTCGTGGAAACTAGTGGCTTGTCCCAAACCTAGAAGTGTGGGTTTGAAGGCTTAGAGGACGGGCCTTTGTGGTTATCGGTCTAGAAGTGTGGACCCGGTTTAATGTAAAAACCGAAAAAAAGATAACGGGTTATCGGTCTAGAAGTGTGGACCCGGTTTAATGTAAAAACCGAAAAAAGATAACGAAAGTCGGTACCGCATTGCATGAGTTGCATTGAGTTGTTGAGTCACATTAATATATGACATATGCATGAAGGGATGCTTATGTGTGAATGATGAGATGTTTATTGAATACTTATGAAGCGTGCATGAAGAGATGCTTACGTGTGAATGTTAAGATTGTGAAATTGTGGATGTATGCATGATGTGAAATGCTTGGTGAATATTCATGTTGTATATATATATATAAGTGACGATGTAAATGACTATGAGTGAATTGAGGTGAGAAATAGGGAGTTAATTATATGATACCTATATATACATGATTTTATGCTTTGATTATTATGGTAATATTTCTCACCCTTCTGCTGTTTTATAATGCTCTATGAGGCATTGCAGATTAGGTTGCTGGAGGCCTTTACGAAGTTCTGCTTATGGTTCGAGGTCGCTACGTGTGTAGCGGTTTAGTAATTATTTATGGGTCGAGTCATGCTTTGGTCGTGTAACACGGGGATCGATTGCTTATGTTTTAGGATTACATTATGTAACCTAAGTTATGTTTTCATATTTGGAATAATTGAGATGATGAGATGTTGGCCTTAGTGCCTAGAGATGTTGATTTTATATGATGAAAGTAAATGTTTCTTTTAAAGGATTTTTATTAATGAATCCGCTGCTAAATGGAAAGGTGTTTATGAGCATGACAGATTGTTTTAATGTGGTGCAAGTTTTGTGTGATGCCCTTTTATGGATGCATGTTAACTTTTACTCTGATTATGCATATATTATTTGCGGGGTTTAGAAGGGTGTTACACGCCTAGCAATGCGCGTCTGGGCCCAGTGCACAGAAAACATAACAAAAATAAAAAAAAGAAGCAAACGGTGCCAATAGCAAGAAATTCAGTTCAAATTGGTTTGGGCCTGCGAATGGGGGTGGGATTAGTAACTGATTATTGAGCCCAGTCTGGGGGAATTAATAAAACGGTGCGTTTGGCTGAGTAATCTCCCTCCAAATTTCATTTTAAATACTGGCCATACGATTAAGATCTGAGTCCAAGTCAACATGGTCATCCAACGGCCTAGGGTTCGTCTTCAACCTTGGAACCCTAGGGTTTTCAGAAAAACCTCCCCATACACGCCTCTTCAACATTTCTGTTCTCCCTCAACTCTCAACTAAATCACACGATGCAAAGAGCAAAAACGATCCATTTTCTTCCCTCTACACAGTCATGGAAATGGTTTCTTCTAAAACTCAATCAACATTCGAACCCGATAGGTAGAAGGTTCTGATTCCACCATTATTCACTGATATCAAACTTGAGGATTCTTGCTAATTATTACCTTAACATCATCTACACACCATACTGATCAACCTGAGCTATTCATCTAGGATTATCGTGCCATAAATTATGAGTTCTAAACCCTAACAGCTTGTGCACTCCAATGGCAACCTCCATGGATTGGTCTCAAATTCACCAAAATCAATCACCTAACTATGCCTAACCATTCTAACCTAATAATTCCCTATGATTCTAACTAATTCAGCCAATTCGATGAGAAAACCAACCTGGTGTAAATGGTGAAAACAGTTGTAGAATTCTCTTGATCCAATGCTTGCAATGCTCTGAACTTGATCCACACACTCAATTCTTTGTTCTGTATGCAAAAGTTCTTGTTCAAACTTCTTGGATCTTGCAATCACAAGGTTCTTGCTCCTTGGATGATGAAGATGGATAGCACGGATTCTTGCTCAATTCAAACAAATTCTGATGGAAACTTGATCCTTGAATGATTTAGATGATGAATGGATTAAGAAATTTGGAAATTGGTGAAGATTTGATGGAGTTTGAGATGGTTTTGCAAAAATGGAAGAATGAAGTGTAACTTGGTATTATGAACAAATGAATCACCAACCAATGCATGAAGCTACTCAATGCAATATATAGATGACATTGGAAAGCCCTAGAACTTTGGAGAAACTTCTCATGCACACTTTCCTTGAATTTTAGATTATGTAACTTCTTTTGTAAGTAACCAAGCATATCTTTCAAATCTTGAACCAAACTCAAAAATCCACTTTTGCCAATGTTCTTAAAACATTTTTTCCAATCAAAATGACCTATAATTTCATCCCATTTGGCCAAATTATGAAAAATCTCAATTTTAGGTCATTTTTTATTCATTAAATTCACCAAATTTGAAACCTTGAGCTATGAGCCTTTCCAATCTTTCATGGTCACTTTTCTAGACTCAAAATGTCATTTGGAGCAAGTTTGATGTTGTGAAGTTTTTCATTTGAAGCTTCCTTGTATGAGTTTTGGGCATAGGCTTGAAATGACCTGTAATTCTCAGATGACCAAAATACCCTTTGCTTGCCAAGACCATAAGTAGAGTTCCACAAATCATATGAAGGCATACCATACCATTCTAGAAAGCTATGACAATGAGGAACAACTCTTATGTTGACTAGAAATTCATTTGAAATATCCTTGAGGGGTAAAAGTTGCTTAGAAGACAAGTAACTTTCACAGACAAAATTTCAGATACCTCAGATGACCTGTAACTTGCAAGGACCATAACTTGAGTTCTATAAATCTACTTGATGTCTTCCACCACTAAAATTAAAGGTCTTGAGATCCTCTACAAGTTTCATGTTGTCCAAGGATCCATTTGAAGCTTGAATTTTTACTTATCTTGCTTGGAAGTTTGACCTAAACTAGGGGATTTTACACAGAAACCCTAATTTAGAAACTCCTCTTCTCCTTGATTTCTCTTTATTTCTTCTTGGCACAACACCATTTCCTTATCTACATGCCAAATGATGAACCCCACATCTCTCCAATAGACCTTAATTCCTTTCAATCAAACATTTGACCTAGGGTTGACCCAGAGTTGACCCAGATGAAACCCTAATTGACTGTCTTCAACTGCAACTCTTGTGATCATATCAATGACTTGCCTCCTTCTCCAAATGACTTTCTAAGTCTTCCATGATGTCTACATACTCTCCATGCCCAATTCACAGCCCACAACTTCTTTGATGATCTTCAAATACCCTCAGATAGGAGATAGATTCACTGCTTGATCCACTGACTTCTTAGCTCTCAAATTCTTTCTGATGACTTGGATATGCTTGAATTTGAACAACAACCTCTTGATAGGCCCATAGAGATGAGAATAGTGATCGGTCCCCTGTTGGATGATTTTCTATGCTATGCCATGCAGATGATTAGACTATGTACATGACTCTATATGCAAATGCTAATGCAATTAAAACATAAACCAAGTGAAATAGGTTGAGCAAATTTTAGGGTGCAACAGCTGCCCCTATTCAAGCGACTTGGACCCGATTGGGTGAAGAGCGAACGACCTTCAAACATTCGAGGTACGAGACGGTTGAATACTAAGAACCCGGAAATTTGCCAACCGCAGAAGTAAACTGCACAAACTGCTTGAATAACAACATCTGCTGACTGGATCTGGTTGTTACGGCAACAAACTGATCCATTAGCGACCGTGCTGGGGATTATTTTCATCAGCCTGAAGAGGATTCTATCATCGCAAGGATAGAACTTTGTCCATGTTAGGATGCCTGTGTCGTCGACACGAAGAAATCTCAACTAAACTTGTCCACGTTAGGACTCACATTTGCCGTCTCCCGGAAAAATCTCGGCGACTTCATTGGGGATGACTCGTCTGCCTTTCATCATCATGAGGGGATTCCATCAACATTGTCCACGTCAGGACTAACTTTTTCCACGTAAGGAAAACATCTTTCCACGTTATGAATAACCTGTCCACGTTAGGATTAAACTCTTCCACATAAGGAATACATCGTCCACGTTAGGACCCACCTTCCCACGTAAGGAATATATCCTTTTTTTTTCACGTAAGGAATCAACTTCTTTCCACGTAAGGAATAAACTTCTTCTGGACCTGTCCACGTCAGGACTAAACTTCTTTCCACGTAAGGAATCGATCTTTCCACGTAAGGAACCAATCTCTTTTGGATCTGTCCACGTCAGGACTACACTTCTTTCCACGTAAGGAATACCTCTTTCCCCGTAAGGAAACCATCTTTCCACGTAAGGAATACAACTCATCTTGATCTGGCTTATGAATAACATCTTTCCACGTAAGGAATGCATCTTTCCACGTAAGGAATACAATCTTTCCACGTAAGGAATTAACATCTTGATTTGTCCACGTTAGGACTCCCATCTCGTCTTGATTTGTCCATGTCAGGACTACATCTGGTCTTGATTTGTCCACGTAAGGACTCCAATCTTTCCACGTAAGGAATACAATCTTTCCACGTAAGGAATCAATATTTCCACATAAGGAACTAAAACTTCTCTTTCCACGTAAGGAATAAACTTGTCCATGTTAGGACTCACGTTTCGTCTTGATTTGTCTACGTCAGGACTCACCTCTTGACTTGTTGAGGAAATAAAAATTTGTCCACGTCAGGACTCATGCATCTTCGACCCGCTGGGGAAATAGGACTTGTCCATGTCAGGACTCATGCTTCACCAACACGAATGAAGATAAATCTGTCCACGTCAGGACTCGCGCATCTTGGGAACACGAAGAACTACAAACTTGTCCACGTCAGGACACACATTTCACTATTACGAAGAAAGATATCTGCTGGGAATAAATGGTCCACGTCCGGACACCAACCCGAAGAGTAATCCATTTTGTCCACGTCAGGACTTCACATCCAATCAATATGGAGAAACCGAACCTGTCCACGTTAGGACTAGCACATATCGTCAACCTGAGGAAATCAATCTGTCCATGTCAGGACTTCGCATTCCATCAATTCTGAGTAATCGAACCTATCTACGTTAGGACTAGCACCTCTTATCAACCCGGGGAAATAAACTGTCCACGTTAGGACACCCCTTTCTCTAGTATGAAGAAATCCCGTCAATATAGGAATAAGTTGTCCACGTCAGGACCCATTTCTCCATTGGTACCAACCCACAAACCTCTTAGCACTGACGTGACAGCAACTTTGGGGCGGACTCTACTGGGGATATTTGGAAACCCAAACTACCTGATGCCTATTCTGATAACCGGCGGTAGCCTCTGAAATTCTGATTCCTGAAACCCTTTGATGACAAATAACTCTGCTTGGGGACAAGGAGAAATTCATCATGGTAACTCTGTGGGGAATATTGCCGAAACTGACATTTTCGTTGAATGTCTCACGTTGAGATCTTGAATTTTTGGTAATTCATTTGAGCAAGAGCTCCCTCGACCTGCAAAGGAAACAACACTTGAAACAAATGGTCAGCCACCCTGGTTTATGCTTCAAAATGCATATGTTTGACACGGGCGTAATGCTCCATTCGACATGGAAATGCTACGCGTTTTTATTCAATGGATGTAAGTATGACACTATATGCCGATGCAAATGCAGACTCGAACTGCTGGGATATAGGAAACCGCTTCAGCAAAATAAATGCTGAAGACAATGCCGACTCCGCTGGGGATAGCCAGGTGCTACAGGATTATTCCGGCAAAATAAATGCTGGAAGAGTGAAGTCAACCCTGCTGGGGAATATAAGTCTGCTGGGGAATAGTAGATGCGCCCGGTATGATTGGACTTCTGCTGGAGAGTAAACGGATATCACACGATATTTTGGCAAAATAAATCCCAGGACACGCAACCAACTCTACCGGGGAGAGTTTTAATCTTCGAGTTCCACCGGGAGGAAGGAAAACACTTGCTTGAAAGAGAAACCCCGTTGAGGACGAGACGATTCTCTTGGGGAAAATCAACTGACTCCGCTGGGGGGAGTAAATGACCCTACTGGGAAGGGTAGACTGCCTGAGTACAGCTCGCAAGTTGGAAATGTTAATACTCTTCTGAGGCTGAACCACTCTGCTTGAGATGGGGGAATCCTTCTGGGGGACACCACACTGTCTGAATACAGTCTTCGATCTGGGAATCGCCAAACTCTGCTGAAGATAAACGACTTTGCTGGAGAATGTCCTTCGAATAAGCTACGACTAGCTGGGAAATTCGATCCTTCTTCAATAAGGAACATTGCTATCTCAGAAGCGCGACCTGCGTGGGGATCGAGTCTTTCGTCACGAGCTTTTGGTCCATACTGCAATCTTGATCGTCCGTTTTGTACGGCTATGAACCCTTCAACACCACAAACAGGACAAGACAAGCCTATACAACCAAATCTATTCAGGTTAGCGTTAGTGACGTCATTTTCAGTTAATTCAACGTTTTAGTAATTGTTGGCAAGGGCCAGTGATGTTATGCACATGCTATTTTCATCAAACCTAGGCGTTTTATCATGCACAAAACAGTAAAGAACCAGCATCAAGTACTGAATAACATGTTTTATTGATTGGGCCCCTGAATGGGCAGAGTTTTGTACATGGGATGTAACTCCTGAAAAGAGGAAGCTACGCACAACAAATATACAAGTATGCACAAGAAGCATAAATATATTGACAAATCAAATTTGTACACATGTCGGCAACGGGATGCAGATGAACATCACGAACTGATTCTCCTATGACTCGCCCGACTCTAATGCTTTCCCGGTATTCACACTTCCGAAGAGATGGTATCTGATAATCGGCCCCTCAGGTATATTCTCCCGCACCAAAGCTCAATGCAGTATTAAATTCGGACTGCAGTCATTTGCTTTTTCAAATCCCTAACTTTTGCGTGAACTGCCCTTTACGGGTTTTCAGTTCACCGGGATACCCTTTTTTGCCGAAGCCGCCCAGTGTAGGTTTTCAACTTCGCAGGTGTACATTTTTTCAATTTTATCCCTAATTTTTGCCCGAACCTTTCATTCTGTTTTTGGTTCGCCAGGATGCCCCATTTTTGCCTGGACTCTCTTTTTTCTGTCCAGCGGGTCAATTTTAAGCAAAGTATTTTTTAACTGCGTCCGAATTCACAGGCGACGTAAAGTCTTCACCGTCCATGGTGGACAACAACAAGGCTCCTCCTGAAAAGACTTTTCTGACGACGTATGGCCCTTCGTAGTTGGGGGTCCATTTGCCCCTGTGATCTGCCTGTGGCGGGAGAATCCTTTTCAACACAAGGTCGCCCGTCTGAAAGCTCCGAGGATGTATCTTCTTATCATATGCTTTCTTCATTCGGCTCTGGTACAAACGACCGTATGCTAGAGAAGCTAGCCTCTTCTCATCCATTAAACTCAGTTGGTTCAACCTGTCTTTCACCCATTCTGCCTCATCTAATTGGACATCTCGCAATACCCTCAGAGAAGGGATCTCAACTTCCAATGGTAGCACTGCTTCCATTCCGTATACCAACGAGAACGGGGTTGCCCCGGTTGATGTGCGTACCGTCGTACGATAACCGTGCAAAGCGAAGGGTAGCATCTCATGCCAATCCTTATAAGTCACCACTGTCGCTACTGCGAAAATCGGCGCCGGCTGAACAGAAGAGTCGCCACCGTGCGTTACTTATCCCAACGGAGGGAAAGGAAACGCTCGAGGTAAACCTACCGCAAAACAGGGAAAGGCATGGTCGTCGCAACCAAAACCTGGGTTCGGGAGTCGGTTACGCAAGGGGAAGGTATTAGCACCCCTCACGTCCGTCGTACTCGACGGGATCCACGCTTGTTTTCGGGTATGGATTGTTATTCTATCTACTCTACAAGTCAGGGGTTAAAAGAAAATAAAATGACTCGGCAAAGTATCGCACTTTATGCCTACGTATTCCCGTCTGGAACGAGAAATCAGAGTCAACGTAGTTCGCCTACCTACGGGAAAGGATGGGAAGGTTGCTCGCTAGGATATCGCATCCTATGCCTACGTGCTTTCATACAGCATGAAAGATCAGAGCAAACGTAGTTCGGGCTACGTACGACACAAGTCTGTCTTGATTGTTTTTATTCCTTCTGAAAAAGGGTTTTCTGATTAACAGTCCAAGCGGACCAAATTGACGTCTTGATGAGTTCACATTCTTTTACAGAAGAAGTGTCTTTCATTGTGTTTGAAATTTTTATTGTGTTTTTCTGTTTGTTTTGAGAAAGAAGAGACAGAACTCTAACCTACGGTTGCGAAGGGAATCAGACTAACCTAATGTTATCATGCATGGGTTAAGACCTAATGTCTATCATGCTCCTCTCTTGCGCAGAGAGGAATAGAGATCCTAAGGGAATAGACGGGAACAGAAACAATATCAGACATATACAGTAAAACAGTAAAATGCATGGATGCAACAATACAAGCGAGGCAAGGGAGCCCCACTCAACCTCGAACCTAGAAAACAATAGGCAAAAGTGAACAGACTTCACTTTCAACCCAACAGGGTAAACAGCAAACAATACAGTCCAGAAAACCAATCAATACATCAAGAATGAATAACAGCAGAAAAATAAACAGCCACAACAGCTCTGCATCAACACCTATCTTCCAGTCATCTCAAATCAGCTACAAGCTTCAGCAAGCATCAATCCCCATCTCCACAGCTTTTCAGCAAGGCCTTTGGTCATCAACCTTCCATGGCTTTTCTTCAAGTCTCAATCTCCAGGATGCACATCAATCAACAAGATGAAGTGAATGAATGTTAGACAGTCAATTACCTACCAAGGGTGGTTCATTAACTGTTAACATTATACAGACAGTTTTCCCTCAAAAGTTCTATCTTTCAAATACATTCACTGATCCTTCCAAAGGAAGGAGGTGGATATTTGAAAGAGACTTTGAATCATAGGGAAAGGATGGATGCAAACAAAGCATTCCATGTTTGAGAAACAAGCTTTCTAATCTAGAGCTCTGCCTAGCTCCTAAACCCTAGTCTCCTCAACAGCTGCTAGCAGGATCTCCTCTTCAACTCTGGAAGTTGGACCTCAGTCTCTGATCTCCAATGGCTCCATCATCCCAAGTCTTCAGCTCTCCCAATCCCCAAGCAATCCCAATACCCATACAGACAAACAATAATCCCCAGAGGGCATACCACACCAATCAATCAAATACAGACAGTATTATACCAATAGCAGTAGGGGAATCCTAGTGATTTCTAAGGGATCTAATAACTACCCATAGTCCCTATAGTCCCATAGCTAAAGTATTCAATCTCTAAGTCCTAAGGGAAATGAACTAATTCTCCTAAGTTGTCACTTAAACCCTAATTTTGTTCATGTTATTCACACCTAAAAAATATGAACTAAAATGTATGTACAAGCTAATCTTATCTACTAATCAACCTAAAAAGAATGGGTGAAAAATATTAAAGCAACTATTAGAACAAAAATTAACAAAATCATGTACTAAACAAAATATTATTTACACCTAATTAAAAGAAAAATATGCCAAAAATAAGAAAATGAAATGAATTATTAATTTTTTTGTATGAGAATTTTCTTGACAAAATTATGAAAATAATGCAAAAAGAACCAATTGAAAATATGCATTTTTTGATTTATTATGATTTTTTAAAGAATTAATATTTTTGAGAAAAAATAAAATGAAGCAAAGTTGGAAAGTGGTGCAGTTAGTATGAAAAATCAATTGAAATAAAGGATGGGCCCAGACAGGGGGGCGCGCATAGCAAGCGCGTCTGGGCCCAGTTCAGCCAGAAACTATAACAAAAATTTAAAAAACTCTGAAAGGTGCGAATAGCAATTAAATTAGTTCATTTCACATTGGGCCTGATTGGGGAGGGTGCTATTAGCAAGCCAAAGTTGAGCCTAGTCAGAGAAATAAATGAAACGGTGCGTTTAGCACCCAGTGTCTCCCTCCAAATCTCATTTTAAACGTGAGCCCTACGATCAGGTCCTTGGTCCAAGTCAAAAGGGTCATCCAACGGTTGTCCATCGTCTTCAACCTTAGAAACCCTAGGGTTTTCAGAAGCTCTTCCTCCATGCACGAGTTTACACGTATCTGTTCTCCTTCATACTTCCATGGATTCACATGACTCCAAGAGCAAAGTTGCTCTACAAACTTCCCTTTACACAGCCATGACAATAACTTCTCCTAAAACTCGCTAAATCAACCAACTCGATAGGAATAACAGTTGTAGACCACCACTTTCACCTGTGATCAAACCTCTCAATTCTCCATAATTCTTACCCTAAACTGATCTATACTCCATGCTGATTAATCTGAGCCATTTATTCAATATTTTCGTGCCTTGAATCATGAGTTATAGACCTTAACAGTTCATGCACACCATTAATAACCTTCATGAAAACTCTCCAAACTCACCAAACTCAGTCATCTATCCTACCTTAACAATTCTATGCCCTCAAATCCCTAAAATTCTAACTAAAACATGCAATTCGAATAGAAATCCAACCTGGTATAAAATGAAGAAAGCAGCTATGAAATTCTTTGATCTGAGGCTTGTGATGCTTGGAAATGAATCAGGAGACTTGTTGAAGAATTCTGTATGCACTGAATTGGACTCAAACCTCTTGAATCTTGCAATTCCAAGTTCCTTGCTTCTTGGATGATGGAAGTGTGTGGCACGAGTTCTGCTCCAATCTACCAAAGGCTTGTGGGGATTGTGATCTATGGATGATATTGATGATGATCAAATCAAGAAAAATGGAATTTGATGAAAGTTTGATGAAATTTGAGAGGTTTTGCAAAAATGGAAGAATTGTGTACAACTTGTGTTTTGATCACAATTATTCACCAACCATGGCATGAACCTTCTCATATCAATATATAGGTGAGAATAGAACCTCCTAGAAACTTGGAGAAACTTCCCTTGCACTTTTTCCTTTGGATTTGGCTTATGTATCTTCCATTACAAGTAACCATGGATAACTCCCAAAATGTGAACCAAACTCAAAGTTCTATTTTATCCAATGTTCTCAAAATGATCTTTCCATTCAAAATGACCTATAATTTTGCTTCATTTGGCCAAAATATGAAAAATCTCATTTTTAAGTCCATTTTTATTCATTAAATCCTACAATTTTGAAACCTTGTGCTATGAATCTTTCCAATCTCTCATGGTCACTTTTCTAGACTCAAAATGTCATTTGGAACAAGTTTTATGTTGTAAATTTTTCCATTTGAAGCTTCCTTGCATGAGTTTTGGGCATAGGTTGAAATGACCTGTAATTCTCAGATGACCAAAATACCCTTTGCTTGCCAAGACCATAAATAGAGTTCCACAAATCATATGAAGGCATACTATACCATTCTAGAAAGCTAAGACAATGAGGAACAACTCTTATGTTGACCAGAAATTCATTTGAAATCTCCTTGAGGGGTAAAAATAGATTGGAAGTCAAGTCACTTTCACAGACAAAATTTTAGATACCTCAGATGACCTGTAACTTGCAAGGACCATAACTTGAGTTCTATAAATCTCCTTGATGTCTTCCACCACTCAAGTTAAAGGTCTTGAGATCCTCTACAAGTTTCATGTTGGCCAAGGATCCATTTGAAACTTGCATTTTGACTTATCTTGCTTGGAAATTTGACCTAAACTAGGGGATTTTACACAGAAACCCTAATTTAGAAACTCCTCTTCTCCTTGATTTCTCTTGATTTCTTCTTAGCATATCATCATATCCTTATTCTTCATGTCAAATGATGAACCCCACATCTCTTCAATAGACTTTAATGCCTTTCAATCAATCAATTGACCTAGGGTTGACCTAGAGTTGACCCCAGATGAAACCCTAGTTGACTGTCTTCAACTGCAATTCTTGTGACCATACCAATGACTTGTCTCCTTCTCCAAACGACTTTCTAAGTCTCCCATGATGCCCACATACTCTCCATGCTCAGCCCACAGCTCACAATTTCTTTGTTGATCCTCAGATACCCTCAGTCAGGAGATAGACTCAATGCTTGATCCACTGACTTCTCCAACTTTCAAATTCTTTTCTGATGACTTGAATGAGATTGAATCAGGATAATAACCTCTTGATAGGCCTCTAGAGATGAGAATAATGATTGGTCCCCTGTTGAATGACTTGCCATGATTATGCTATGCAGATGGTTAGGCTATGCACATGACTCTATATGCAAATGCTAATGATATTGAAACATAAACCAAGTGAATAAGGTTGAGCAAATTTTGGGGTGCAACAGCTGCCCCTATTCAAGCGACTTGGACCCGATTGGGTGAAGAGCCCAGAGCCTTCATACATTTGCGGTACGAGACGGTTGAATACTAGGAACCCAGAAATTTGCCAACCGCAGACATGAACTACACCACTGCTTGGGGATTATTTTCATCAGCCTGAAAAGCTTCTATCATTGCAAGAATAAAACTTTGCTTGTCCACGTTAGGACGCCTATGTCGTTAACATAAAGAAATCTCAACCAAACTTGTCCACGTTAGGAAAAATATCGACAGCTTCACTGGGGATGGCTCGTCTGCCTTCTTGTCAGAAATAAATCGTCCATGTTAGGAATAAACTCTTCCACGTTAGGAATGACACCGTCCACGTTAGGAATAATATCGTCCACGTAAGGAATAACACTTCGTCTGGATCTGTCCACGTCAGGACTAAACTCTTGTCCACGTTAGGAATAACATGGTCCACGTTAGGACTCACCCTTCCACATAAGGAATAACCGTTCCACGTTAGGAATAACACCGTCCACGTAAGGAATAACACTTCGTCTGGATCTGTCCACGTCAGGACTCGCCTCTTGACTTGCTGAGGAAATAAAACTTTGTCCACGTCAGGACTCGTGCACCTTCGACCCATTAGGGAAGTGAGACTTGTCCACGTCAGGACTCATATCTCAACCTACTGAAGTAATAGAACCTGTCCACGTTAGGACTTGCACGTCTTCTACTTGCTGGGGAAATACAACTGTGTCCACGTCAGGACTCATACTTTGCCACCAACACGAAGAAGGATAAATTTGTCCACGTCAGGACTCTCGCATCTTGTCATCACGAAGAACTATAAACTTGTCCACGTCAGGACGCACATTTCACCATTACGAATAAAGCTATCTGCTGGAAATAAATTGTCCACGTCAGGACACCAACACGAAGAGTAACCAACTTTTGTCCACGTCAGGACTCCGCACTCAATCAATACTGAGAGCTCGACTCTGTCCATGTTAGGACTAACACACATCGTCAACTTGAGGAAATGTCCACGTCAGGACTCCCACTTCTCTTAGCACAAAAACCTGTCAATAAACCCGTCCACGTTAGGACTCCTCCTTCCATTGGTCCGCCAACTTCTTATCACTGACGTTACAGCAACTTTGAGGCTGACTCTACTGGGGATATTTGGAAACCAAACTTCCGGACGTCTGTTCTGATAACCGGCGGTAGCCTCTGAAATTCTGGTTCATGAAACCTTTTAATGCTGACGTAACAACAACTTTGAAAGAAACAAATCCGCTGGTCGGACTAGAGAAACTTCAACAAGAAACCCTGGCGGGGAAATAAGTAACTCTGCCTGGGGACAAAGAGAAACTTATCCTGCTGACTCTGTGGGGAATAGTGCCAAAGCTGACACTTCGTTGAATGCCTCGTGCCGAAACTTCGAATGTTTATTGATTCACCTGAGCGAGGGCTCTCTCTACCTGCAAGAGAAACATTACTTGAAACAAAAGGTTATCCATCCTGGTTTATGTTTCAAAATGCATGCGCTTGACAATGATGCACTGCTCCATTCGACATGGAGATGCTACGCTTTTATTTGGTGAACGCAAGTATGACACTATATGCCAATGCAATTGCAGACTCGAACTGCTGGGTACAGAAACTGCTTCAGCAAAATAAATGCTGAAGATAATGCCAACTCCGCTGGGGATAGCCAGATGCTATAGAATTATTCCAGCAAAATAAATGCTGGAAGGATGAAGTCGACTCAGCTGGGAAATTGGGAACTTGAACCAAGCACCTCGCTGAAGTAACACCCTGCTGGGGAATACCAGATGCGCTTCTGCTGGAGAGTGAACTGATATCACACGGTATTCTGACAAAATAAATGCCAGGACCCACCACCAACTCTTCCGGGGAGAGTCTTAATCTTCGAGTTCCACTGGGAGGAATGAAAACACTTGCAAAGAGAATTCCGCTGGGGATGGGATGATTCTCTTGGGGGAAATCAACTAACTCCGCTGGGAGGGAGTAAATGACCATGCGGGGAAAGGTAAACTGCCTGAATACAGCTCACCGATATTAATCTTCTGAGGCTAGCCCACTCTGCTTGAGATAAGGAATCCTTCTGGGGAACGCCACACTATCTGAACACAGCATAGAATTGCCAACTCTGCTGAGAATAAATGACTTTGCTGGAGCATGCCTTCTGGATATGCTACGACTAGCTAGGGAATTCGATCCTTCTTCAGGAGGCACATGCATGACCTGCGTGGGGGTCGAGTCTTTCGTTATTGCAACCTTTTGATCATCTTCCTCGTACGGCTATGAAACCTGCAACAACACAAACAAGACAGGACAAGCCTATGCAACCAAATCAATTCAGGTTAGTGACGTTATTTTCAGTTAATTCAAAGCTTTAGCAATTGTTGGCAAGGGCCAGTGATGTTATACACCTGCTAGTTTCAGTAAACTTAGGCGTCTTATCATGCACAAACAGTAAAGAACTAGCATCAAGTACTGAATAACATATTTTATTGATTGGGCCCCTGAATGGGCGGAGTTTTGTACACGGGATGTAACTCCTGAAAAGAGGAAGCTACGCAAAGCAAATACACAAGTATGCACAAGAAGCATAAATATTTTGACGAATTAAATTTTGTACACATGTCGGCAACGGGATGCAGACGAACACCACGAACTGATCCTCCTATGACTCGCCCGACTCTAATGCTTTCCCGGTATTCACACGTCCGAAGAGATTGTATCCGACAATCGACCCCTCAGGTATATTCTCCCGCACTGATGCTCACTGTAGTATCAAATTCGGACCGCAGTCATTTGCTTTTTCCAAATCCCTAACTTTTGCGTGAACCGCCCTTTACGGGTTTTCAGCTCACCGGGATACCCTTTTTTGCCGAAGCCTCCCAGTGTAGGTTTTCAACTTCGCGGGTGTACATTTTTTCCATTTTATCCCTAACTTTTGCCCGAACCTTTCATTCTGTTTTTGGTTCGCCAGGATGCCCCATTTTTGCCTGGACTCTCTTTTTTCTGTCCAGCGGGTCAATTTTAAGCAAAGTATTTTTTAACTGCGTCCGAATTCACAGGCGACGTGAAGTCTTCACCGTCCATAGTGGACAACAACAATGCTCCTCCTGAAAAGACTTTCCTGACAACGTATGGCCCTTCGTAGTTGGGGGTCCACTTGCCCCTGCTATCTGCCTGCGGCGGGAGAATCCTTTTCAGCACAAGGTCGCCCGTCTGAAAGCTTCGCGGATGTATCTTCTTATCGTATGCTTTCTTCATTCGGCTCTGGTACAAACGACCATATGCTAGAGAAGCTAGCCTCTTCTCGTCCATCAAACTCAGTTGGTTCAACCTATCTTTCACCCATTCTGCCTCGTCTAGCTGAACATCTCGCAATACCCTCAGGGAAGGGATCTCAACTTCCAATGGTAATACCGCTTCCATTCCATATACTAACGAGAACGGGGTTGCCCCGGTTGATGTGCGTACCGTCGTACGATAACCGTGCAAAGCGAAAGGTAGCATCTCATGCCAATCCTTATAGGTCATCACCATTTTCTGAACGATCTTCTTGATATTTTTATTGGCCGCTTCGACAGCGCCATTCATCTTGGGTCGGTAAGGGGAGGAGTTGTGATGTTCGATCTTGAAATTTTGACAGAGCTCCTTCATCATTTTGTTGTTCAGGTTTGATCCGTTGTCTGTAATTATCCGCTCAGGGATCCCATATCGGCAAATGATATCTCTCTTGATGAATCTGGCCACCACTTGCTTAGTTACGTTTGCGTAAGACGCTGCTTCTACCCACTTGGTGAAATAATCGATTGCTACTAGGATGAACCGATGCCCGTTAGAAGCTGTCGGCTCGATCTTTCCAATCATATCGATTCCCCACATCGAGAATGGCCATGGCGATGACATCACATTCAGAGGGCTCGGCGGCACATGGATCTTATCAGCATAGATTTGGCACTTGTGGCACTTCCTCGCAAACTTGAAACAATCAGTTTCCATAGTCAGCCAAAAATAACCTGCCCGTAGCAGCTTCCTCGTCATAGCATGCCCACCAGCATGCGTACCAAAGGTACCTTCGTGTATTTCCTCCATGAGCAGCTTTGCCTCTCTCTCGTCTACGCAACGCAACAGCACCAAGTCGTGGTTTCTTCTGTATAAGACGCCATCCGGATTCAAATAGAAATTACCCGCTAATCTCCTGAGAGTCTTCTGATCTTGACTGGATGCCCCAGCCGGATACTCTTTATTCTTCAGGAAATTAAGGATGTCAAAATACCACGGTTTATTATCGGATGCTTCATCAATAGCAAATACGAAAGCTGGTCTGTCAAGCCGAGAGATAATGATTCGGGGAGCCTCGTTCCAGAAGTTGACTTTGTACATGGAAGACAAAGTGGCCAGGGCGTCAGCCATTTGATTTTCTGCTCGCGGTACGTGATGCAATTCCACCTTGTCAAAGAAAGGCAACAATCTCCTTGCATAATTCATGTAGTGTATCAAGTTGGGCTGACGCGTCTCCCATTCCCCTTTTATCTGATTCACCACTAGAGCTGAGTCTCCGTATACGTCCAGATTCTTGATTCGCAAATCAATGGCTTCTTCAAGCCCCATTATACAAGCTTCGTATTCGGCCTCATTATTGGTAACGGCAAAGGTCAATCGGGCAGTAAACGGGATGTGCGACCCGTGTGGTGTAGTGATGATTGCCCCTATTCCGCTACCGTAAGCATTCACAGCTCCGTCAAATATCATCTTCCACTTAGAACCCAACTCCGGTCCCTCGTCCGGCAACGGCTCTTCGCAATCTTTCATCTTTAGGTACATGATATCCTCGTCAGAAAAATCAAACCTCATCGATTGGTAATCTTCAATAGGCTGCTCCGCCAGATACTCAGACAGCACGCTCCCCTTTATAGCCTTTTGCGAGACGTATTGAATGTCATATTCAGTCAAGACCATCTGCCAACGGGCAATTCTCCCTGACAACGCCTGCTTTTCGAACACATATTTGATAGGATCCATCTTCGAGATGAGCATGGTTGTATGATTCAGCATGTATTGCCTCAAACGCTTGGCGGCCCAGGCTAGCGCGCAACAAGTTTTCTCAAGCATTGAGTATCGAGATTCACAATCTGTAAATTTCTTACTCAAGTAGTAGATTGCATGCTCTTTCCTCCCTGTCTCGTCGTGCTGACCGAGAACACAACCCATGCTTCCCTCAAGAACCGTCAAATACATGATCAAGGGTCTCCCTGCCACTGGGGGTATCAAAATAGGAGGCTCCTGCAAATACTGCTTTATTTTATCGAACGCCTTTTGACAGTTTTCGTTCCATGTTACAGCTTGATCTTTCTTCAACAGCTTGAATAAGGGTTCACACGTGGCCGTTAGATGAGATATGAACCGGGCGATGTAGTTCAACCTCCCTAAAAACCCGCGCACCTCTTTCTCTGTTTTAGGCGTCGGCATTTCTTGAATCGCTTTTATTTTAGCAGGATCGACCTCTATTCCTCTTTCGCTTACGATAAACCCCAGCAGCTTACCTGATCTCACCCCGAAGGTGCATTTATTAGGGTTCAGTCTCAGCCTGAACTTCCTAAGCCTCTTAAATAACTTCAGCAGATTCACTAGATGCTCTTCCTCCGTCTGGGATTTGGCAATCATATCGTCAACATAAACTTCAATCTCTTTATGCATCATATCATGAAAAAGAGTCGTCATCGCACGCTGATATGTTGCCCCAGCATTTTTCAAACCAAAGGGCATCACTTTGTAGCAAAATGTTCCCCAAGGCGTTATGAAAGTAGTCTTCTCCATGTCCTCTGGCGCCATTTTAATCTGATTATAGCCTGAGAAGCCATCCATGAAGGAGAATACGGAGTATTGAGCAGTATTATCAACTAGCACGTCAATATGAGGAAGCGGAAAATCGTCTTTTGGGCTTGCTTTATTCAAATCCCTATAATCAACACACATCCGAACCTTGCCGTCTTTCTTTGGCACAGGCACGATGTTAGCAACCCATGAGGGATATTTTGTTACAGCCAGGAAACCAGCGTCCCACTGTTTTTGAACTTCCTCTTTGATCTTCACTGCCATATCTGGTCGAGTTCTGCGAAGCTTTTGTTTGACCGGCGGGCATTCTTCTTTCAGTGGCAGACGGTGCACAACCATATCTGTATCGAGCCCTGGCATGTCTTCATACGACCAAGCGAATACATCACTATACTCTCTGAGCATTTCAACCAGTCTTCGCTTGATATCGCTCTGCAGCGCGGCTCCGATACGAATATTCTTCTCAACCCCTTCCGACCCCAAGTTGATAATCTCGATGACCTCTTCGTGAGGCAGAATGACTCTTTCCTCTTGCTTCACCAACCAAGACAGTTCTTCAGGAACGTCACTATCTTCGACAACCTCTTCTTCGGCCTGGAATACCGGGTGCTCAAAGTCGGGACGAGTCATAGGTGGTTCAAGGATGTCATCTGAAAATGTTATCCTGCAAAAGGAATGGTTAAGTGCTTCAAAATGCGTATAAAGCGAATAACCACGTTGCCATTTTATTGAAAAATACAAAACAAGAAAGACAGAGATTACAGTATTTGCACACGAAAAACGCCATTTATTTAATGATTAACACGCAATGTTCATAGCAACACAACCCTAAGCAAATCCTGATGCCCCGGGCAGGACATAAGATTATTCAACAATTAATAAAGCAAAGCATTACTGTTTAAGAGTCACAGGAACAAGCTCCTGAATAGACCAGTTGCACAGTCCTTGTCCTGGCGTGCTTGGCTGAATCCAGGCATCCATATCACAGTCGCTGTCTCCTTCGTCAGACTCCGAAGCAGCGTTGATGGTTTCATGACATACTCCACTGGCAGAGATGGTTATTGGCCCTCTGAAACGGGGTGCTCCCACAGCAGGTGTTGACGATGACGGTTGGTATCCCAGCCCGAATCGGTCCATCTTCACAGGAATATCCAGCACTTTGCCCCAGCCCTTTGCTTCTCCTGCCTCCACCAGAGCTTGGGCTTCTTTATACGACGAGACGGCTATCTCTGACGCTTTGCTCGGCCCGGGACCTTTGTCCTTGATACGCAACCCTTCAAATGCCTGGCAGGGTGTTTTGTGGATCTCTCCGTTGACCTCCACATATTTAAATGACGACAGATGGCTGACCAGGATGTCTTCTTCTCCGCATACAGTGACCACGCTATCTCCGACCATATATTTCAATTTTTGATGCAGGGTAGACGTAACTGCCCCAGCCCCATGAATCCAAGGTCTTCCAAGCAAGCAGCTGTATGCAGGTTGGATGTTCATGATATAAAATTCGGTGGCGAACACCTCCGGCCCCACCTGTAGAGGCAATGTTATCGATCCAAAGACTGTTCTTCGCGTGCCATCAAACGCTCTGACTACCAAGTCACTGGGCGTGCACAGGATTCCTCGGACATCTAGCTTCATCATCGCGTTCTTGGGCATCACGTTCAAAGACGATCCAGTGTCGACCAATACATGCGACATTACCGATCCTCTACATTCGACAGATATGTGCAGCGCCATATTATGATCTCTCCCTTTCGGGGTCAAATCGAAGTCAGTAAAGCCTAAGCTGTGGCCTGCATTCACATGCGCTAACACCCCCTCCAGCCGATTTACGGACACATCTTGGGGTACGAAGGAATTATCCAGGACTTTCAACAAAGCATTTCTGTGAGCTTCCGAACACAAGAGCAATGACAAGATGGATATTTTGGACGGCGTCTGTTGCAGATGCTCCACAATCTTATAATCACTTTTTCGAATCAAGCGCATGAACTCTTCTACGTCTTTCGATGCCGCTTCTTTTTCGCTGGCTTGCACTGGGACATTCTCAACCATCTTCCCCTTCCCTTTTGCTAGTCTTTCGGCCTCCACTTCAGGTGATATAAAGATCCTACCACTCCTTGTCATACCTCCTGAACTAACAACATTGTCTACAGTCTCGGCTGGCTGCTTATTAACATCAATCTTTATCCCGTCACAATACACCTCCAACCCATATGACCATGGGACTGCTTTTGTGTTCTCGTACGGGATCGGTCCGGCCTTAGTTATGGTGATCGGTGATCGCTGGACCGGTGCTGCAATAGTGATTGTCTTTCGAGGAATCGTTACAGTGGCCACATCACTCTGATCATCTGCTACCGCCCCTGCAGGCTCTTCAGTTGCTGCTCGGTCAAACTGCAATGTGCCTCCATCAATTAAAGCCTGAATGCCTTTCTTCAAATCATCACACCCCCCAGCTAGGGTCCAGCATTCTAAGCAATACTCGTCACATCCTAGATAAACACCCCCTTGCAACAATCTGCTTTTTATCTCGTTCAGCGGCGTCTTTAAATCGTCGACATTCATAATCAGATTCAACCTTTCCTCAGTCAGAATGGCGTTCGCCCCATGATTAGGCATGGGTTTCTGCACTATATTCGGACCTGCCGTTCCGAAATTGATAGTCTTATTGTCCAAAAGATCCTGCACAACATGCTTAAAAGCATGGCAACCCTCTATATCGTGGCCCGGAGCCCCAGAATGAAACTCACAGTGCCTGCTTGCATCATAACCATACGGAGGAGTTCCCGTTATTGGTGCCAGAGTTCTCTTCTCTACCAGGTTCAAACCCAACAATGTCTGCAACAAATCTGCATAGGTTGAGGGAGGCTTCTCAAACACTCTTCTTGGTTTACCACCCTGGAATCTTCGCTGAGCCTGTTGTGCCCCCTGCTGTGGTTGTTGCTGTTGCTGCTGTTGCTGTTGCTGCATCGGCTGCTGCTGAAACGGTTGTTGTTGTTGAAGTGGTTGTTGCTGATACGGGATAGTAACACTCGCCACCTGCTGCGGCTGATGATAATGGTTCCGACCTCTGCCTCTGCCTCGGCCTCGGCCTCCAAACACTGCGCTTGCCTCGCCCTGACGGCGCCCACCAAAAGCCTTCCTATTACTGCCAGATGCAGTTTGATTCCTCGACTTGGAATTTTCCCTGCTTGATGTTACGTTCAATCTTTTCTCCCATCAGAATCAAATCTGAGAAACTGGCCAGAGATGTATGAAACAACTTGTCATGGAACATGCCTGTGAATGTGCCGACGAACATGTCATTCATTTCCTTGTCTTCTAAAGGAGGACGGACCCTGGCAGCCATGTCGCGCCATCTTTGCGCGTACTCTTTAAAGCTCTCACCCTTTTTCTGAGACAACCCTGCCAATTGGACCCGGTTGGGTGCCAAGTCGCTGTTATACTTGTAGTGAGCTACAAATGCCTCTGCCAATTGCTTCCATGTCTTAATATTAGTTGGCTCCAACCCCATGTACCACTCTAGGGAAGGGCCTGACAAACTATCTTGAAAGAAATGCATTAGCATTCTCTCATCAGTTGAATATGCAGACATCTTTCTGTAATAAGCCCGTACGTGCACTTTCGGACATGTGTCCCCTTTATACTTATCAAACGTAGGAGCTTTGAATTTGATTGGCACCCTCAAGCCAGGTACCAGACCCATTGTTGCCATGTCTAAGCCCACAACACTTTGGTTCAGGACTCCCCTCATCTGCTCTTCTAGCATTCTGATCTTCTGGGAGTTATCCATCGGCCCTTCGAAACCTCCGCCGGAGAAAGCGTCCTCCTGCTGATCTTCTTGCCACATACCATTCCCAGCTCCATACCCATCATATTCATTATTGCGGCCAGCTCTAACCTGATTCATCACCGGGCCTCGGCCTCTGTTGCCGTACCCTTGAACACCTCCAGCAGGCCCAAAAGTCATTAACCCAGCGCCGTTTCCATTTCCGAAACCTCTGTAACCCTGATTGGCCATACCATAACCATCTTGCCCAAAGCCTTGAGCATTGAAACCATATTTCCCAGCGTTATCGAATCCCTGATCGTTGAACCCGAATCCAGCATTGCCAAAGCCGTTGCCTCCCATATTATCACCCAAGTTGACATCACCAAGCCCAACGTTATGGACAGCAGTCTCGTTCCCAACTCCGACGTTACCGTTCCCAGCAGCGGTAGCGTTGTTGACATTAGCAGTAGGTATATTGACTACAGGTGGAGCCACTGGCGTGGGAGTGCCATCCCCATGAACAGTATCGACTCGCACAGACTGATGATCCTCATTACTGTGACCAGCATTTCGGGCCAATAGAGGTTGGACCATGGCTTGCAAATTCTCCTGACCTTTTGCAATAGCTTCCATGGTCTGCATAAAGAGAGCTAGCTTCTCGCGCACATCTTGCATCTCGTTCTGCATTTGATCCATGATTCTTCGACAGTTAGTGCGAGTGGAATAGCGGTGCGGGTGCTGATCTGCAATCCTGAAAATACCTGATACAGAGCAGAACATAAGATACCATCCAAGGATTACCTGTAATGCAATATGAATATGAATGCAATGCAACGTGTGTCTGTGCATTAGGGAAATTCATTCCCCGATTCTAGTGTGAAGGTGCCAGTGCTAGCAATACAAAGATCGGAGTTGAATCACAGAAAGCCTCATATATTGCGGAGAAACCAATAAGCCAAGAATACAATATCACTGAGAGTATAATAAGAAGGCATGACCTCAACCAACAATCCTGGTGATGGTCAGCACTATGCAAATAAAGAATACAAGCTAATACATGAAAGGATCAAACACTCCCATAAGTCTGGTATTCTTCTAGCAACTTCTTGGTCTCCGGATGGCTTGGTCTGGTAAGCAGCCCTTCAACAAGTTGGTTTCTTTTCTTAAGAACACGCCGCACGTCTTCAGCAGTTTCTTCCCATGCCCCCTCTCCGAAGCGATCCTCTAGTTTACGTTTCTGAGACACGGCTTCATCTCTGCCTTTGATGGCCTTGTTTAGTGCATTCTGGAGACTATACCGGGTCATCACTTCTTCTTCACACTTCTTGATGCTGGACTTCAACTGCTCTTCGAGGTTGGAAATTTGCTGCTTCAACTTATCTTCCCTCTTCTTATTGTTGGTGAGCGTGGCATTCCAAGTCTTATTGCAAGAAGAGATTTCTCGGTGTGCTGCGTCGAGCGCCTTCTTTTTGGATTCCAGCATGTCATGGGAGCTTCTGAACTCTTGCCCCAGACGTTCGCGCTTCTTCCTCTCCTCAGTCAACTCATCCCCTAACCTGTTCATTAGCTCAATCTGCTGTTGGAAAGCATGGACACACTTGTTTTTCTCACTGCGTATCTGGGCTAGCTCCTGCTCTAACCCTTCGTTGATCTTCATCAAGGCTTCTTTTTCTTTCACAACTTGCTCGTAGGCCTCCCTAGAAACAGTAGTTGGCTCTGCTACCGGAATAGGAACAAGGGCCGGTGCATCTGGAAATGGCATCCGCAACTGACTTGCTCTATCCTGGATCCAAACCCTGTATGGTGCATAGGCCTGACAGTCGTTCTTCCCTAACAATGGCTTCCCTCTTCGGTTAATACGCGTCCAGGCATGCTGCAGCTTGGCCAATAACTCCCCCTCCAAGTCTCCGGTGAAGTACAGAGATTCCTGTACTTCCTCCTCCTTTGGCGGGTTCTTCAGCGCATATCCGAACTGACGGACCAACAGGGATGGGTTGTAATTGATACACCCTTTTCTTCCTATCAGCGGGACATTAGGGTACCCAGAACAACTGAATATAAGCTCAGCCCCTAGCAGGTCTCGATCAAACCACTCAACGTCTTCGGAAGATAGCCTCATCAGGCGCTCTGACTAGCTAGCGGTGGTTGCACTTTCCACAAAAGACCCCTTCATGGGAAGATGACTTTTGAACCACATATTCAATAGAGGAGCACAACAGTAAACAACCTTCCCCCTTCTATTTTCGTTCTTGTAGTGCAAGGAGTGGTAGAAGTCTCCGATCAATGTTGGCACTGGATTGCCGGCAGCAAATAGATGGAAAGCATCCAAGTCTACGAAATTGGGCAAGTTAGGAAACAGCACAATCCCATAAATGCATAGGGCCAAAATAGCATTGAAAACCACCCAACATCCGTTCTTGGCATACTCCTGAGCTTTACCAACCAGGAAATCAAGAGAGAAACCCGAAACCCCAAGCCAAGAAGTCACTAACAGTTCTGCAGCGTCCATATGCAAGGCTTTGGCTAAATCCTCCAACTTGGGCTCAGCAGCAGAGTGAATAAAGGGAACCTTGTTCTGCACTAGTAGCTCAGTAAACTCCACATACTCCTCAATGGTGGGCCCTAGAATGAAGTCAGCAAACGTAAAACATCTCAATGCGGGGTCATAGAACTGCATCAAGGTGTACAGCCCGTTCATCTCATCAGCAGTGGGCTTGCAGACTAATCTCAGTAATCTCCCGTGACTCATTCTGAAGCTTCTTCTAACCTCCTCATCGGCAAGAGATATCAGACCAAGCAAAGGAGTAATATCCGGTGTGGGCAGCTTATACGCAACTGTCTTCCTCAAACCAGCCATAATCAATACTCAGAAGTCTGGGCACTAGAATCGGAGGATATGCAAATGCACCTGCAGCACAGACACACGTTAATGGGATGCAATGATAATGGGTATGCAACAATGCAATGTAAGTAACATGCAACAGGGACCAACAGCCGTAGCTGAATAGCCTGAACCATATCGAGAAGTCTCAGATAGACTCTATAGAAGTCCTCAAACCCTGGTCTCAGATAGACCTAAAACAAAGCTCCAACAATGATCTCTGACAGACCTCAAACCATAACTCCAACTGGTCTCTGGTAGACCTCAAATCACATCTCCAATTGGTCTCTGACAGACCCCAGAACTATCCAACTGGTCTCTGACAGACCTCATAACACATCTCCAAATGGTCTCTGACAGACCTCATAACACATCTCCAAATGGTCTCTGACATACCTCATAACTCTCCTTGAATACCCAGGATCTCTGATCAAGGAATAACCGGTATCTGAAGGTCTAGTTACCTGTATAACCCCAAACCCTCTCACAGGTGGATGTCCTAGTAACTGACAAAGGTATGGCATCCTATGCGGTCGTCGGCGTCACAGACTTTCAGGGTTGATGATACGATTCCCAGAAGGAGTGGCATCATCAAATCCTGAAGAGGCCTCACTTAGCCAACTTCCAAATGATCGGTTCCCGGAGTCGACAATTCAGCTGACCAACAACCCCTTCGACCCAAAGGGTAGAAAAAGAAGCCAACCAGAAGAACCTCGTCCGAGTGTAGATTTCATGAGACACTAATGCAAGCAAAGTCGGCACGCGCCCACTACTTTCTACTCTAATTCTAGGTGCACTCAAGCCCAGGTCCGGCTTATCTCTCAATCATAGAACCACCCATCACACCCCAATACAGAAATAATAATCAATATATATAATGCTGAAAATAAAGGTCAGAAATATAAATCCATACAAAATCCTCGACGGGAAAACAAGCGTTAGGATTGACTCTCTTAAGGGACGTTGGATCCCAAATGCATAAGAACTATCGCAGTCCTTAGCAGCCAGGGGACGTTGGGTCCCCAGCAGAGTCGCCAGTTGTCGCTACTGCAAAAATCGGCGCCGGCTGAACAGAAGAGTCGCCACCGTGCGTTATTTATCCCAACGGAGGGAAAGGAAACGCTCGAGGTAAACGTACCGCAAAACGGGGAAAGGCATGGTCGTCGCAACCAAAACCTGGGTTCGGGAGTCGGTTACGCAAGGGGAAGGTATTAGCACCCCTCACGTCCGTCGTACTCGACGGGATCCACGCTTGTTTTCGGGTACGGATTGTTATTCTATCTACTCTACAGGTCAGGGGTTAAAAGAAAATAAAATGACTCGGCAAAGTATCGCACTTTATGCCTACGTATTCCCGTTTGGAACGAGAAATCAGAGTCAACGTAGTTCGCCTACCTACGGGAAAGGAGGGGAAGGTTGCTCGCTAGGATATCGCATCCTATGCCTACGTACTTTCATACAACATGAAAGATCAGAGCAAACGTAGTTCGGGCTACGTACGACACAAGTCTGTCTTGATTGTTTTTATTCCTTCTGAAAAAGGGTTTTCTGATTAACAGTCCAAGCGGACCAAATTGACGTCTTGATGAGTTCACATTCTTTTACGGAAGAAGTGTCTTTCATTGTGTTTGAAATTTTTATTGTGTTTTTCTGTTTGTTTTGAGAAAGAAGAGACAGAACTCTAACCTACGGTTGCGAAGGGAATCAGACTAACCTAATGTTATCATGCATGGGTTAAGACCTAATGTCTATCATGCTCCTCTCTTGCGCAGAGAGGAACAGAGATCCTAAGGGAATAGACGGGAACAGAAACAATATCAGACATATACAGTAAAACAGTAAAATGCATGGATGCAACAATACAAGCGAGGCAAGGGAGCCCCACTCAACCTCGAACCTAGAAAACAATAGGCAAAAGTGAACAGACTTCACTTTCAACCCAACAGGGTAAACAGCAAACAATACAGTCCAGAAAACCAATCAATACATCAAGAATGAATAACAGCAGAAAAATAAACAGCCACAGCAGCTCTGCATCAACACCTATCTTCCAGTCATCTCAAATCAGCTACAAGCTTCAGCAAGCATCAATCCCCATCTCCACAGCTTTTCAGCAAGGCCTTTGGTCATCAACCTTCCATGGCTTTTCTTCAAGTCTCAATCTCCAGGATGCACATCAATCAACAAGAAGAAGTGAATGAATGTTAGACAGTCAATTACCTACCAAGGGTGGTTCATTAACTGTTAACATTATACAGACAGTTTTCCCTCAAAAGTTCTATCTTTCAAATACATTCACTGATCCTTCCAAAGGAAGGAGGTGGATATTTGAAAGAGACTTTGAATCATAGGGAAAGGATGGATGCAAACAAAGCATTCCATGTTTGAGAAACAAGCTTTCTAATCTAGAGCTCTGCCTAGCTCCTAAACCCTAGTCTCCTCAACAGCTGCTAGCAGGATCTCCTCTTCAACTCTGGAAGTTGGACCTCAGTCTCTGATCTCCAATGGCTCCATCATCCCAAGTCTTCAGCTCTCCCAGTCCCCAAGCAATCCCAATACCCATACAGACAAACAATAATCCCCAGAGGGCACACCACACCAATCAATCAAATACAGACAGTATTATACCAATAGCAGTAGGGGAATCCTAGTGATTTCTAAGGGATCTAATAACTACCCATAGTCCCTATAGTCCCATAGCTAAAGTATTCAATCTCTAAGTCCTAAGGGAAATGAACTAATTCTCCTAAGTTGTCACTTAAACCCTAATTTTGTTCATGTTATTCACACCTAAAAAATATGAACTAAAATGTATGTACAAGCTAATCTTATCTACTAATCAACCTAAAAAGAATGGGTGAAAAATATTAAAGCAACTATTAGAACAAAAATTAACAAAATCATGTACTAAACAAAATATTATTTACACCTAATTAAAAGAAAAATATGCCAAAAATAAGAAAATGAAATTAATTATTAATTTTTTTGTATGAGAATTTTCTTGACAAAATTATGAAAATAATGCAAAAAGAACCAATCGAAAATATGCATTTTTTGATTTATTATGATTTTTTAAAGAATTAATATTTTTGAGAAAAAATAAAATGAAGCAAAGTTGGAAAGGGGTGCAGTTAGTATGAAAAATCAATTGAAATAAAGGATGGGCCCAGACAGGGGGGCGCGCATAGCAAGCGCGTCTGGGCCCAGTTCAGCCAGAAACTATAACAAAAATTTAAAAAACTCTGAAAGGTGCGAATAGCAATTAAATTAGTTCATTTCACATTGGGCCTGATTGGCAAGCCAAAGTTGAGCCCAGTCAGAGAAATAAATGAAACGGTGCGTTTAGCACCCAGTGTCTCCCTCCAAATCTCATTTTAAACGTGAGCCCTACGATCAGGTCCTTGGTCTAAGTCAAAAGGGTCATCCAACGGTTGTCCATCGTCTTCAACCTTAGAAACCCTAGGGTTTTCAGAAGCTCTTCCTCCATGCACGAGTTTACACCTATCTGTTCTCCTTCATACTTCCATGGATTCACACGACTCCAAGAGCAAAGTTGCTCTACAAACTTCCCTTTACACAGCCATGACAATAACTTCTCCTAAAACTCGCTAAATCAACCAACTCGATAGGAATAACAGTTGTAGACCACCACTTTCACCTGTGATCAAACCTCTCAATTCTCCATAATTCTTACCCTAAACTGATCTATACTCCATGCTGATTAATCTGAGCCATTTATTCAATATTTTTGTGCCTTGAATCATGAGTTATAGACCTTAACAGTTCATGCACACCATTAACAACCTTCATGAAAACTCTCCAAACTCACCAAACTCAGTCATCTATCCTACCTTAACAATTCTATGCCCTCAAATCCCTAAAATTCTAACTAAAACATGCAATTCGAATAGAAATCCAACCTGGTATAAAATGAAGAAAGCAGTTATGAAATTCTTTGATCTGAGGCTTGTGATGCTTGGAAATGAATCAGGAGACTTGTTGAAGAATTCTGTATGCACTGAATTGGACTCAAACCTCTTGAATCTTGCAATTCCAAGTTCCTTGCTTCTTGGATGATGGAAGTGTGTGGCACGAGTTCTGCTCCAATCTACCAAAGGCTTGTGGGGATTGTGATCTATGGATGATATTGATGATGATCAAATCAAGAAAAATGGAATTTGATGAAAGTTTGATGAAATATGAGAGGTTTTGCAAAAATGGAAGAATTGTGTACAACTTGTGTTTTGATCACAATGATTCACCAACCATGGAATGAACCTTCTCATATCAATATATAGGTGAGAATAGAACCTCCTAGAAACTTGGAGAAACTTCCCTTGCACTTTTCCTTTGGATTTGGCTTATGTATCTTCCATTACAAGTAACCATGGATAACTCCCAAAATGTGAACCAAACTAAAAGTTATATTTTAGCCAATGTTCTCAAAATGATCTTTCCATTCAAAATGACCTATAATTTTGCTTCATTTGTCCAAAATATGAAAAATCTCATTTTTAAGTCCATTTTTATTCATTAAATCCTACAATTTTGAAACCTTGTGCTATGAATCTTTCCAATCTCTCATGGTCACTTTTCTAGACTCAAAATGTCATTTGGAACAAGTTTTATGTTGTAAAGTTTTCCATTTGAATCTTCCTTGCATGAGTTTTGGGCATAGGTTGAAATGACCTGTAATTCTCAGATGACCAAAATACCCTTTGCTTGCCAAGACCATAAGTAGAGTTCCACAAATCATATGAAGGCATACTATACCATTATAGAAAGCTAAGACAATTAGGAACAACTATTATGTTGACCAGAAATTCATTTGAAATCTCCTTGAGGGGTAAAAATAGCTTGGAAGTCAAGTCACTTTCACAGACAAAATTTTAGATACCTCAGATGACCTGTAACTTGCAAGGACCATAACTTGAGTTATATAAATCTCCTTGATGTCTTCCACCACTCAAATTAAAGGTATTGAGATCCTATACAAGTTTCATGTTGTCCAAGGATCCATTTGAAGCTTGCATTTTGACTTATCTTGCTTGGAAATTTGACCTAAACTAGGGGATTTTACAAAGAAACCCTAATTTAGAAACTCCTCTTCTCCTTGATTTCTCTTGATTTCTTCTTATCATATCATCATATCCTTATTCTTCATGTCAAATGATGAACCCCACATCTCTTCAATAGACTTTAATGCCTTTCAATCAATCAATTGACCTAGGGTTGACCTAGAGTTGACCCCAGATGAAACCCTAGTTGACTGTCTTCAACTGCAATTCTTGTGACCATACCAATGACTTGTCTCCTTCTCCAAACGACTTTCTAAGTCTCCCATGATGCCCACATACTCTCCATGCTCAGCCCACAGCTCACAATTTCTTTGTTGATCCTCAGATACCCTCAGTCAGGAGATAGACTCAATGCTTGATCCACTAACTTCTCCAACTTTCAAATTCTTTTCTGATGACTTGAATGAGATTGAATCAGGATAATAACCTCTTGATAGGCCTCTAGAGATGAGAATAATGATTGGTCCCCTGTTGAATGACTTGCCATGCTTATGCTATGCAGATGGTTAGGCTATGTACATGACTCTATATGCAAATGCTAATGATATAGAAACATAAACCAAGTGAATAAGGTTGAGCAAATTTTGGGGTGCAACAACCACCATCTTTTGAACGATCTTCTTTATATTCTTATTGGCCGCTTTAACAGCGCCATTCATCTTGGGTCGGTAAGGGAAGGAGTTGTGATGTTCGATCTTGAAATTCTAACAGAGCTCCTTCATCATTTTGTTATTCAGGTTTGAACCGTTGTCAGTGATTATCCGCTCGGGGATTCCATATCTGCAAATGATATCTCTCTTGATGAATCTGGCTACCACCTGCTTAGTTACATTTGCATAAGACGCCGCTTCCACCCACTTGGTGAAATAATCGATTGCCACTAGAATGAACCGGTGCCCATTAGAAGCTGTCGGCTCGATCTTTCCAATCATATCAATTCCCCACATTGATAATGGCCATGGAGATGACATCACATTCAGAGGACTCGGAGGCACATGGATCTTATCAGCATAGATTTGGCACTTGTGGCACTTCCTCGCAAACTTGAAACAATCAGTTTCCATAGTCAGCCAGAAATAACCTACCCGCAGCAGCTTCCTTGTTATAGCATGCCCACCAGCATGCGTACCAAATGTACCCTCATGTATTTCCTCCATGAGCAACTTCGCCTCTTTCTCATCTACACAACGTAGCAGCACCAAGTCGTGGTTTCTTCTGTATAAGACGCCGTCCGGATTCAGATAAAAATTACCCGCCAATCTCCTAAGAGTCTTTTGATCTTGACTGGATGCCCCAGCCGGATACTCTTTGTTCTTCAGGAAATTAAGGATATCGAAATACCACGGTTTGTCGTCAGAAGCTTCGTCAATGGCAAATACGAAGGCAGGTCTATCAAGCCGAGAGATAACAATTCTGGGAGCCTCGTTCCAGAAGTTGACTTTGTACATGGAAGACAAAGTGGCCAGGGCGTCAGCCATCTGATTCTCCGCTCGCGGTACATGATGCAATTCAACCTTGTCAAAGAAAGGCAACAATCTCCTCGCATAATTCATGTAATGTATTAAATTGGGCTGACGTGTCTCCCATTCTCCTTTGATCTGATTCACCACCAAAGCTGAGTCTCCGTATACGTCTAGATTTTTGATTCACAAATCAATGGCTTCTTCAAGCCCCATGATACAAGCTTCGTATTCGGATTCATTATTGGTAACTGGAAAGGTCAATCGAGCGGTAAACGGGATGTGCGACCCGTGTGGAGTAGTGATAATTGCCCCTATTCTGCTACCGTAGGCATTTACAGCTCCGTCAAAGATCAACTTCCACTTGGAACCCAATTCTGGTCCCTCATCTGGCAACGGCTCTTCACAATCTTTCATTTTTAGGTACATGATATCCTCTTCAGGAAAATCAAACCTCATCGACTGGTAATCTTCAATAGGCTGCTCTGCCAGATACTCAGACAACACACTCCCTTTTATAGCCTTCTGCGAGACATACTGGATGTCATATTCAGTCAAAACCATCTGCCAACGAGCAATTCTTCCTGATAATGCTTGCTTTTCGAATACATATTTGATAGGATCCATCTTCGAGATGAGCATGGTTGTATGATTCAGCATGTATTGCCTCAAACGCTTAGCGGCCCAGGCTAGCGCGCAACAAGTTTTTTCAAGCATTGAATATCGAGATTCACATTCAGTAAATTTCTTACTCAAGTAGTAGATCGCATGCTCTTTTCTTCCTGTCTCGTCGTGTTGACCGAGAACACAACCCATACTTCCCTCAAGAACTGTCAAATACATAATCAAGGGACTCCCTGCCACCGGGGGTATCAAAATAGGAGGCTCCTGCAAATACTGCTTTATTTTATCGAACGCCTTTTGACAATTTTCGTTCCACGTTACAGCTTGATCTTTTTTCAACAGCTTGAATAACGGTTCACACGTAGCCGTTAGGTGAGATATGAACCGGGCAATGTAGTTCAACCTCCCTAAAAACCCGCGCACCTCTTTTTCTGTTTTAGGCGTCGGCATCTCTTGTATTGCTTTTATTTTTGCAGGATCGACCTCTATTCCTTTTTCACTTACGATAAACCCCAGCAGTTTACCCGATCTCACCCCGAAGGTGCATTTGTTAGGGTTCAGTCTCAGCCTAAACTTCCTAAGCCTTTTGAATAACTTCAGTAGATTCACCAAATTCTCTTCCTCCGTCTGGGATTTGGAAATCATATCATCAACATAAACTTCGATCTCTTTATGCATCATATCATGGAAAAGAGTCGTCATTGCACGCTGATACGTTGCCCCAGCATTCTTCAATCCGAAGGGCATCACTTTATAACAAAATGTTCCCCAATAACGGTTCACACGTAGCCGTTAGGTGAGATATGAACCGGGCAATGTAGTTCAACCTCCCTAAAAACCCGCGCACCTCTTTTTCTGTTTTAGGCGTCGGCATCTCTTGTATTGCTTTTATTTTTGCAGGATCGACCTCTATTCCTTTTTCACTTACGATAAACCCCAGCAGTTTACCCGATCTCACCCCGAAGGTGCATTTGTTAGGGTTCAGTCTCAGCCTGAACTTCCTAAGCCTTTTGAATAACTTCAGTAGATTCACCAAATTCTCTTCCTCCGTCTGGGATTTGGAAATCATATCATCAACATAAACTTCGATCTCTTTATGCATCATATCATGGAAAAGAGTCGTCATTGCACGCTGATACGTTGCCCCAGCATTCTTCAATCCGAAGGGCATCACTTTATAACAAAATGTTCCCCAAGGCGTAATGAAAGTAGTCTTCTCCATGTCCTCTGGCGCCATTTTAATCTGATTATAGCCTGAGAAGCCATCCATGAAGGAGAATACGGAGAATTGAGCGGTGTTGTCAACTAACACATCGATATGAGGAAGTGGAAAATCGTCTTTTGGGCTCGCTTTATTTAAATCACGGTAATCTACGCACATTCTCACTTTACCGTCTTTCTTTGGCACTGGTACAATATTAGCGACCCATGAGGGATATTTTGTAACAGCCAGGAAACCAGCATCCCACTGTTTCTGAACCTCCTCTTTAATCTTCACTGCCATATCGGGTCTAGTTCTGCGAAGTTTCTGCTTGACCGGCGGGCATTCTTCTTTCAACGGCAGACGGTGCACAACCATATCTGTATCAAGCCCTGGCATGTCTTCATACGACCAAGCGAACACATCACTATACTCTCTGAGCATTTCAACCAGTCTTCGCTTGACGTCGCTCTGCAGCGCGGCTCCTATACGGATATTCTTTTCAACCCCTTCTGACCCCAGGTTAATAATTTCGATGACCTCCTCGTGAGGCAGAATGACTCGCTCTTCTTGCTTCACCAACCAAGACAATTCTTCGGGAACGTCACCATCTTCCACAATCTCTTCTTCGGCCTGAAATACCGGATGCTCAAAGTCGAGACGAGTCATAGGTGGTTCAAGGATGTCATCTGAAAATGTTATCCTGCAAAAGGAATGGTTAAATGCTTCAAAATGCGTATAAAGCGAATAACCGCGTTGCCATTTTATTGAAAACTACAAAACAAGAAAAACAGAGATCGCAATATTTGTACATGAAGGAAACGCCTTTTATTTAATGATTAAACACGCAATGTTCATAACAGCACGGCCCTAAGCAAATCATGATGCCCCGGGCAAGACATCAGATTGTTCAACAATTAATAAAACAAAGCATTACTGTTTAAGAGCCACAGGAACAATCTCCTGAATAGACCAGTTGCACAATCCTTGTCCTGGCACGCTCGGCTGAATCCAGGCGTCCATATCGCAATCGCTGTCTCCTTCGTCAGACTCTGAAGCAGCGTTGATGGTCTCATGACATACTCCATTAGCAGTGATGGTTATTGGTCCTCTGAAACGGGGCGCCCCCACAGCAGGTGTTGATGACGACGGTTGATACCCCAGCCCAAATCGATCCGTCTTTACGGGAATATCCAGCACTTTGCCCCAGCCCTTCGTCTCACCGGTCTCTACCAGAGCTTGAGCTTCCTTATACGACGAGACGGCTACCTATGACACTTTACTCGGCCCGGGACCTTTGTCTTTGATGCGTAACCCTTCAAATGCCTGACAGGGTGTTTCGTGAATCTCTCCATCAACCTCCACATACTTAAATGACGACAGATGGCTGACCAGGATGTCTTCTTCTCCACATACAGTGACCACGCTGTCCCCTACCATATATTTCAACTTTTGATGCAAGGTAGACGTGACTGCCCCAGCCCCATGGATCCAGGGTCGTCCGAGAAGGCAGCTATATGCAGGCTGGATGTCCATGATATAAAATTCAGTCGCAAAAACCTTCGGCCCCACCTGTAAGGGTAATGTTATAGATCCAAAAACTGTTCTTCGCGTGCCATCGAATGCCCTGACTACCAAGTTACTGGGCGTGCACAGGATTCCTCTGACATCTAGCTTCATCATCGCTTTCTTGGGCAGCACGTTCAAAGACGATCCAGTGTCTACCAGTACATGAGACATGACTGATCCTCTACACTCCACAGAGACGTGCAGCGCCATATTATGCTCTCTCCCTTTCGGGGTCAAATCGAAGTCTGTAAAGCCCAAGCTATGGCCTGCGTTCACATGCGCCAACACTCCCTCCAGCTGGTTTACGGAAACATCTTGGGGTACGAAGGAAGTATCCAGAACCTTCAGCAATGCATTTCTATGAGCTTCAGAACACAATAGCAACGACAGTATAGATATCTTTGACGGCGTCTGTTGCAGATGCTCAACAATCTTATAATCACTTTTACGAATCAAGTGCATGAACTCTTCCACATCCTTCGATGCCGCTTCTTTTTCATTCCCCTGTACTGGGACATTCTCAACCATCTTTCCCTTTCCCTTCGCCAGTCTTTCGGCCTCTACCTCAGGCGATATGAAGATCCTACCACTTCTTGTCATGCCTCCGGAACCAACAACGTTGTCTACGGTCTCAGCTGGCTGCTTATTAACATCAATCTTCACCCCATCACAATACACTTCCAACCCATAGGACCATGGGACTGCCTTGGTGCTCTCGTACGGGATCGGTCCGGCCTTAGTGATAGTGATTGGTGGTCGTTGGGCCGGTTCCGTTATGGTGATTGTCTTTCGAGGGATCGTTACAGTAGCTACATCACTTTGCTTGTCTGCTAATGCCCCTGCAGGTTCTTTAATTGCTGCTCGGTCAAATTGCAATGTGCCGCTATCTATTGAAGCCTGAATACCTTTCTTTAAATCCTCACAACCCCCAACTAAGGTCCAGCATTCCAAACAATACTCGTTGCACCCTGGATACACACCACCTCGCAATAATCTGCTCTTTATCTCGTTCAACGGCGTCTTTAGATCATCCACATTCATAATCAAATTCCAACCCTCCTCAGTCAAAATGGCGTTCGCCCCATGGTTGGGCATGGGCTTTTGCACTATATTCGGACCCGCCGTTCCAAAATTGATAGCCTTACTATCCAATAGATCCTGCACAACATGCTTAAACGCATGGCAACCCTCTACATCGTGGCCCGGAGCCCCTGAGTGGAATTCACAGTGCCTGCTTGCATCATAACCATACGGAGGAGTGCCTGTTATCGGCGCCAGAGTTCTCTTCTCTACCAAGTTCAAACCCAATAACGTCTGTAACAAATCTGCATACGTTGAAGGAGGCTTTTCAAACACTCTCCTTGGTTTACCCCCCTGGAATCTGCGTTGGGCAGGCTGCGCCCCCTGTTGTGGCTGTTGTTGCTGTTGTTGTTGTTGCATTGGTTGTTGCTGAAACAGAATAGTAACGCTTGCCACCTGCTGCGGCTGATTATATTGGTTTCGACCTCTGCCCCGGCCTCGGCCTCGGCCCCCGAACACTGCGCTTGCATCGCCCTGACGACGCCCACCAAAAGCTTTTCTATTACTGCCAGATGCAGTAGATTCCTCAGCTTGGAATCTTCCCTGTTTAATGTTGCTTTCAATCTTTTCTCCCATCAGAATTAAGTCTGAGAAACTGCCCAAAGAGGTGTGAAACAACTTGTCATAAAACATGCCGATGAATGTTCCTATGAACATGTCATTCATTTCCTTGTCCTCTAGAGGAGGATGGACTCTAGCAGCCATGTCGCGCCATCTCTGCGCATACTCTTTGAAGCTCTCACCCTTTTTCTGGGACAACCCCTGCAATTGGACCCGGTTGGGTGCCAAGTCGCTGTTATACTTATAGTGAGCTACAAATGCCTCCGCCAGCTGCTTCCATGTCTTTATATGAGTTGGTTCCAACCCCATATACCACTCGAGGGAAGGGCCTGACAAGCTATCTTGAAAGAAATGCATTAGCATCCTCTCATCAGTTGAATACGCAGACATCCTTCTGTAATATGACCGCACGTGCACCTTCGGACAGGTGTCCCCCTTATACTTATCAAACGTAGGAGCTTTGAATTTGATTGGCACCCTCAGGCCAGGCACCAGACCCATTGTTGACATATCTAAGCCCACAACACTTTGATTCACGACCCCCCTCATCTGCTCTTCTAGCATTCTGATCCTCTGGGAGTCATCCATAGGCCCCTCGAAACCTCCACCGGAGAAAGCGTCCTCTTGCTGGTCCTCTTGCCAGTTACCATTCCCAGCTCCATACCCATCGCATCCATTGTTACGGCCAGCTCTAATCTGATTCATTACCGGGCCTCGCCCTCTGTTACCGTACCCCGGAGCGACCCCAGCAGGTCCAAAAGCCATTAACCTAGCGCCGTTTCCATTTCCGAATCCTCTATAACCCTGATTAGTCATACCAAACCCGTCCTGCCCGAAGCCTTGAGTATTGAAACCGTACTTCCCAGCATTATCGAACCCCTGGTCATTGAAGCCGAATCCAGCATTACCGAAGCCATTGCCTCCCATATTATCACCCAGGTTAACATCTCCAAGCCCGACATTGTTAACGATAGTCTCGTTCCCAATTCCAACGTTACCGTTCCCAGCAGCAGTACCGTTGTTGACATTGACAGCAGGTATATTGACTACAGGTGGAGCCACTGGTGTGGGAGTACCATCCCCATGAACAGTGTCGACTCACACAGACTGATGATCCTCATTCCCGTGCCCATCATTTCTGACCAACAGAGGCTGCACCAAGGCTTGCAAATTCTCCTGACCCTTTGCAATAGTCTCCATTATCTGCATGAAGAGCGCCAGCTTCTCCCGCATATCTTGCATCTCATTCTGCATTTGATCCATGATTCTTCGGCAGTTGGTGCGAGTGGAGTATCGGTGTGGGCGCTGATCTTCAATCCTGAAAAGACCTGGTACAGTGCAAGGAATGAGATACCATGCAATAATCACCTGTAATGCAATATGACTATGAATGCAATGCAATGTGTGTCTGTGCATTAGGGAACATCATTCCCCGATTCTAGTGTGAAGGTGCCAGTGCAGTGACAGTGCTAGCAATACGGAGATCGGAGCCGAATCATAGAAAGCCTCATATATTGCAGAGAAAGCCATTAAGCCAAGAGTACAATATCAATGCGTACAATAAGAAGGCATGACCTCAACCAACAATCCTGGTGATGGTCAGCACTATGCAAATAAAGCATACAAGTTAATACATGCAATAGTCAAGTACACTCATAAGCCTGGTACTCTTCTAGTAACTTCTTGGTCTCTGGATGGCTTGGTCGGGTAAGTAGACCCTCGACAAGCTGGTTTCTTCTCTTGAGAACACGTCGCACGTCACCAGCAGTTTCTTCCCATGCCCCCTCTCCGAAGCGATCCTCTAGCTTCCGCTTCTGAGACACAGCTTCGTTCCTGCCTTCGATGGCCTTGTTCAAAGCATTCTGGAGACTATACCTGGTCATCACCTCTTCTTCGTACTTCTTAACGCTAGCCTTCAACTGCTCCTCGAGGTCAGAAATTTGCTGCTTCAATTTATCCTCCCTCCTTTTATTGTTGGTTAGCGTAGCATTCCAAGTCTTGTTACAAGAAGAGATTTCCCGGTGGGCGGCGTCGAGTGCTTTCTTTTTGGATTCCAACATGTCATGGGAGCTTCTGAACTCCTGCCCCAGACGTTCGCACTTCTTTTTCTCTTCAGTCAACTCAGCCCCTAGTCTGTTTACTAGCTCGATCTGCTGTTGGAAAGCGTGCACAGCCTTGTTTTTCTCACTGCGTATCTGAGCTAGCTCTTGCTCTAGCCCTTCATTGATCTTCATCAAGGCTTCTTTTTCTTTAACAACTTGCTCGTAGGCTTCCCTAGTAACAGTAGTTGGCTCTTCCACCGGAATGTGAACAGGGACTGGTGCAATTGGAAATGGCATCCGCAACTGTCTTGCTCTCTCTTGGATCCAAACTCTGTAAGGTGCATAAGCCTGACAATCATTCTTCCCTAATAGTGGCTTCCCTCTTCTGTTGATACGCATCCAGGCATGCTGAAGCTTGGCTAGTAACTCTCCATTCAAATCACCTGTGAAGTACAGAGATTCCTGCACTTCTTCCTTCTTTGGTGGGTTCTTCAGCGCGTATCCAAACTGGAGAACGAACAGAGATGGGTTGTAGTTGATACACCCTTTTCTTCCTATCAACGGAACATTAGGATACCCAGAACAACTGAAAATAAGCTTGGACCCCAACAAATCTCGGTCAAACCACTCAATGTCTTCAGAAGATAGCCTCATCAAGCGCTCTGGTCAGTTAGCTGTAGTTGCACTATCCACAAAAGGTCCCTTCATGGGAAGATGGCTCTTAAACCACATGTTCAACAACGGCGCACAACAGTAAACGGTCTTTCCTCTTCTATTTTCATTTTTGTAGTGCAATGAGTGATAGAAGTCTCCAATCAAAGTGGGCACCGGGTTGCCAGCAGCAAATAGATGGAAAGCGTCCAAGTCCACAAAATTGGGTAAGTTGGGAAACAACACTATTCCGTAAATGCATAGAGCCAGGATAGCATTAAAGACTATCCAGCACCCGTTCTTGGCATACTCTTGAGCTTTGCCAACCAGAAAATCAAGGGAGAAACCTGGAACCCCAAGCCAAGAAGTCACTAATAGTTCGGCAGCGTTCATATGCAAGGCCTTAGCTAAGTCCTCCAACTTGGGCTCAGCAGCAGAGTGGATAAAGGGAACCCTATTCTGTACTGGTAGCTCAGTAAACTCCCCATACTCTTCAATGGTAGGCCCCAGAATAAAGTCAGCAAACGTGAAACATCTCAATGCCGGGTCATAGAATTGCATCAAGGTGTACAGCCCATTCATCTCAACAGTAGTTGGCTTGCAGACTAGTCTCAACAATCTTCCATGACTCATCCTGAAACTTCTCCTAACCTCCTCATCAGCAAGGGACATCAGACCAAGTAAGGGGGTAATGTCAGGTGTAGGAAACTTGTACGCAACTGTCTTCCTCAATCCAGCCATAATCAATAAGCAGAAGTCCGGGCACTAGAACCAGGGAATATGCAAATGCACCTGCAGCACAGACCACGTTAATGGGATGCAATGATAATGGTTATGAAGACAATGCAATGCAAGTAACATGCAATAGTGACCAAGTGCCGTAGCTGAGAAGCCTGAACCATATCAAAAGTCTCAGACAGACCTTCCAGAATTCCTCAAACCCTGGTCTCAGATAGACCTAAAACAAAGCTCCAACACTGGTCTCTGACAGACCTCATATCATAACTCCAACTGGTCTCTGACAGACCCCATATCATAACTCCAGCTGGTCTCTGACAGACCTCATAACTGTCCATAAATACCCAGGATCTCAGATCAAGAAATAACCGGTATCTGAAGGTCTAGTTACCTGCATAACCCCAAACCCTCTCACAGGTAGGTGTCCTAGTAACTGACAAAGGTATGGCATCCTATGCGGTCGTCGGTGTCACAGACTTTCAGGGTTGACGATACGATTCCCAAAAGGAGTGGCATCATCAAATCCTGAAGAGGCCTCACTTAGCCAACTTCCAAATGATCGGTTCCCGGAGTCGACAATTCAGCTAACCAACAACTCCTTCGACCCAAAGGGTAGAAAAAGAAGTCAACCAGAAGAACCTCGTCCGAGTGTAAATTTCGTGAGACACTAATGCAAGCAAAGCCGGCACGCGCCCACTACTTTCTACTCTAATTCTAGGTGCACTCAAGCCCAGGTTCGGCTTATCTCTCAATCATGGAACACCCGTCACAACCCCAATACAGCAATAATAACAATAATATAATGCTGAAAATAAAGGACAGAAATATAAATCCATACAAAATCCTCGACGGGAAAACAAGCGCTAGGATTGACTCGCTTAAGGGACGTTGGATCCCAAAATGCATAAGGAACTATCGCAGTCCTTAGCAGCCAGGGGACGTTGGGTCCCCAGCAGAGTCGCCAGCTGTCGCTACTGCGAAAATCGGCGCCGACTGAACAGAAGAGTCGCCACCGTGCGTTATTTATCCCAACGGAGGGAAAGGAAACGCTCGAGGTAAACCTACCGCAAAACGGGGAAAGGAATGGTCATCGCAACCAAATCCTAGGTTCGGGAGTCGGTTACGCAAGGGGAAGGTATTAGCACCCCTCACGTCCGTCGTACTCGACGGGATCCACGCTTGTTTTCTGGTACGAATTGTTATTTCTATCTAAACTAAAGGTTAAGGGTTAAAAAGAAAGAAAGGGACTCGGTAGAGCCTCGCTGCTCTATGCCTACGTATTCTCAAGAGAGAAAGTCAGAGTCTTCGTAGTTCGACTAACTACTGGTCAATGGGAAAGGTTGCTCGCTAGGATATCGCATCCTATGCCTACGTACTTCCACACATCATGGAAGATCAGAGCAAACGTAGTTCGGGCCACGTACGACACAAGTCTGTCTTGATTGTTTTTATTCCTTCTGAAAAAGGGTTTTTCTGATTAACAGTCCCAGCGGACAAAAATGACGTTTGGATAAGTTCACATTCTTTTACGGAAGAAGTGTCTTTTATTGTGTTTGAAATATTTATTGTGTTTTTCTGTTTGTTGTGAGAAAGAAGAGACAGAACTCTAACCTACAGTTGCGAAGGGAATCACACTACCCTAATATTATCATGCATGGGTTAAGACCTAGTGTCTATCATGCTCCTCTCTTGCACAAAGAGAAACAGAGATCCTAAGGGAATAGACGGAAACAGAAACAATAGCAAATATACAATAAAGCAGTAAAATGCATGAATGCAACAATACAAGCGAGGCAAAGGAGTCCCACTCAACCTCGAACCTAGAAAACAATAGGCAAAAGTGAACAGAATTCACTTTCAACCTAACAGGGTAAACAACAAGCAATACAGTCAGGGAAAACCAATCAATACATCAAGAATCAAACAGCAAAAATAATAAACAGCCACAGCAGCTCTGCATCAACATCTGTCTTCAAGTCATCTCCAAACAGCTACAGGCTTCGAGCAAGCCTCAGTCTTCATCATCAAACCTTCAAGCAAGGTCTTCATCATCAGTCTTCCATCTGCAATGGCTTTTCTTCAAGGCTCAATCTCCAAGAGGAATATCAGTCAACAAGATGGAATGAATGTTAAACAGTCAATTGCCTACCAAGGGTGGCTCATTAACTGTTAACATTATATAGACAATTTTCTCTCAAAAGTTCTATCTTTCAAATATATTCACTAATCCTTCCAAAGGAAGGAGGTGAATATTTGAAAGAGACTTTGAATCATAGAGAAAGGATGGAGGCAAACAAGACCTTCCATGTTTGTGAATCAAGTTTTCTACTCTAGAGCTCTGCCTAGCTCCTAAACCCTATAGCCTCAACAGCTGCCAGCAAAGGATACTCCTCATCAACTCTGGAAGTTGGTCTTTATTCTCTTGATCTCCAATGGCCTTCATCATCACAGTCTTCAGCTCTCCCAATCCCCAAGCAAACCCAATACCCCACACAGACAAATGAAATAACCCTAGAGAGGGCACACCACACAGTCAAACAAGTACAAGCAGTATACTGATAGTAATAGTAGAATAGGGGAAACCTAGTAATTTCTAAGGGATCTATTAGCTACCCATAATCCCTATAGTCCCATACCCCAAAAATTCAATCTCTAACTCCTAAAAGAAATGATTCACTACACCTATGTTATCTCCTAAACCCTAGTTTTGGTTCTCATAATCACCTCTAAACAAATCATCTAAAATTAAATCCTAAAAATATGAACTAAATTTATATACAAGCTAAAGGTCTAAGCTAATCAACCTAAAAAGAATGGATCAAAAATGTTAAAGCATCTAATCAAACCAAATTTAACAATATCATGCACCAAATTAAACCATTATTTACACCTATTTAAAAGAAAAATATACTAAAAATATAAAAATAAAATGAAATGCCAATTTTTTTATATGATAATTTTCTTGACAGAATTAAGAAAAGGATGCAAAAACAACCAATGAAAAATATGCAATTTTCAATTATTTATGAATTTTTGAAGAATTAAAAATAAAAAGGATGAAATTAAATTGAACTAAATTGGCTGAGGGGTGCAGGGAGTATTAATTCTAGTTAAAAAACAAGATGGGCCCAGACTGGGGGGCGCGCCTAGCAATGCGCGTCTGGGCCCAGTGCACAGAAAACATAACAAAAATAAAAAAAGAAGCAAACGGTGCCAATAGCAAGAAATTCAGTTCAAATTGGTTTGGGCCTGCGAATGGGGGTGGGATTAGTAACTGATTATTGAGCCCAGTCTGGGGGAATTAATAAAACGGTGCGTTTGGCTGAGTAATCTCCCTCCAAATTTCATTTTAAATACTGGCCATACGATTAAGATCTGAGTCCAAGTCAACATGGTCATCCAACGGCCTAGGGTTCGTCTTCAACCTTGGAACCCTAGGGTTTTCAGAAAAACCTCCCCATGCACGCCTCTTCAACATTTCTGTTCTCCCTCAACTCTCAACTAAATCACACGATGCAAAGAGCAAAAACGATCCATTTTCTTCCCTCTACACAGCCATGGCAATGGTTTCTTCTAAAACTCAATCAACATTCGAACCCGATAGGTAGAAGGTTCTGATTCCACCATTATTCACTGATATCAAACTTGAGGATTCTTGCTAATTATTACCTTAACATCATCTACACGCCATGCTGATCAACCTGAGCTATTCATCTAGGATTATCGTGCCATAAACTATGAGTTCTAAACCCTAACAGCTTGTGCACTCCAATGGCAACCTCCATGGATTGGTCTCAAATTCACCAAAATCAATCACCTAACTATGCCTAACCATTCTAACCTAATAATTCCCTATGATTCTAACTAATTCAGCCAATTCGATGAGAAAACCAACCTGGTGTAAATGGTGAAAACAGTTGTAGAATTCTCTTGATCCAATGCTTGCAATGCTCTGAACTTGATCCACACACTCAATTCTTTGTTCTGTATGCAAAAGTTCTTGTTCAAACTTCTTGGATCTTGCAATCACAATGTTCTTGCTCCTTGGATGATGAAGATGGATAGCACGGATTCTTGCTCAATTCAAACAAATTCTGATGGAAACTTGATCCTTGAATGATTTAGATGATGAATGGATTAAGAAATTTGGAAATTGGTGAAGATTTGATGGAGTTTGAGATGGTTTTGCAAAAATGGAAGAATGAAGTGTAACTTGGTATTATGAACAAATGAATCACCAACCAATGCATGAAGCTACTCAATGCAATATATAGATGACATTGGAAAGCCCTAGAACTTTGGAGAAACTTCCCATGCACACTTTCCTTGAATTTTAGATTATGTAACTTCTTTTGTAAGTAACCAAGCATATCTTTCAAATCTTGAACCAAACTCAAAATTCCACTTTTGCCAATGTTCTTAAAACATTTTTTCCAATCAAAATGACCTATAATTTCATCCCATTTGGCCAAATTATGAAAAATCTCAATTTTAGGTCATTTTTTATTCATTAAATTCACCAAATTTGAAACCTTGAGCTATGAGCCTTTCCAATCTTTCATGGTCACTTTTATAGACTCAAAATGTCATTTGGAGCAAGTTTGATGTTGTGAAGTTTTTCATTTGAAGCTTCCTTGTATGAGTTTTGGGCATAGGCTTGAAATGACCTGTAATTCTCAGATGACCAAAATACCCTTTGCTTGCCAAGACCATAAGTAGAGTTCCACAAATCATATGAAGGCATACCATACCATTATAGAAAGATAAGACAATGAGGAATAACTCTTATGTTGACCAGAAATTCATTTGAAATATCCTTGAGGGGTAAAAGTTGCTTGGAAGACAAGTAACTTTCACAGACAAAATTTCAGATACCTCAGATGACCTGTAACTTGCAAGGACCATAACTTGAGTTCTATAAATCTCCTTTATGTCTTCCACCACTAAAATTAAAAGTCTTGAGATCCTCTACAAGTTTCATGTTGTCCAAGGATCCATTTGAAGCTTGAATTTTGACTTATCTTTCTTGGAAGTTTGACCTAAACTAGGGGATTTTACACAGAAACCCTAATTTAGAAACTCCTCTTCTCCTTGATTTCTCTTGATTTCTTCTTGGCACAACACCATGTCCTTATCTACATGCCAAATGATGAACCCCACATCTCTCCAATAGACCTTAATGCCTTTCAATCAAACATTTGACCTAGGGTTGACCTAGAGTTGACCCAGATGAAACCCTAATTGACTGTCTTCAACTGCAACTCTTGTGATCATATCAATGACTTGCCTCCTTCTCCAAATGAATTTCTAAGTCTTCCATGATGTCTACATACTCTCCATGCCCAATTCACAGCCCACAACTTCTTTGATGATCTTCAAATACCCTCAGATAGGAGATAGATTCACTGCTTGATCCACTGACTTCTTAGCTCTCAAATTCTTTCTGATGACTTGGATATGCTTGAATTTGAACAACAACCTCTTGATAGGCCCATAGAGATGAGAATAGTGATTGGTCCCCTGTTGGATGATTTGTTATGCTATGCCATGCAGATGATTAGACTATGTACATGACTCTATATGCAAATGCTAATGCAATTAAAACATAAACCAAGTGAAATAGGTTGAGCAAATTTTAGGGTGCAACACTATGCGTTAGGGAGATATCCCCGATCCTAGTGCCTGAGTGTCAGTGCTGATAATAAGAAGAAGTCCGAGTCCAATCATGGAAATAACAATCTCATATATAAAGAAAGCCCATCAAGGCAGTACACAACATCAGCGAGTACAAGAAGAATCAACAGCGTGACCTCAGCCAACAAGCCTGGTGATGGTCAGCATACAACAATGATCAAAACAAAAGGAATACAAATAGTCAAGTACGGCCACGGGCGCGATACTCTTCTAACAACTCCTTCGTTTCTGGATGATCAGGCAGAGTGAGCAACCCCTCGACGAGTAATTCCCTTTGCACAATGGTGTACTGAAGACCTTCGACCGAACCTTCCCATGCTCCTTCGCCGAAACAATCTTCTAGCTTCCGTTTCTTGGACTCAAACGTCAGTTTGTGCTCCTTCAGGTTAGCAAGAGCCCTGTTGAGCTGGCCTTCGGCGGTGTATTTGCGAGCGGTTTCTTCATCAAACCTCTTCTAACTATCCTTCACCTGGGCTTCCAGCTTGGAGATCTGTAGGATCAGCTCATCCTCCTGCTCTTTCCTGGTGGCCAGGGAAGCCTTCCAGTGCTGGTTGAACTTGGATATCCTCCGATATGCTTCGTCCAAGTGCTGCTTCTTCGTGGCCAGTACGTCGTTAACAGCTTTGAAGTCCTGACCCATGCGTTCACGCTCGGCTATCTGCTTAGTCAGGTCTGTCCCCAGCCGGTTCACCAGCTCTGTCTGCCTCTTGAAAGAATGAATGGCTTTGTTCCTCTCGCTTCGGAGATGAGCCAATTCTTTCTCCAATTCTTCGTTTGCCCGCTTCAATTCATCTCGCTCAGCTAACACCTGATTATGCTACTGAATGGGCACGGTAGGCTCTTCAATCATTGGAGGGCTTTCCGGCTTGGCATGAGGAAACGGCATCCCTATAGCATCTGCTCTGGCTATGATCCAAGTCACATACCGAGGGTAGGCTTGATTATTGCTTCTCCCCAACAATGGTTTTCCCCTCTTACTAATACCATTCCAAGCGCGCTGAAGCTTAGATAGCAGATCCCCCTCTAGAAGACCAGTGAGGTACAGAGATTCCTGTACCTCTTCATCCTTCGGCGAAGCTCTCAAAGCGTACGCGAACTGTCGGACCAGCAATGATGGATTGTAGTTTATACAGCCTTTCCTACCTATCAAAGGCACGTTTGGAAACCCGCTGCAGCTGAAGATAATCTCGGTACCCAGCCTATCTCTGTCAAACCAGTCAATATCCTCTGCAGATAAACTCATCAGACGCTCGGACCACTCGGCTGTGGTTGCAGACGAGACAAAAGGACCCCTCTTGGGCAGATGACTATCAAGCCATTTATAAAGCAAGGGTACACAGCATGAGACGTTCTTGCCCCTCCTATTCTCGTTTTTGTAGTGGATGGAATAGTAGACATCTCCCATCAAGGTAGGGACTGGATTCCCTGATGCGAAGATGTGAAATGCATCGAAGTCTACAAAATCGGGCATATTGGGGAACAGAATGATGCCATATATGCACAGAGCGAGAATGGCATTGAACGCGACCCAACATCCGTCTTTGGCGCACTGCTGAGCCTTTCCCACTAGAAACTGCAAGGAGAAACCGAGAACCTTGTTCCAACTAGACAATACCAACTCGGAGGCGTCCAGATGAAGTGAAGGAGCTAAACCAGCCAGATCAGGCTCGGCATCCATATGAACAAAAGGCATCTGCCTCTTGATAGGCACGCCTAGCAAATCAGCATATTCCTCTAGTGTGGGTGCGAGAACAAAATCCTGGAAAGTGAAACATCTCAACGGAGGGTCGTAGAACTGCAGCAGAGCGTGCAACCCATTCAACTCGAACGCAGAAGGTTTACGAACCAAACTGAGCAATTTGCCGTAAGATTTTCTGAACTCATCCCTCACAGAATCATCTGCTAAAGCTATCAAACCGGTCAGCCGAACCACATCAGGGGCAGGGAACTTGTAAGCCACGGTCTTCCTCAGAGAACCCATAACAATATAATAGGAGGCAAGAAATCCTGGATCGGGGAAAACGGTACCTGCAACACAGACACGCGTTAATGAAATGCAAATGAGTATGCAAAGCAATGTAAAATGCAATCATGCAGCAGGAGATCAAGGCAACTGTGCTGTGGAGATTTTGTATCAACAAAACCATAATGCCGCTTTGTCAAGAACAACCACTATATCTGATAATAAGAAAACCCGGGTATCAAACCACAAATCTGCTCTGTCAAGAACAACCATCTGATAGGGCCATATACGTAAGACCGTAATTCTGCTCTGTCAAGAACAAATATCTGATAATAAGGACCTCTGATACAGGACCAAAAACTGCTCTGTCAAGAACAAACATCTGATAATAAAACTCTGCTCTATCAAGAACAAACATCTGATAATGAGACTCTGCTCTATCAAGAACAAATATCTGATAATGAGATCCTCAGACCCCAGTCATGAACCTGCTCTGTCAAGAACAAATACACATCTGATGATAAGATCCTCTGATCAAAACCTGCTCTATCAAGAACAAATACACATCTGATGATAAGATCCTCTGATCAAAACCTACTCTATCAAGAACAAATACACATCTGATGATAAGATCCTCTGATCAAAACCTGCTCTATCAAGAACAAATACACATCTGATGATAAGATCCTCTGATCCCAACCTGCTCTATCAAGAACAAATACACATCTGATGATAAGATCCTCTGATCCCAACCTGCTCTATCAAGAACAAATACACATCTGATGATAAGATCCTCTGATCCCAATCTGCTCTATCAAGAACAAATACACATCTGATGATAGGATCCTCTGATCCCAACCTGCTCTATCAAGAACAAATACACATCTGATGATAAGATCCTCTGATCCCAACCTGCTCTATCAAGAACAAATACACATCTGATGATAAGATCCTCTGATCCCAATCTGCTATATCAAGAACAAATACACATCTGATGATAGGATCCTCTGATCCCAATCAAAAACCTGCTCTGTCAAGAACAATCATATATATGCAGATGAGAACCTCAGATCCCAACAAAACTGATCCACTATCAAGAAAACCAGGTGGTCTGAAGGTCAAAGTTTCCTGCAATAAACCCAACCCTGCTCACAGGTATGGACCTAAACTGACTCAAGTTCGGCATCCTATGTGTTCATCAGCGTCACAAACATTCAAGAGGGGTGATACGATACCCAGAAGGTGTGGCATCACCAGCTCATGAAGCGGCCTCACTCGGCTGAATCACAAATGATCGGTCCCCAGAGTCGACAATCCTCCAAACCAACAACCGTCTCAACCCAAAGGGTTGAAAGAGAAGCCAACCGGGAGAACCTCGTCTGAGTGTGGATTTCATGAGACACTAGTGCCTGCAAAGCAAGCACGCGCCCACTAATTTCCACAACTAATGTTATGTTCACTCAAGCCTGGGTCTGGCTTCTCACTCATCAGAATGCCCCTCCCACAACAGCACAGATAATCATATCATACTGAAAATAAAATGCGGGAAATAAAATGCGATAAATAAACACAACCCAACAAGTAATCATACAAGCGCTAGGATTGGCTCTCGCAGGGGACGTCGGATCCCCAAACTGACACGCTTACGGGACGTTGGATCCCAGGAAACTATCAAGTCCCCAGCAGAGTCGCCAGTTGTCGCTTCCACGAAAATAAGGTGTCGGCAGAACAGAAGAGTCGCCACCTTTCGTTATTTATCCCTTGGAGCGGGAAAGGAAACGATCGGAAAAACCTGACAAAAAGGGTAAGACAAGGCGTCACAACCGTTGTCTGGGTTCGGGAATCGGTTACGCAAGGGGAAGGTATTAGCACCCCTCACGTCCGTCGTACTCGCCAATACATCAGTATTGTTCCTACGTACTCTCAACAGGCATGAGAGATCAGAGCTTACGTAGTTCGGGATACTACGAATTATGGGGATTCAGATTCATCTGTTTTATCGAGTAGGGTTAAACAACAGTTCTAGCAGTTAGGGACAAAGCCTGTTTGCGTTGGCGCTGAAGTTTAACGACACTCTTTTCTTCAGAAAAGCCTTCCTTGAATTATGGGCCCACGGGGCAAAAAGGTTTGAAGTTTGTTTTCTGTCTTTTACGGAAGAAGTGTTTTTTATTGTGTTTGCAATTTCAATCGCACTAGAGACTATGACCTGAGAGTGAATGCGTCGCATGTCACCCAAAGGGTACCATACTAAACATCCAGACTGTGGAAAAGAAACTCTCCCACAATCCTTTCTCATATAGCTTAAGGCTCGTAACGTACGAAAGAAATCATTCATGATTACTGTATCTTAAGTTGTTTTGAGATGAGAAGAGAGCAGGCTCAACTACGGGGAGACTATCAAGTCCTACTGTTGTCATGCCAAGGATTCATCCTATAGTTGAGGTTTGAAACAGGGAACTCCTAGAAGTTATCATGCATAGGTTTCAACCTAAAGTTCTATCATCACTTCCTTATCAAAGGAAATGAGAGTCCTAAGGGATCATGTCAATGATACACAGAAACAGATAAAGCATCAGCTTAAACAGTAAACAGTAATATAGTAAAATGCATGCAATGCAAGTGAGGGAGGAAATGTGTGTGGGGCATCAGCCTCCACAAGCTCATCTCAACCTCAAGCCAGATATGAATAACTGTAATCATACTGAAATAAAACATCATGCTATCAAGCAAAATACAGTAAACTGCAATCATACAGAAGAAAATAAAGTGTTGTCAAGCAAAATAAACCACATGGGCAAGGGAGCTGGGCTCTACCGAATACCCGCAAGCAAAGCCACACAGTAACAATACAAGCAGAGGGAGAAACTCAACCTCTAGTGTAATCATGCTCCTAGATTAAAGCTAGTCTAGATATGGACTTATTCTAATGCATCAAGCAAATCAAACAAGGCACATCAGCAATACAGCAAAGAAAATAGACAAGAAAGCAGATCAACTCCTCTATCAACTCCATTCCAAGCTTCAGCTCTCCTAACAGCAACTCAGTCTTCAGACCTCCATCACTCTTGACAAATATCAATTTGCTTCTCCAGGTTTCAACCCTTCAACATAAGTTTCAACTTATCCTCTCTTCTTTAAGCTTCAGCTCCTTAATCAGTTCCACCTTCAGGCTTCACTCTTGACCACAAGTATCAACTTGATTCCTTCAGGATCTCCAAGCTTCAAAGTAAGTATCAACTCCCTTTGTTCTTCAAGCTTCAACTCTTCAGTCAGTATCAATTGAATCCTCTTCATAAGTATCAACTCAGTCTTCAAGCTCTCAAGCTCTCTTTGCTTCACCAGTCTCAACTTGGTCTTCTCTTCCTATAAGCTTCAGCTTCTCAGAGTAACCTTTAATCACTTAGAAGTGTCAACTTCATCCTTCAATTCTTTAATCACTTAGAAGTGTCAACTTCATCCTTCAATCTTTAAGCCTCAGCTCTTCATTCAGTCTTCACTGGATCTTCACTGGGTCTTCAAGTATCAACTTGCTCTTCTTGCTCTTCAAGCCCCAGCTGTAATGGCAATGCTCAAGGAATCATCCTCTTCCATACTCCTCAATGGGGTCTTCATCTTCAAACTCAAGCCCAACATCTCTCAAGATACTCAAACCTGAAGAAATCACTTAACTGGATAAGCTGGGGTGTTAAACTGCTTATTGACCACCAAAGGTGACCTATAAGGGTTCAACATCAAAGGAATGGTTCCCTCAAAAGTTCTACTTCCTAGGTACCATCACTTATCTCTCCAAAGTAGGGAGGTGAATACCATGGAAGGACTTTGAATCATGGGGAAGAATGGAGGTGAAAGATACCATCCATGTTTAAGAAAGAATTTGACTAGGTCTAAGCTCTACTTAATCCCTAACCCTAAAACAACAACAAAACAAACAAGTCTTCAAGCTCTCAAGCTCCTTCTTCAATCTTCAAATCTTCTACTATGCTCCTCCATGCTTCTCAAATCAAGACCAAGCCCACCAAGCCAAGCAAAAACCCACAAAGCAAGGCAAAACAAAATACAAGCCCACAAGGGCAACACAAACAACCATCAACTACAAAAATCATTTAAAAATAGTATACTATTATATTAAAATCTAATATAATTTCTAGGGGATCCTACATACCTACCCTTAATACCCTATATGTCCCAATATCTAACTTGACCTAGAAACCCAAAATTCTAGTGTTATTGTGGACCTATGTTAAGGATTGACCTAAATCTACATAACCTAAAGTCACCTAATCAAAACTAATCAAACATTAATCACAAAATTATGGAATAAATCCAGAGGGGAGATAAAGTCCTAATCTAACTATCCTAAAAAGAATGGCCTAAAAATATGAAGGGGACTAGCTAAACAAAATTCTACAAATCTATGCATCAACATAAAAGGAATTAAAATGCTATTAAAAGAGAAAATACACAAAAAATATTAAAAATGCATGAAATGAAAATATTTTGATTTTATAATTTTCTAGACATTAACATGAAATAGGAGAAAAAATCCCCATGCAAAAATCATCATTTTTCTATTTAATATGATTTTTCAAAGATTAAAATAAAATGGAGAAAAAGAAATTAAAATGGGAAAAGCTTGGTGCAGATAGCAATGCCAGAAAGTTCAAATCATGGATGGGCTTGAAATGGGGGTACATAAAGCAATGCGCGCCAGGCCCAAGATTTAATCAGAAAATCAATTCAAAAATATAAAGAAAAAGAAAAGGACACGGTGCATTTAGTAAAGAAATTCAGTTCAAAATGCAAATGGGCCATGAAAGAGGGTGGGGATATCAATTAGTCCACTAAAGCCCAAGATCTCACGTTTAATGAAACGCCTCGTTTCATTGTCTTCAGATTTCCTCTTCAAACGCGAAATTGAATCTCAGCCACACGATCCAAGTCCCAGTCAATGAGTCATTGTGTATCCAACGGCCATGTCTTTATCTTCTTCCTTCAGCCATGAAAATGGAGGGAAAGCTCCATAGTTGCAGAGCTCAAATCCCTAACTCTAACTCCCTCCAAACTCAACAAAAATACATGGTTCAAAGCCCTAACCGGTTCTAAATTCAACCCTGAATCCAACCATGGCCTTAAAATCCATTGAAATGCCCTAAATCTCTGAACCCGATCCAAGATCAAAACTATGCTCAAACTTCAATTCTAACAATTCTTGAAATTGATTACCTCAGAATGATCACCACCTCACACTGGTTAAATCTTGATATTAAACTCATGTTATATCTCATCATACATCGTGTTCTTGATCAAAACAAAAATGGTGTCACTAACTCAAACTTCACCAAATGATCTCAAACTTCCCAGAATCCATCTCCTACTTGTCTCTAACCATTCTAACCTAACAATTCTAACTAATTATGCTTAAATTAAGGTGTAGAAGAAAAGTTACAAACCTGTCAAATCTTGATTATCAGATAGGTCAATCCTTCAATTCAACCTCTCAAACTCTTAAGAAACACTCCTTGATTGATGTTAAAGCTTCTGTTTGCAAAAGATTTGATCAAGAAAGCCTGAATCTCCAAACTCGATGGTGACTTGCAGCTCCCAAAATCCAAATGCTATCTCTCTAATTCTTCATGATCTTGCCCTCAATTTGGTATGCACACATTCAGTATGATCAATGGAAGGTGTTGGGATTGAAAGAAGCAATGGAAATGGTGTGGAATGTAGAAATTGGTTTCAACTTGCAATGGAAGCAATTGAAATGGCTATCTCACTCTCCTCTCTAATCTCTCACCAACCTTGCATCTGAGTAAGTTCTAATCACTATATAGGATGGTTCAGACCCATCCAGAACTTTCTGGAATCATCCAATGAGAATTTGGGATTCTCATGTCATGAGTTTTTTATTTCAATCCATCTCATGTACCATCTCATGCTATGCCTCTTGCAGCAACTTGTTCTGGCTTGAAAATCTCCTTAGATGAGATATATGAGGTGTTAAGATACTTAGTTAGCTTGTACATTGAGTTTCCTTGTGTTTTGCATTTGTACCTTAATATGCAAGCAATCATTTTCCAAAGCAAGTCCATGATCTAAACCTCAAATCAAAAATGTGGCTGAACCATTGTTTTTAAAATGCTTTTTAGAGTCAAAATGACCTATTATATGCCATGGTTCGGATGTGTAGCTTGGAAATTTCAATTTCCAACTTTGACTTATTTAACTTATGCCTCCATTTTAGGTCATTTTTATCACTTTGAGCTACAAGCCCTTTCAACATCTCATGACCTCCTTACTAGCCTTAAAACATCATTTTAAGCAAGTTTTATGTTGAATATTTTTCCATTTGAAGCTTGGAAATAGGAGTTATAGCCTTATGCTTGAAATGACCTGTAATCTCCAAATGACCAAAATGCCCTTGACTTGTCAAAGCCATAACTTGAGTTCTACAAATCCTATCAAGTACTTCTAGTACTCTCTAGAAATATAAGAAGATGAGGAACAACATTCATGTTTACCAAAAGTTCATAGGAATCATCCTTCTTGGGCAAAAGTTGGATGCAAGTTGGGTGACTTTCAAGGCCCCATATTCACATACCTCAGATGACCTGTAACTTGTCAAAGTCATAACTTGAGCTCTACAAATCCTATCAAGGACTTCTAGTACTCAAATTAAAGCTAAGAGCAAGCTCTACAACATTCATGTTGGGGGTAAGATGAGATGACAATCCTATCTTGAGATAAACTGCCTTGAAGATAGGGGTCAAACTAGGGGATTTTACACTGTCAAGCCTTAGAAACCCTAGCTTGAAACTTCTCAAACTCTTCAATCATGATGATTTGATATTGGAATCATCCTTATAGCATCTCAATGCATCAATCCATGATCACATGGCTCTTGGATTAGGTCTCAACCCTCTCCAAATCATCAGTTGACCTAGGGTTGACCCAGTCAAACCCTAATTACACCACTCATGGCTGAGTCTTCTTATTCTTGTACAATGACCTCTCTAGGCTTCATGATGGCTTTCAAGACATCTCATAAGCTCTCTAAAAGCTTCAAGTCCATCCTCATAGCTTCAGAATCATCTGAGGAGCTCCCACAACTCTCAAGTTAGGAGGCACACAACCTTGGTTTCAACCAATCTCTCTGAGGATTTCTTAGCTTCTCTGACAAAGATATCAACCCTTGAACACTTGAATAACCTTCTTGGCTAGCTTCAAACTCTTGATTGGTACTCATACCTCTTGATCTCTTGCACACATGTCTATGAAAGGCAAATGATAATGCTAATGTGAATGAGATGAATCACAAGCTAGGTAAGGAAATGTTGGTCAAATTTTGGGGTGCAACAATGATTCTCTTTACGGCTGTGAGATGTGATTCCTTCGGACTTGCTTGAAAGCGTGCACACAAACAAACACTAAACATAATGTCAGGACAGCTTGCCGTCAAATATAGTAATGAACCGATCATACCTCGATATTTTGTTATATCAACTGGAGTACCGGATTCATCTTGATCAACGTACGTTCCGGATCCCATAGGAGTGGACATCACCTTGCAACTATCCATATCGAATTTCTTCAACAATTCCTTGCAATACTTGGATTGGTTTAGGAAGATGCCATCCTTTGTTTGCTTGATTTGTAGTCCAAGGAAATAATTCAATTTTCCCATCATGGACATCTCGAATTCTCCTTGCATCATAAGTGAAAATTCTTCGCAAAGCTCTTTGTTTGTTGATCCGAAGATGATGTCGTTGACATAGACTTGAACCAATAAAGTGTTTCCTTTGATCTTCTTTATGAACAGTGTCTTGTCAACCTTTCCTTTTGTAAATCCCTTCTCACATAAGAAATTGCTAAGGCGGTCATACCATGCTCTTGGTGCTTGTTTTAGTCCGTAGAGTGCCTTTTTCAGTTTGTAAACACGCGAGGGATTCTTGAAGTCTTCAAAACCCGGAGGTTGTTTGACGTAGACTTCCTCATTGATGTAGCCATTCAGGAAAGCGCTTTTGACATCCATCTGGAACAACTGAAAATTCATAGAACAAGCGTAAGCATGTAATAATCTAATTGCTTCTAACCTTGCTACCGGAGCGAACGTTTCATCAAAATTAATTCCTTACTCCTGGTTGTAGCCTTGTGCGACCAATCTTGCTTTGTTACGAACTATGATCCCATTCTCGTCAAGTTTGTTCTTAAACACCCATCTTGTTCCTATGATGTGCTTATGATCTGGTCTTGGTACAAGACTCCAAACTTGATTCCTTTCGAATTGATTGAGTTCTTCTTGCATTGCTACAATCCATTGGTCGTCGCCTAAGGCTTCATCAATCTTGGTTGGTTCAATTTGAGACACAAAAGCCATGTTGAGACAAGCATCCTTCAGATTAAGTCGAGTTGCAATGCCTTGGCTAATATCACCAATAACTTTATCTATCGGGTGATCTCTATGCGTTCTCCATTCCTTCGGAAGATCTTGATGTTCTTCAATGATTTGAGTGACATCTTCTTGTGGTATTTCTTGATTCTTTGAAGTCTCTTCTTGTTGTTGTGAAGAACCTACTATATCATCATCATCATCTGTAATAATATTATCCTCTTTCGAGGGGTTAGTCTCATCAAACGAAACATGAATGGATTCTTCAATAGTAAGAGTTCTCTTATTAAATATTCTAAATGCTCTACTATAAGGAGAATAACCAAGAAATATACCTTCGCCGGATTTCTCATCAAACTTACCGAGATTATCCTTATTGTTGTTGATAACAAAGCATTTACATCCGAATATGTGGAAGAATGCTATATTTGGTTTTCTACCCTTGAACAACTCATACGGTGTCTTTTTGAGAAGTGGTCGAATATTGACACGGTTGCTTACGAAGTATGCTGTACTAACTGCATCTGCCCAAAAATATTTAGGAAGGTTTGCGTCGCTAAGCATTATCCTTGCAAGCTCCATCAGTGATCTGTTCTTCCGTTCTACGACACCGTTTTGTTGAGGCGTCCTTGGTGCTGAAAAATTATGAGAAATTCCATGCTCTTCGCAAAAATCTTCAAAGTCTGAATTTTGGAATTCTTCACCGTGATCGCTTCTTATAGAGGCTATGGTGAGTAATTTCTCATTCTGAATTTGCTTTGCATACTTCTTGAATGCTTTGAAAGCATCATTTTTCTGCACTAAAAACAATGTCCATGTGTATCGAGATAAATCATCAACAATGACCAAAGCATAAAAATTACCTCCGAAGCTTTTTGTTCTTGATGGACCAAAAAGATCCATATGCAACAATTGAAGTGGCCTTGATGTAGAAACCACTTGCTTTGATTTGAAAGTTGTCTTGGTTTGTTTTCCCTTTTGACATGCATCGCATAATTTATCCTTGATGAATTTTATTTTTGGGAGTCCAACAACTAGATCATGCTTTATCAATTTGTTTAGATGCTCCATGTGGATGTGAGCAAATCTTTTATGCCAAAGCCATGCCTCGTTGTTGTTTGCCATAAGACACTTTATCTTCAAGGAAGAGTCATCAAAAGAAATCATAAAAATGTTATTATATCTTTTACCTTTTAGCAAAATGTCATGAGTGACTTAGTGTTCTATCAAGCATTCCTCCTTTGTGAAGTTGATTCGGAACCCTTTGTCACACAATTGACTTATACTAAGTAGGTTGTGTTTAAGGCCTTCCACATAAAGAACGTCTTCGATGATTGTACAAGGAAGTGCACCAATGATTCCAACTCCAAGAATTTTTCCTTTATTATCATCACCGTAAGTGACGTATCCTTTGGCCTTTAATGATAGACTTGAAAATTTGTTTATGTCTCTCGTCATATGCTTCGAGCAACCGCTATCAAGATACCATTGATTAGACGTTGTCTTGAAGCATACCTACAACACAAATTTAAGTAGTGTTAGGTACCCAAATTGCTTTGGGTCCTTGATAGTTAGTACCTTTTTCAACCCACACATAATGCCCTTTAGCAACACCAATATTGCGCACATAGCAAGCATTAGGTGTATGGCCTTTAATTCCACAATAAGAACACGTAGGTTGAAAGTGACTTCTATATCTAGGAACATAATTCTTTTTGTTTTCAACTTTTATCTTGTTATGATTTTGATGCTGATATTTAGAAATGCTTCTATTTTCTTTAGCAACTTGTCCACTTGCTCTTACAAAAATGGTCTCATTGGTACTTGGTTTTGAAAATTTAGAATATCCTAACCCACTTTTATCATTAGGATATCTTTTATGTTTAAGAATTTCTTCCAAGCCAATTTGACCTTTTTCGTATCTTTCTAAAACTCTTTTAAGTTGCACAATTTGAAAAGATAGAGATTCACAATTCTTACATACAACACTTTGTTTTTCATCTATTAATTTCTGTTTTTCATTTTCAATATTTTTCATAAAAACAGAATTTTGTTCTTCTAAAAATGAAATTCTTTTCTTTTGTGCTGAGATGCTTTTATACAAAGTCTTACATTCTTTTAGAAGTTCATCTATAACTTCTTGTGCATCATTATCATAAACAGAAAAATTGCTACTAACCTCATTTTCTTCTTCGGAGTGATGTGAAGCCATTAAAGCCATATTTGCACATTCACCACCTTCCGAATCCGATGATGAACTTATCTCGTTATCGTCCCATGCAACATAAGCCTTTTTGTTCTTGAAATCCTTTTTGCCTTTGAATTTTCCTTTATTTGCGAGTTTCGGGCAATCCGGCTTTATGTGACCTTGTTTCCCACATTCGTAACATATAACTTCTTGATTTGATGTGGATACCTCCTTTTCCTGAAATGTTTATTCTTTTTAGAAAAAGAGGAATTTTTATTATTATTAAAAAACTTACCAAGCTTCTTTACTAGAAGCATGAAATTTTCGTCTTCGGAAGATTCGTCATTTTTGTCATCCTTTGTGTCAATCTTCAAGGCAATTCCTTTGGACTTCTTGTCTTGACTTTCATGCTTCTCAAGCCTTCCAAGTTCTAGTTCATGCTCTTGAAGTTTGCCAAATAAGGAAGCGGATGTCATCGTTGAAAGACTCTTCTTTTCCGAAATAGCGGTCACCATTGGTTGCCATTCTCTTGTTAAGGATCTTAGGACTTTCAAGTTGAGATCATCATTGGTGAAGGTCTTCCCGAGAGAAATCAAATGATTTGTTAGATGAACGAATCTCTTTTGTAAGGCAACAATGGATTCACCAGGCTGCATACGGAACATTTCATATTCTTGACTTAAAGTATTAAGTCTTGATCTTTTTACTTCGGCTGTCCCTTCATGCGTTTCTACCAAGGTATCCCAAATCTCCTTTGCTGATTTACACTGTGATATACGGAAGAATTCATCCATACTGAGAGCGCTTTGAAGTATGTTGATTGCTTTCTTCTCATTCAAAATTCTCTTCTTGTCATCTTCATCATATGAGGATTTTATCTTTGGAGTGCCTACGTTATTTATGACGCTCATAGGAACATGCGGACCAGATTCTACAGTTTCCCATATACCGTCTCCTTGAGCCTCAAGATGTGCTTTCATACGGATTTTCCAAAAATCGAAGTATTCTCCAGAAAAGAGTGGTGGCTTGTTACTACTTCCACCATCCTTAAAAACCGGGTTGGTACTTGCGGAAGCCATACTGAATCGTTAGGAACAGGTTACCTTAACCTGCTCTGATGCCAATTGTAAGTTCAGAGTATGCCTAAGAGGGGGGGGGGGGGGTGAATTAGGCTTATAGAAATTTTTTTCCGATTTTTGGTGTTCTTTAATTTTCTTTGGTTATGTTCTTGGTGATGAATGCAGTAGAAAGCATAAAGAAAGTGGACACCAAGATTTATAGTGGTTCCCTTCACAATCCGAAGGTACTACACTCCCCTTTCCACATGAAAGGGAGTTTTCACTATTATTTTAGAAAGTACAACCTATCACACCATCTGTAACAGCCCAATTTTCAAAATAGTGGATTAATTGTACTAATTAATTGGATTTATTTGATCTATGTGAGTTATTGGATTTAACTGATTTATTCTATTTGGTAGAATAATGTGGGATTACTAGATACTATCCAATTAATGATAAGATGAGATATTTTGGTGAATAAAGGGTCAAGTGGATATTTTATGAGAAATTGATTAGTAGATATTTTGAGAGAAGGGAAATGTGATGGAAAGAAAATAATGGAAGGTATATAAGGATAAGTGGAAGGAAAATAGATGGATAGGAAAACATAAGAGAAAGAAAGTGGAAGAGAAGAGAAAGAGGAAGATAAGAGGAAAACTTGGAAAATCATCAAGATCCGATCCAAAGCTTCGATTTAATCAAGGTAAGGGTGAGAAACATTATTATCTTAGCAATGTGTATGATTATGTATGATTGGATTGGGTTGTTGTGAGTTTTCCACCATTTTTCATTTTAGGGAAAATGGATTTAATCGGTGTAAATCGAAGTTTAACGGTTAAAATCGAGAATAAGTAGTATAGTTTAGTCGGGTATGGTTATATTAAGGTTATGGAAACTGATCGAATGAGAATCGGTCGATTTTGGAGAGAGTTTGAATTTCTGAACAGTGAGAAAATTCTGGTTCGCAGACGTTCGCTAGTTGTTCGCTAGGCGAGCTGGTCGCGAACGCTCGCTGGGTCCTCGCCTAGCGAGCTAGTGGCGAGTGGAAACAGAATGTGAGAGGTTCCTTCGCTGGGTAGCGAACGGGATAACGAATGGTTCGCTGGGGGTTCGCTGTGGCGAACAAGGTAGCGAGTGAGGTCTGTAGCATCTGTTTGGGTTCGCTAGCAGTTCGCTAGGCAAACATGTAGCGAAGGTTCGCTAGCTGCTCGCTAGGCGAGGCAGTAGCGAACATGACAGCATTTTGTTTTTCTGTGATTTCATTCCATGTTGTGTTGTGGTTCGATCGGGTTCGATTCTTAATGGAATGAAAAGTTATATGCTGTTATATATGTGTTATGGGTAGCCGTATGGCGTGAATCCTAGGTTTTGAGATGTGTATATTATTTGTATTGATTGGAAATGCATGAGAACATAATAGAGGTTATGTGTGCATTGTTGATAATGTGGTGATGATATTGAATTGTGAATGCATATTGTTTGTATGCGGTTGTATGAATAGAATGCATGAGAACATGTCTTGGATATGTGTGCATTGCTTGATAGATGTTTTAAATGCATATTGTATGTATGTGATTAAATGTGACTAATGCATGAGAACATATTGTGGATATGTGTGCATTGTTTGATAAATGTGAAGAGTGCATGAGAACATATCGTGGATATGTGTGCATTGTGTGATAATGTGGTGATAGTGTTGAATTATGAATACATTGATGAATTTTATGTGAATATGTTGTGTGTGCAATCATGATATAATTCTTGAAGAGATGAATTATTGGAATGCATGAGATTAAGATGTCGGTCTTAAGTGCATTTGATTTTCGATTGCATATGCATCATTTAGTCAAGAGGCAATGCTTGTTAGTTTCGTGGAGACTAGTGACTTGTCCCAAACCTAGAAGAGTGGGTTTGAAGGCTTAGAGGACGGGCCTTTGTTGTTATCGGTCTAGAAGAGTGGACCCGGTTTAATGTAAAAACCGAAAAATGATAACGGGTTATCGGTCTAGAAGAGTGGACCCGGTTTAATGTAAAAACCGAAAAATGATAACGAGAGTCGGTACCGTATTGCATGAGTTGCATTGAGTTGTTGAGTCACATTGATATATGACATATGCATGAAGAGATGCTTATGTGTGAATGATAAGATTGTGGAAATGTGAGTGTATGCATGATGTGGGAATGCTTTGTGAATATTCATGTTGTCTATATATGTGTGGTAAATATATATGACTAAGAGGGTGAATAGTGGTGAGAATGGTGGAATATGTGTATGTGCATTACTTGTGTAATTGAGAAATGTGAATGTGTAATAGTGAATTGGTAGAATTGATGGGCTTTACGTGAGCCATATGGCATGGATAGAATTGTTGATTAAAGTTATGCTTACGTATGTGTACATGACTTGTGTAATTGAAAATGATGAATATGTGATTGTTAGGAGAAGTGTGCATATATACATGATATGTTGATTTAAGAGTGGTGAGTATGTGAGCGTTGTATGAAAGTATGCTATGTGCATGATAATATGCTTGATGATCAACCATGTTAGTTTATATGATGAGGTAATTGAGAGGTATGTGTGAATTGAATATGAAATGTGGTGAGAAATGTAGCATATATGTATTTTATGATTGCTTATATACATAATTATATGCATTGATTATTATGGTAATATTTCTCACCCTTCTGCTGGAATGATGTCCTACATGACATCGTGCAGGTATAAGAGTAGAGTTGTTCGTTGTTGCGAAGTCGTTGTTGGTGCAGCTGTTTAGTATTTTTATTATGTTGGGTCGAGTCATGCTCTGGTCGTGTAACACTGGGATCGCTTGGTTTATATTTTAGAAATATACTATGTTTTCTTGTTTATTAAAATAATAAGAAGTTGGCCTTAGTGCCCGAGCCTTGTTGATTTATGTGATGAAAACAAATATTTCTTTTATGAAAAATCATTGGATAAATGAATCCGCTGCTACATGCTAATTGAAACTGTAAAACATGATTATTCATTGAAGTGTTGATGAGCATGACAGGTGTTTGAAAGTTTGAAGTGTGACACCCTTGGTTGAATGCATGTTAATTTTACTCTGATTATTCTAATTAATTACGGGGATTAGAGGGGTGTTACACCATCAACCGGTGAGGCCTACAATCTAACAACAAAACAACTTAATGTGCAAGAACAATCCTCTTGCAAAACACTAACCCTTGTATCCAACAGTCCTGGATCACAAGTCACAACAGACTATTCTGTAATTCTTTTTGTAATTTGAGAGTACAATAGTTATATCAATACAAAGATTGATCTTCTCCTTTAATCAGAATTCACAACTTAATCTCAATACAAGTATTCAAACAAATGGATGTGAAAGATTATGCAAGTATGAACACTTTTGAATGTATTTGAAATTATTTTAAAAGTAGTGAATATGATTCAATGACTGTTTTTGAAAAATTGTTAGAGGTATTTGTTAGTTTGAAACTATCAGAATTTATATCATCCAAAACACCATTTCAAAGGGGTATAATTGAGTATGAGTTAACACATGGAAAGGTATAACATTCAAATAATTTTTGAACTTGAAATGAAACAATTTTTCAGAAAACGTTCAGTGTTAATCGGTTAACCATATAGGTTAATCGGTTAACATTGTAACATTGGCCCAAAGAATTTAAAATTTTAGGGCGTTAATCGATTAACCTATATGGTTAATCGGTTAACACTGTAAAAACTTTGAAAAATAATTAATTTAAAAGTGTTATACCAATTCCAAATGTTTTTAAAACATGTTAATGCATTATGCAAAAATAGTTTATAGTATTGAACACTTGTATATCAATTAAATTAGAGAATTTGATATACCATAGCTGGTGTCCAAGTCTTGAAAGATGATCGAGCAAATGTACATGAAGCTTGAATGTTGATCACTTCCATAATACTTTGATCTTGGTCTTTTGAAAGCTTTTGACTTTTTGCACAGATGAAATGATCTTGAGTCTTGTTGTTGTTGTCATCAAAACCTTGAAACCTTGAGATGAAGCATCCTTCTACATGCTAGTGATTTTTGTGTGTGATCGATTGACCTGCTTAGGTGTCCTTGATGTGGCGCATGCGTGGAGGCCACATCATTAAATGAAGTCCACGTGTGCTTTTTTTAATTATTTTTGATTATTTATTTGAACTGGGCTTAAGGCAATTTTCTTTTCGCACACCTATTTTTTTGGCCCATTAGCATTTGAACGGATTTCCTTTATAATCAGGATTGCTACTACACCCCACGTTCTTGTTTTCACCTTTTTATTTTTATTTTCTTTCCTTTTTCTTTTTCATTTTATTTTAATTACTTCTAATCATGATAAAATTCAAAACAAATTTGTTTCTGGTCCTTTGACCTCTTGAGTTAATTATCATAATTTTTATTTTATTTTTAAATTGATTTTCCTATTTTATTTATATTTATTTTGTAAAGTGATTTTACATAATTATCCTTGGCTAGGGTTTATGCTCTTGATACCTTATGCTTACCTATTTGATCCAATCTCTTGGCCTTGTTTTGATATGTCATTGATGAATGTTTGGATCCTGGTTTGGTGCTTTGATGTGGAATTTTTGGTCGATTCATAGTTGATTTTATTTGGTCCTCGATGCATGCTCGATCATTGTGATACCCTTGCCTTGTTGACTTGGTTTAATGATGCATTTGAACAAATCTTATTGAGATATTTTGCACACTTTTTCTTGATGGATATAAAATGAATTAGAACCCTTTGTTGGATTTTATTAGGTCATTTTTCTATTTCTTATTGATGCCTAATTGTGACTTAGTTTTGGATTGTATATGCATGAGGTTTGACCTAGTTTGAATCCATTTTGCCTATTTGTGTTTGAGTGAAGCTTGAGATGATTTATTGATGTAATAACATGTTGTCTTAACTTGGTTTGAGATTTGGTTTCAATTTTATTTGATTATTTTTCAATTTATGGTTGAATTCTTAAGTTGATGATGTTTTGAGCTTGCTTCTTTGTTGTTCATGACCTAATTCCTTGAGATGATTTCTTGTGTGACCTAATGGATGTTTGTGAATAATTGTATGCTTTGGATGACATGTTTAAGGTTTTGATTTGCATGATATGATGTCCATTTTATGATCATTTCTCATCTTTCTCTTTACATGATCATTTTGTTCTTGTTATGGATGATTTGAATGGTGTTTGTCTAACTTTTTGAGTATGATACTTGTTGAACTTGTATGATGTCTTGGAAATGAATATGATGTGTATAATTTGTGTTTGGTTCTGATATTGATGATATAGTGTGCCTTGCTTGATCATTTGTACCTTGTGCCTTGCTTGAATATTTCATTTTCTTTAAGGATGATTGTGGTATATGCTTGATTAGTCTTTATGCATACTTTGAGCTTGATCTTTGAGATTTATTCTTATGTTTAATGTGTTGATAATGGATTTATTTACATGATTATGTTGCTTCCCTCACTTGTTTTCATACTTTAATCTCACATGTTTGATCATTTGAAGTGTGTTTTTGCATGAGCTAGTTGTTGCTATTTTTCTTTGGATATTGATGAGATGCGTGCTTGACACTCTTGTGTTCATTTTCTAAGATTTAAATTTAGTTGAACATGATATGATGTTGATACTTACCTACCTTCTTTCTCATATCATTTTAATTCATTTCCCTCTGCTTGATGATTGATAATACTTCTTGTTGGACTTTAAGTCATTTGTGTGTGTTTTGGTACTTTGTCTTGCCAATTTATTTTGACTTCCAATCTTTGAGTATGGTTTGGCATGTATGCATTTTCTTGTTACTTTAAAATGATGTTGATGTGTGCCTTGTATGATTGAGATTAATGCTTACTTGTGTGCTTTCTTTTCCTTTTGAGTTGAACTTCCATGAGTGTTTACTTGGTGTGCTTCTTCTCCTTCATCTCATTCTTCTTTCTTATCTTTCTTTTCTTGTGACTTGGTTAAGTCTTGTTCTTGTTTGCATTTGTGATTGATTAGTATGGTGTTTACTTGTACTTGTTCACATGATCCCTTAGGATTCCTAGTTCCACTTAATTTCTGATTAAGGTGGGAGTAGAAGAGACATTAGGTTTTCAATCCTTTGCATGATAACAATTAGGATAGTCCCTTCTTGACCTCAACTTTAGGTCCATCATTTTTATGATAACATTAGGTAGACTTCCTTTTCATCCTAACCTTAGGACCATTTTGTATGATAACATTAGGGTTTTCAGTTTCCCTTTAGTGTTCTTTGTGTCTTCTCTTCTCATCTCAAACAACTTTAAGACACTTAATAAAAAATGATGAACGTTGTGCGCCACGAGCCTTAAGCATATGGGAAATGGTGAGTGAGGGGTTTCTCCTTACTTGGAGTGTTTAGTGTATGCCATTTGGGCGATATGCGACACATTTGCTCCTATGTCATAGTCTTTAGTGCAACGTGAATCTCAAGCAAATTCAATTCACTTCTCTAAAACTCTTGAACGAAATTCGAACTTTTTCATCCTTGGGGGCCGTCTTTCAAAATCATTTTCAGATAAGAGTACGTTATTTTTCCGTTTTATCGCAAACATGCATCGTCCCTAACTGCTGGAATGGGAACTTAGCGTCACTCATAAAAAACACTTAACCAACCAGTGGTCTAGTTTACCCGAACTATGTTGGCTCTGATTTCTCATACCAGATGAGGATACGTATGCCCAAGACAATGATGTCTTGGCGAGCAACCTTTCCCCCATCACCTGTAGTTTTTTGAACTATGTTGACTATGACTTTCCCGTTGCACGAGGGAATAGGTAGACATAGGGCGGCGATGCCCTATCGAGTCTCCTTTTTCTTTTCCTTTTTTCTGTTTAGCAGTAGCTTTTAGATAACTCACCCTTTTATTAGACAATAAGCGTGGATCTCATTGAGTACAACGAATGTGAGGGGTGCTCATACCTTCCCCTTGCGTAACCGACTCCCGAACCCAATATTTGGTTGCGATGATCTTGTATTTTCCTTTCTTTTAGGTTTTCTTCGATCGCTTCCTTTCCCTCTCTTTGGGATAAATAACGTTTGGTGGCGACTCTTCTGTTTGTTTCCGCCAGCCCTTTTCGCAGTTGCGACAAGTCCCCAAGCTAAATCGAGATTTTTTACGATACTGGCTCTAGAAGGTCTAGGATATCTTTAGAACTTTTCAATTTATCAAAAAAAACATTATAAATGGCATATTCTATTACAATGAGAGTACTTATAAACAAGTCAGTTTGATTTCCTCCTTTTTAATCCTTTACTAGGTTCTCAATTGGTTTTAAATCCTAGTCCATTCTTATTTAAGGAAGAACTTTGACTTGATAATACTAGGTCAAGGTTTTCTTTCCATTTAGTAAATTTACTTAGGGTTTCATGCAGATCTATCGCTTCCTTTTTAAATAGACATAAGTCTCACATGTTTATGTCGTGTTTCTAATATTAGTCATTTTTATTTTAAGCATTTTATTACGTTCTTCAAGAAACTCTAGATATTCTTTAAGGTCAAAGTTATATTTTTTAATCTTATCATTTTCTTCAATTAACTTAGTACTTAATTTAAACAACTTCTTATAAGATGACTTTGTTACCTCATGGTCATCTTCCTTGTAAGATACCTTCAAGCAAATTTCATCTTCTTTGTTGGAAGAGTATTTTTCCATGGTTCTCCTCGAGGTTGACTATTATTCATTTGTGGAGGTTTTTGTTTCTCTTCTTTCGAAGATTACACTGGATGATGCTTCTTCTACACATCCTCTCACATATGAAGTTCCTTAATTGATGTTGAATCTTCCAAAGAACGTCCAACTACTGAGTATGTTCTTTCTAAGGAAATCATATGAGTTGTTTGATAGGAGTTTGTTGAGGATTCTTCAATTTTTGAGCTTATACCTTCATCTTTAAGTAATTGAACTAGCTCCTTCAACTTTTATATGATTTCATCCTTATTTGATTTTTCATGAAGTTCATAAACAATCTTATCTATTGATTTAAGGATTGTATTAGATTTCTGATATCAATTCTTAACTCTTAGATATTGGCTAGTAACAAGCATTTTAACATTTCTAAATTTGTAGAAACATTTATGAATGAACATTTATCTTCTCTGTCTCATGTGTTCATTCCTCTTGTTAGACACTTGAAGAAACTACATATATCATTTCAAGAGTATCCCACATTTCATCAGCGGGTTTTCAAGTATAAACATAATAGACTTTACTATCATTTAAAGACATTAGAAAATTCTTGGTTTTGAAATTAATTTCAAATTTTCTCTTTTCTAATATGATCCCAAGGGAATCGGGTTTGTCTATTACTTGTCCATCTATTTGATGAGTAGGGATAAATATATCGATGATTATATTTTCCCAAAACTCAATATCAATACTTTGAATAAAATTTTTGAAACTAGTTTTCTATAGTTTCAAACCTATCACCATTAAAAGGTGGAAGTGTTTTTAGGAAAGATCGCTTGTTAAAAAAGGTGTTGAAAGTCATCTTCCTCCTGAGACGATAGTCTTTAAACATGAGTTAGGCTCTAATGATACTTGTTGGACATGTAACTCCACACAAAAACTGTGTGTGGGGGGGGGGGGGTGAATTATGGGATTTAGAAAAACTATAGTTTGAAAACATTTCTTTATCTTTATCAGAGTTTGAATTTTTTTTGATAAAAACAGTTGGAAGATAGTTGTGGAAAGTAAACATGTGAAAAGTAAAGAGTTAAGGGTAAGGGAAATGACACCTGAAATTATAAAGATTCGATTAAAATGAAAAAAAAATCTAATTCTCTCACCAAGATTTGATCTTGAGGGTATCTATTAATACTTAAGAGATTTTAGTAGGTTAAACTCTCGAACCCCCTTATACAAGGAAAAATTAAGTTTCACACTAACTTCTAATCAAATAATGAACAACAGAGAGAAGCAGTTAGTCTTCCTTCCAAACACATACTTGCAGAGAGAAGTAATTAGTCTTCCTTCCAAACAGTGGATTAAAGCGATTAGTCTTCTTTTCAAAAAGAAACTTGAAGCAATTAGTCACCAAGATAAATTGGTATTTTATATTGACTTATCTTAAACTAAAATGAGTTTTTTAACCAGGATGAACTCAAACTCACGAGCAGTTAGTCCCCAAGCTAAACTGATATTTTCTATAGTATTCCTTCCAACCAAGAGAAAAGCACTTCTAAGTGAATTTATAATGATTCCATTTCCATAATATAAAATTCCTCACCAAACACAAAAACTTTCTCGAATCGTTACAACTAAATTAAAGTGAGAGAAAATAGAAACATATTAGAGAGAGAGAGAGTAGACTCATATTTCTGGATATGAAAATGTGAAAGGAGAAACCTCTATTTATAGGCTTGAGGTTGACACAAAAAAAGAAAGATCCATGAGTCAAAACTAATGTGTTAATCGATTGACATCTTACTCCAATAGATTGAAAGCCCGAAAATTAATCTATTATCAAATATCAAAAAGGAAAGAAAAGATACATATACACTGGCATTCATTAAGACATTGTCCTCATCGTTGATGTACAACTTTTGAACTAACCCAATCAATTGGGTATAAGCACCAATTGATTGGACAATTTAAGCCTTTGTTCCAAACTATTCTGATAGTTTCTGATTCAACTGGTACAAATCCAAAACATTTTAGGGATATTTTCTTTTAGGAATAAAGGCTTAAAAAGTATTTTGAGTGTGTGTGTGTGTGTGTGTGTGATTTAGATGTATAACTTTATGAAAAAATCTTTGTGTTCTTACAAATTACGGTTCACTCAGACGCTACTAGGAGAACTTTCACTTTCATACTTTGAAGTTTCAAGACTTGCCAAGTATGTCAATCATGTAGACACTTGCTTGAATCATCTTGGAGATAAGGCTTAAGATATCTTTAGGTTGAATGACATCATCAAAGGATGTTTGCAATGATCACCAAACCCTAATTCGTATGTTTGCATCTTTAATTGTTTGTCATACTTGACTCAAAATCTCCTTTAAGTTGTCATACAACTTTCCCTTTAAGTTTTCATCATAAAAAACACTTTATCAAAGGAAAACCACTGTTGCACCCCAAAATTTAACCAACATTTCTTTACCTAGCTTGTGTTCACTAGCATTATCATTTGCATCTCATTGATATGTGTGCAGTAGATCAAGAGGTATGACTACCCATCAAGAGTTATATCAGACTTTGAAGCTAGCCAAGAAGGTTATTCAAGTGTTCAAGGGTTGATATCTTTGTCAGAGAAGTTAAGAGATCCTTAGAAAGATTGGTGGAAACCAAGGTTGTGTGCCTCATAACTTGAGAGTTGTGGGAGCTCCTCAGATGATTCTGAAGCTATGAGGATGGACTTGAAGCTTTGAGAGAGCTTATGAGATGTCTTGAAAGCCATCAGGAGGCCTAGAGAGGTCATTGTACAAGTTTAAGAAGACTCAGCCATGAGTGGTGTAATTAGGGTTTGACTGGGTCAACCCTAGGTCAACTGATGATTTGGAGAGGGTTAAGACCTAATCCAAGATCCATGTGATCATGTATTGATGCATTGAGATGCTATAAGGATGATTCCAAGGTCAAATCATCATGATTGAAGAGTTTGAGAAGTTTCAAGCTAGGGTTTCTAAGGCTTGACAGTGTAAAATCCCCTAGTTTGATCCCTATCTTCAAAGCAGTTTAGCTCAAGATGTGATTGTCATCTCATCTTACCCCCAACATGAATGTTGTAGATCTTGTTCCTAGCTTTAATTTTAGTACTAGAAGTCCTTGATAGGATTTGTAGAGCTCAAGTTATGACTTTGACAAGTTACAGGTCATCTGAGGTATGTGAATCTGGGGCCTTGAAAGTCACCCAACTTGCATCCAACTTTTGCCCAAGAAGTATGATTCCTATGAACTTCTGGTCAACATGAATGTTGTTCCTCATCTTCTTAGCTTTCTATAGAGTACTAGAAGTCCTTGATAGGATTTGTAGAACTCAAGTTATGGCTTTGACAAGTCAAGGGCATTTTGGTCATTTGGAGATTACAGGTCATTTCAAGCATAAGGCCATAACTCCTATTTCCAAGCTTCAAATGGAAAAATCTTCAACATCAAACTTGCTTAAAATGATGTTTTAAGGCTAGTAGGGAGGTCATGAGATGTTGAAAAGGCTTGTAGCAAAAAATGGTAAAAATGACCTAAAATTGGGGCATAAGTTAAATAAGTTCAAGTTGGAAATTGAAATTTCCAAGTTACACATCCAAACCATGGCATATAATAGGTCATTTTGACTCTAAAGAACATTTTGGAAACAATGGTTCAGCCACGTTTTTGAATTGAGGCCTAGATCATGGGGTTACTTTGGAAAATGGTTGCTTGCATATTAAGGCACAAATGCAAAACACAAGAAAACTCAATGTACAAGCTAGCTAAGTATTTTAACATGTCATATATCTCATCTAAGGAGATTTTCAAGTCAAGGCAAGTTGTTGCAAGGGGCTATGGCATGAGATGATACATGAGATGGATGGATTCAAAAACTCATGACATGAGAATTCCAAATTCTCCTTGGATGATTCCAGATGGTTCTAGAGAGGTCCAATGCATTCTATATAGTGTATAGAACTTGTTCAGATGCAAGGTTGGTGAGAGATTTGAGAGAAGAGGGAGATAGCCATTTCACTTGCTTCCATTGCAAGTTGAAATCAAATTCTACATTCTGATTCATTTCCATTTCTTCTTTCAATCCAAACATATTCCCTTGATCACACTGAAGCTGTGCGTACCAAATTGAAGGCAAAACCATGGAGAATTGAAGAGATAGCACTTGGATTTTGAAGGTTGCAAGTCACCATCGGGTTTGGAGATTCAAGCTTTCTTGGTCCAATCTTTTGCAAACAGAAGCTTTATCATCATTCAAGGATTGATTCTGAAGAGTTTGAGAGCTTGAAGTGGAGGATTACCCTATCTGGTGTTCAAGATTTGACAGGTTAGTAAACTTTCTTCTACACCATGATTTAAGCATAATTAGGTAGAATTGTTAGGTTAGAACGGTTAGAGACAATTAGGTGATGGATTCTGGGAAGTTTGGGATCAATTGGTGAGGTTTCAGTTGGTGACACCATTTTTGTTTTGACCAAGAACTTGAGATATAGTGAGCCATAGCATGAGTTTGATATCAAGAATTAACCAGGGTGAGGTGGTGATCATTCTGAGGTAGTTAATTTCAAGAATGGTGAACTTTGATTTCTGAGCATATTTGGAGGTTTGATTCGTGTTTTAGGTTTGAGGAAGTTTCAATGGATTTTGATATCATGGTTAGATTCAGGGTGAAATTATGGACAGATTAGGGTTTTGAATTTCAGTTTTTCATGGAGAATTGATGAGGTTCGAATTGGAGAAGGTGAGCTTGAAGCTCTGAACTTCCATGGCTGTTCTTCCCTCCAAGTCCCATTCAAATGAAGAAGACAATGCCATGGCCGTTTGATCATGCGTAGACCTTTGACTGAGTGGGGATCGTGTGGCTGAGAATTGATTTCGCATGTGAAGAGAAGTCTGAAGACACAATGAAACGCGGCGTTTCATTAAACCTGAGGGTTTGGGCTTTAGTTGAGTTTGATATTCACACCCCCAAGTCATGGCCCATCTGGATATTGAACTATATTTTGTTACTTATTGCACCGCGCGTTTTCCATTTTCTTTATGTTTTCTGAAATGATTTTCTGATGAAAACTGGGCCTAGCGCGCCTTACTAATTGTACCCCCATTTTGAGCCCACCTGGATATTGTACTGAATATAGTTGTTATTCACACCAAGCATTTCTCATTTTAATTTCTTTTTCTCCATTTTTCATTAATCTTTGGAAAATCATAATAAATAGAAAAATAATGATTTTTGCATGGGTATTTTTTCTCCTATTTCATGTTGATGTCTAGAAAATTATAAAACCATAATATTTTCATTTCATGCATTTTTAATTTTTTTTGTGTATTTTCTCTTTTAATAGTTTTTTAATTCTTTTATGTTGATGCATAGATTTGTAGAATTTCGTTAAGCTAGTTCCCTTTGAAATTTTAGGCCATTCTTTTTAGGATAGTTAGATTAGGACTTTAGCTCCCTTCTGGATTTATTCCATAATTTTGTGATTAATTTTTGATTAGTTTTGCTTAGATGACATTAGGTTGTACAGAATTAGGTTAATCCTTGACATAGGTCCACAATAACACTAGAATTTTGGGTTTCTAGGTCAAGATAGCTATTGGGACATATAGGGTATTAAGGGTAGTCATGTAGGATCCCCTAGAAATTATGTTAGGTTTTAATGTAATAGTATACTATTTTTAATTGATTTTTGTAGTTGATGGTTGTTTGTGTTGCCCTTGTGGGCTTGTATTTTTGTTTTGCCTTGCTTTGTGGGCTTGGTGGGCTTGGTCTTGCTTTGAGGAGCATGGAGGAGCATAGTAGAAGACTTGAGATTGAAGAAGGAGCTTGAGAGCTTGAGAGCCTTGTTTGTTTTGTTGTTGTTTTAGGGTTAGGGATTAAGAAGAGCTTAGAATTAGTTAACTTCTTTCTTAAACATGGATGGTATCTTTCACCTCCATTCTTCCCCATGATTCAAAGTCCTTCCATGGTATACACCTCCCTCCTTAGGAGGGATAAGTGATGGTACCTAGGGAGTAGAACTTTTGAGGGAACCATTCTCCTGATGTTAAACCCTTATAGGCCACCTTTGGTGGTCAATAAGCAGTTTAATACCCCAGCTTATCCAGTTAAGTGATTTTCTCTGGTTTGAGTATCTTGAGAGATGTTGGGATTGAGTGTGAAGATGAATACTTCATTGAAGAGTGTGGAAGAGGATGATTCCTTGAGCATTGCCATTCCAGCTGAAGCTTGAAGAGCAACCAGAGCAAGTTGATACTTGAAGACCCAATGAAGATCCAGTAAAGACTGAATGGAGAGCTGAGGCTTAAAGATTGAAGGATGAAGTTGATACTTCTAAGTAATTGAAGATTACTCTGAGAAGCTGAAGCTTACAGGAAAAGAAGACCAAGTTGAGACTGGTAAAGCAAAGAGAGCTTGAGATCTTGAAGACTAAGTTGATACTTAGGAAGAGGATTCAATTGAGATTGACTGAAGAGCTGAAGCTTGAAGAACAAAGGAAGTTGATACTTACTTTGAAGTTTGGAGATCCTGAAGGAGATCAAGTTGATACTTGTGGTTAAGAGTGAAGCCTGAAGGTGGAACTGATTAAGGAGCTGAAGCTTGAAGAAGTGAGAATAAGTTGAAACTTATGTTGAAGGGTTGAAACCTGGAAAAGCAAATTGATATTTGTTAAGAGTGATTGAAGTCTGAAGACTGAGTTGCTGTTAGAAGAGCTGAAGCTTGGAGTTGAGAGAGTTGTTGATCAGCTTTCTTGTCTGTTTCTTCTCTGTATTGCTGATGTGCCTTGTTTGATTTGCTTGATGCATTAGAATAAGTTCATATCTAGACTAGCTTTAATCTAGGAGCATGATTGCACTAGAGGTTGAGTTGCTCCCTCTGCTTGTATTGTTACTGTATGGCTTTGCTTGAGGGTATTCAGTAGAGCCCAGCTCCCTTGCCCGTGTGGTTTGTTTTGCCTGATAGCATGACTTTATTTCTTCTGTATGATTGCAGTTTACTGTATTTTGCTTGATAGCATGTTTTATCTTTCAGTATGATTACTGTTATTCATTCTGGCTTGAGGTTGAGATGAGCTTGTGGAGGCTGATGCCCCACACACATTTCCTCCCTCACTTGCATTGCATGCATTTTACAGTCGTTTACTGTTTACTGTTTAAGCTGATGCTTTATCTGTTTCTGTGTATCATTGACATGATCCCTTAGGACTCTCATTTCCTTTGATAAGGAATTGATGATAGAACTTTAGGTTGAAACCTATGCATGATAACTTCTAGGAGTTCCCTGTTTCAAACTTCAACCATAGGATGAATCCTTGGCATGACAACAGTAGGACTTGATAGTCTCCCTTTAGTTGAGCTTGTTCTCTTCTCATCTCAAAATAGCTTAAGATACAGTAATCATGAATGATTTCTTTCGTACGTTACAAGCCTTAAGCTATCTGAGAAAGGATTGTGGGGGAGTTTCTTTTCCACAGTCTGGATGTTTAGTATGGCACCCTTTAGGTGACATGCGACGCATTCACTCTCAGGTCATAGTCTTTAGTGCGATTGAAATTGCAAACACTATAAAAAACACTTCTTCCGTAAAAGACAGAAAATAACCCGTAGTGTCCCGAACTACGTAAGCTCTGATCTCTCATACCTGTTGAGAGTACGTAGGCACAATACTGACGTATTGGCGAGCCACCTTCCCCGTAACCCGTCGTAGGTTGAACTACGTTGACTCTGATTTCTCATTCTCTGATGAGAATACGTAGGCATAAAGCGCGACGCTTTGCCGAGTCATTTTTCTTTTCTGTTTAAGCCAGCCTTGATAGGTAGATAGATAAACCACCTCGTCCAGTAAACACAACAAGCGTGGATCCCGTCGAGTACGACGGACGTGAGGGGTGCTAATACCTTCCCCTTGCGTAACCGACTCCCGAACCCAGACAATGGTTGCGACGACCTTGTCTTACCCTTTTTTTTCGTCAGGTTTTTCCGATCGTTTCCTTTCCCGCTCCGAGGGATAAATAACGAAAGGTGTCGACTCTTCTGTTTTGCCGACACCTTATTTTCGCGGAAGCGCCAGCTGGCGACTCTGTTGGGGAATCGAACCCAGAATCTCTGGTTCTCCGGTTCCCCACGCGAGTCAATCCTAGCGCTTGTATGATTACTTGTTGGGTTGTGTTTATTTATCGCATTTTATTTCCCGCACTTTATTTTCAGTATGATATGATTATCTGTGCTGGTGTGGGAGGGGCATTCTGATGAGTGAGAAGCCAGACCCAGGCTTGAGTGAACATAGCATTAGTTGTGGAAATTAGTGGGTGCGTGCTTGCTTTGCAGGCACTAGTATCTCATGAAATCCACGCTCAGACGAGGTTCTCCTGGTTGGCTTCTCTTTCAACCCTTTGGGTTGAGACGGTTGCTGGTTTGGTGGATTGTCAACTCTGGGGACCGATCATTTGTGATTCAGCCGAGTGATGCCGCTTCATGAGCTGGTGATGCCACACCTTCTGGGTATCGTATCACCCCTCTTGAATGTCTGTGACGCTGATGAACGTATAGGATGCCGAACTTGAGTCAGTTTAGGTCCATACCTGTGAGCAGGGTTGGGTTTATTGCAGGAAACTTTGACCTTCAGATTACCTGGTTTTTCTTGACAGCGAATCAGTTTTGTTGGTACCGGAGTTTCTCATCATCAGATATATGTTTGTTCTTGATAGAACAGGTTTTGATCAGATGATCTTATCATTAGATGTGTATTTGCTCTTGACAGAGCAGGTTTATGACTGGGGTCTGAGGATCTCATTATCAGGTGTCTGCTCTTGATAGAGCAGAGTTTTATTACCATATGCTTGTTCTTGATAGAGCAGAGTTTCAGTCATCAGATGTTTGTTCTTGACAGAGCAGAGTTATGATTGGGGTCTGAAGATCTCATCAGCAGATGTATGCGTGTTCTTGATAGAGAAGATTTCTTGGTCCTATATCAGAGGTCTTTATTATCAGACGTTTGTTCTTGACAGAGCAGAATTATCATCTTGTATATATGGCCCTATCAGATGGTTGTTCTTGACAGAGCAGATTTGTGGTCCGATACCGGGGTTCTCTTACTATCAGATGCAGTGGTTGTTCTTGATAGAGCAGGATTATGGTTTTGTTGATACATAATCTCCACAGCACAGTTGCCTTGATCTCCTGCTGCATGATTGCATTTTACATTATTTTGCATACATTTGCATTTCATTAACGTGTGTCTGTGTGGCTGGTACCGTTTTCCCCGATCTAGGATTTCTTGCCTCCTATTGTATTGTTATGGGTTCTCTGAGGAAGACCGTGGCTTACAAGTTCCCTGCCCCTGATGTGGTTAAGTTGACTGGTTTGATAGCTTTAGCAGATGATTCTGTGAGGGATGAGTTCAGAAAATCTTACGGCAGGTTGCTCAGTTTGGTTCATAAACCTTCTGCGTTTGAGGTGAATGGGTTGCACGCTCTGCTGCAGTTCCACGACCCTCCGTTGAGATGATTCACTTTCCAGGATTTTGTTCTCGCACCCACGCTGGAAGAGTATGCTGATTTGCTAGGTGTGCCTATCAAGATGCATATGCCTTTTGTTCATATGGATGCTGAGCCTGATCTGGTTGGTTTAGCTCTTTCGCTTCATCTGGATGCCTCCGAGTTGGTATTGACTAGTTAGAACAAGGTTCCTGGTTTCTCCTTGCAGTTTTTAGTGGGTAAGGCCCAGCAGTGCGCCAAGGACGGATGTTGGGTTGCGTTCAACGCCATTCTCGCGCTGTGCATATATGGCATCATTCTGTTCCCCAATATGCCCGATTTTGTAGACTTCGATGCGTTTCATATCTTTGCTTCAAGGAATCCAATCCCTACCTTGATAGGAGATGTCTACCATTCTATCCACTACAAAAACGAGAACAGGAGGGGCAAGAATGTCTCATGTTGTGTACCCTTGCTTTATAAATGGCTTGATAGTCATTTGCCCAAGAGGGGTCCTTTCGTCTCGTCTGCAGCCACAGCTGAGTGGTCCGAGCGTCTGACGAGTTTATCTGCAGAGGATATTGACTGGTTTGACAGAGATAGGTTGGGTACTGAGGTGATCTTCAGCTGCAGCGGGTTTCCAAACGTGCCCTTGATAGGCAGGAAGGGCTGTATAAACTACAATCCGTCGTTGCTGGTCTGACAGTTCGCGTATGCTTTGAGAGCTCCGCCGAAGGATGAAGAGGTGCAGGAATCTCTGTACCTCACTGGTCTTCTAGAGGGGGATCTGTTATCCAAGCTTCAGCACGCGTGGAATGGTATCAGTAAGCGAGGAAAACCATTGCTGGGAAGAAGCAACAATCAAGCCTACCCTCCGTATGCGACTTGGATCAGAGCCAGGGCCGATGCTATAGGGATGCCGTTTCCTCGTGCCAAGCCAGAAAGCCCTCCAATGATTGAAGAGCCTACCACTATGCCCATTCAGCAGCATAATCAGGTGTTAGCTGAGCGAGATGAATTGAAGCGGGCAAATGAGGAACTGGAGAAATAATTGGCTCAGCTCCAAAGCGAGAGGAACGAAGTCGTTCATTCTTTCAAAAGGCAGACAGAGCTGGTGAACCGGCTGGGGACAGACCTGACTAAGCAGATAGCCGAGCGTGAGCGCATGGGTCAAGACTTCAAAGCTGTCAACAACGTACTGGCTACGAAGAAGCAGCACTTGGACGAAGCGTATCGGAGGATATCTAAGTTCAACCAGCACTGGAAGGCTTCCCTGGCCACCAGGAAAGAGCGGGAGGATAAGCTGATGCTACAGATCTCCAAGCTGGAAGCCCAGGTGAAGGATAGTGAGAAGAGGTTTGATGAAGAAACCGCTCGCAGATACACCGCTGAAGGCCAGCTCAACAAAGCTCTCGCTAACCTGAAGGAGCGCAAACTGACGTTCGAGTCCAAGAAGAGGAAGTTAGAAGATTGCTTCGGCGAAGGAGCATGGGAAGGTTCGGTCGAAGGACTTCAGTACACCATTGTACAAAGGGAGTTACTCGTCGAGGGGTTACTCACTTTGCCAGATCATCCAGAAACGAAGGAGTTGTTGGAAGAGTATTGCGCCCGTGGCCGTACTTGACCATTTGTATTCCTTTTGTTTTGATCATTGTTGTATGCTGACCATCACCAGGCTTGTTGGTTGAGGTCACGCTGTTGATTCATCTTGTACTCGTTGATGTTGTGTACTGCCTTGATGGGCTTTCTTTATATATGAGATTGTTATTTCCATGATTGGACTCAGACTTCTTCTTATTATCAGCACTGGCACTCAGGCACTAGGATCGGGGGAGATCTCCCTAACACACAGACACACGCATGCATTTGCATGAAGCATTTGCATGACGAGCATTTTGTTGTTTTTCCTAACCCTTTTGTGTTTAACAGGTTTTTCAGGTTGTTTCAGGTTGATTCAGGTGGTTCCAGGATTGATCAGAGACCTATTCACCGTTATCCGACTAGAGCTAATCAGACCAGAATCATGGAGCAAGTGCAAACTGATGTTCAGGAACTCCGTGAAAGGATGGATCGCTTCATGGAGCTCATGCAAGCGGTTGCCAATGGCCAGGATCAGCTCAGAACTTTGGTTCAACCTTTGATCTCAAGGGTTGATAGCAACGGCGTACTTCATGGCGGGACTGTGCCTACTCCTCCACCAGTTGAAACTCCATAGAATGGTGTTCCCGTGACCGGGGGCAACGACAGTGCTAACGACAATGTGATGGCCAACATAGGACTCAACACGACGGGCGTCGGTAATGGGAGTCTGGGAGCTAATGTCAATGTCGGGCCGGGCAACGGCAATGCAGGCGTCGGGAATCTGTTTGTGCCTCAGCCATGGCTAGAGGATCGTCAAGACAATGTGTTCTCTCAGAGAGGTGCTGAAGGGGAACTGAATGCTGAAACACGGCTTAGATTCAAGGCATTTGAAGATAAGATGAGAGATATCAAGAATCAGAACACCCTGGGTGTTGATATGTCCAAGTTGGGACTGATTGTTGATTTCAAGGTGCCTCCCAAGTTCAAGGTACCTGACTTCAAAAAGTATAAGGGCACCACTTGCCCTCGTGTCCACCTGAGATCGTATTACAGGAAGATGTCTGCTCATTCCGAAGACGAGAAGTTGTTGATGCACTTCTTTCAAGACAGTCTTTCCGGCCCATCCCTCGAGTGGTACATGAGTCTGGAGCCTACTAGTGTGCGCACACGGAAGGATCTTGCTGAAGCATTTGTACACCACTACCAATACAATAGCGACTTGGCCCCGAACCGAGTCCAACTGCAGAATCTGTCGCAGAGGAACAATGAAGGGTTTAAGGAATACGCCTAGCGGTGGCGTGAGTTGGCAGCTAGGGTTCAGCCGCCGATGGTTGAACGTGAGCTCGTGCAGATGTTCGTAGCCACCCTCCCAGGGGTTTACTATGAGAAGTTAGTCAGCGGTATGTCTGGGACGTTCTCAGATCTCATTATCACGGGTGAGCACGTCGAAAATGGGATCAAGATCGGGAAAATTCAAGGAGAGTCATCCTCAGCTGGGGGAGGCGGAAAGAAACCTTATGCTGGCAAAAGACGAGAGGGAGAAGCGAGCGCTGTAACCAACGCTCGAAGGAAGGGTAAAGGTCCTCACCAGCAAGTGGCCAGCATAAATATCCTGGCAGTTCCACCGCAACAGCAGCAACCGAATCAACAGGGATATAGAAAGTATCAGAATCGGGCACCTATGGCGAACCGTCACTTCGAGACACCGCCCATGTTGTACGTGCAACTCTTGCAGACTTTGCTTCAGCTACAGTTGATCCAGAAGAGAACGTTGGCTCCCTTGACAGGGGCACCTCCGCCAGGGTACGACGCGAATGCCACTTGTGAGTTCCACTCAAGGGCACCAGGCCACACAATCGAGATCTGCAAAGCCTTCAAGCATAAGGTGCAGGACATGGTGGATGCCAAGATCATCAACTTCTCCGATTAATGTGCCTAATGTCACAAAGAATCCTATGCCGAATCATAGGGGAGGCGGAGTGAACGCCATTATCGAAGACGAGAGGTCGGATTTGTTGACTGACGTCAGAGATCTGAAGACACCGCTTAGCTTCGTTAAAGCTAAGTTGCTGAAAAGAGGGTTCTTTCCAGGTTGCGGAGAGCTATGTATGGACTGTGCCACACGTTCTGATGGATGTGAGCAGTTGGTCGAAGGAATCCAAAGTCTGATGACTGAGGGGATTCTGCAGTTTAGCCGGAGGGCTGAAAGTGGATCAGGAGAGGTAGTGCTGAAGCAGGCCGACGAGGTCGCCACCATCACCATCCCGCGCCGGACAATCACCATTTCTGCACCCAGACCGCCCATAATTACTATCACCAAAGCTGGGCCAATACCGTTTGAAAGCACTAATGTTGTCCCATGGCATTATGGGGCAGAAGTCTACTGCAACGGCCAAAAGTTGGAGCTAAAACCGTTTGGGTCGACTATGGAGAACCTTGCGGGAATCAGTGGTATTACTCACAGCGGAAGAGTGTTTGCACCACCAGAGGTCGTGGCAGATAAAGCGGGCAGAGCTGATGCGGCCGATAAGGGTAAAAGTAAAGTCGTTGAAGAAGTCCCGTGTGGGGTAGAAAAAGACTTGCTTGTTAAAGATGCCGAGGAGTTTATGCGGTTGATTAAAAAGAGTGACTACAAGATTGTAGACCATCTCCATCAGACGCCCTCAAAGATTTCCATTCTGAACTTGTTGTTGTGTTCTGAAGCACACCGCAACGCGCTGCTGAAGGTGTTGAACGCCACATATGTACCGCAAGAAATCTCGGTGAATCAGCTAGAAGAAGTCGTAGCCCACGTCAATGCCAGAAACGGGTTAGGTTTCACCGACCTAGAGATGACGCCAAAAGGGAGGAATCACAATAGCGCCCTGCACATCTCGATAGAGTGTAAGGGCACGATCATGTCGCACGTGTTGGTGGACACGGGTTCGTCACTTAATGTTCTTCCAAAGAAGGCATTAATGAAGTTGGATACTCGTGGAGTGATCTGCACACCCAGTGATCTGGTTGTGAAGGCGTTCCATGGGACTAAACGCCATGTTTTCGGGGAGGTGACCCTGCCAATCCAAGTTGGGCCGGAAATGTTCGACGCGGTCTTTTATATTATGGACATCATGCCTACCTACAGTTGTCTCTTAGGCCGGCCGTGGATCCATGCTGCTGGTGTCGTGACCTCCACGTTGCACCAGAAACTCAAGTATGTCGTCGGAGGTAGCATCGTGACTGTGTGTGGCGAGGAAGACATAACGGTGAGCCATTTGTCGTCCTTTAAGTATGTTGAGATGGATGGAGAAATCCATGAGACTCTATGCCAAGCGTTCGAAGCTGTCAAAGTGAAGGACGTAGCTCCTGTAGTCACAGAAAAGCCAGAGATGACTCTCTCCTCATTCAAGGAAGCTCGGACCGTTGTCCAAGCCGGATCTGCCCCAGGCTGGGGGCGAATTTTGGAGATACCTAACAAGCAAGATAAGTTTGGGTTGGGATATTCTCCTGGGGCTAAAGCTTCTTCTTCTTCTAGCAGCGCGTCTCGAGGTAAAGGGCCGATCCAGTTTACCAGTGGTGGAGTAATTTTCGAAAGCATCAACGTGGTGTCTGAAGACAGCGGGGATAGCGACTGTGACCTTGACTCTTGGATCCAACCAAGCAAGCCAGGAGGGAGCCTCAACAATTGGTCCGTCAAGGATATCATCCAGATGACAAGCGAAGAGTAATGATTTACTTTTTCCAATCATTGTACAACCCTATGTCCTACCCGGGGCATAGAGGTTTTATTGTCAGGGCCTTGTTGGATTATGTACATGCATTTTGTTAATAAATCAAAGGCGTCTTCTTCGTATTCAAATATTGTGATCTCTGTTATTCCTGTTTTATATTTGTTTTGAAAAACAGTAAAATGGCAATGGGGTTTGTGCTAACCTGCACATCCTTGTTTAAACTTAACCCTTGTTATTGCAGGATCCACATAACAGATGACATCGACTCTGGACCTTCTACGGCTCACTTCGACTTCGATTGCCCGATATATCAAGCCGAAGAAGAGATTGATGAGGACAAAGACCTTCCTGAAGAGTTGACCCGCTTGTTGAAACAAGAGGAGAAAGTTATTCTGCCTCATGAAGAGGAGATCGAGATCGTAAATCTGGGTTCTGAAGAACTCGTCAGAAACGTCAGAATAGGGGCTGCGTTGCAGAATGATGTCAAGCAGAGATTGGTCGAGATGCTGAGAGAGTATAGTGACGTCTTTGCTTGGTCATACGAGGATATGCCCGGACTTGACACGGACATCGTGGTCCATCACTTGCCGCTGCGAGAAGACTGTCCTCCCGTTAAGCAGAAGCTTAGGAGGACGAGACCAGATATGGCCGTTAAGATCAAAGAAGAAGTGCAGAAACAGCTTGATGCTGGCTTCTTAGCGGTCACTACTTACCCTCCGTGGGTCGCTAACATAGTGCCTGTACCGAAGAAGGACGGTAAGGTACGAATGTGCGTCGATTATCGGGATTTGAATAGGGCGAGCCCTAAAGATGATTTCCCGATGCCTCATATCGATGTGTTGGTCGACAACACAACTCAATTCTCCGTGTTTTCGTTCATGGATGGCTTCTCCTGTTACAATCAGATCAAGATGGCGCCGGAGGACATGGAGAAAACGACGTTTATCACTCCCTAGGGAACATTTTGCTACAAGGTAATGCCTTTCGGTCTGAAGAACGCAGGGGCCACTTACCAACGAGCAATGGTAACTTTGTTTCATGACATGATTCATCATGAGATTGAAGTCTATGTTGATGACAGGATTGCAAAGTCCCAGACGGAGGAGGGACATCTGGTCAATTTGCTGAAGCTTTTTGAGAGGCTTAGGAAGTTCAGGTTGAGGTTGAATCCTAACAAATGTACTTTCGGAGCACGGTCCGGAAAGTTACTGGGGTTTATCGTGAGCGAAAGAGGCATCGAGGTTGATCCTGCGAAAATAAAAGCCATACAAGAAATGCCAGTGCCAAAAACAGAAAAAGAAGTTCATGGTTTCTTGGGCAGAATAAACTACATTGCAAGGTTTATCTCTCAGCTCACAGCCACGTGTGACCCGGTGTTAAATCTTTTAAAGAAAGATCAGGCGATTACCTGGAATGAGGATTGCCAGAAGGCATTCGACAAGATAAAGCAGTATCTTCAGGAACCTCCAATCTTGATACCCCCAGTGGCTGGACGGCCATTAATCATGTACTTGACAGTTCTTGAGAATAGTATGGGGTGTGTTCTCGGTCAGCACGACGAGACGGGCAGAAAGGAGCATGCCATTTATTACTTGAGTAAAAAGTTCACTGACTGTGAATCTCGTTACTCGATGCTAGAGAAGACGTGTTGTGCACTAGCCTGGGCTGCCAAACGTTTACGACAGTACATGCTCAATCACACCACCATGCTAATTTCGAAGATGGATCCGATCAAGTACGTCTTCGAGAAGCAGGCTCTTTCGGGCAGGATTGCCAGATGGCAAATGGTGTTGGCAGAATATAATATTCAGTACGTTTCCCAGAAGGGCATCAAGGGAAGCGTATTGTCTGATTACCTTGCCGAACAGCCGATCGAGGATTACCAGCCGATGAAATTTGAATTCCCTGATGAGGATATCATGTTTCTCAAAGCGAAAGATTGCGATGAACCGTTGCCCGACGAGGGGCCAGATAGGAAATCCCAGTGGAAATTGATATTCGATGGGGCGGTTAGTTCCTACGGAAGTGGCATTGGGGCGATCATCACGACTCCCCACGGATCCCACATCCCGTTCACCGCGAGACTGACGTTTCCAGTCACCAATAATGAGGCGGAGTACGAAGCATGCATTATGGGTCTAGAAGAGGCAATTGATTTAAGAATCAAGAACCTAGACGTATATGGTGACTCGGCGCTTGTGATCAACCAGATTAAAGGGGAGTGGGAGACTCGTCAATCGAATTTGGTGCCGTACATGAATTATGCCAGAAGGCTACTTCCGTTCTTCGATCGAGTGGAACTCCATCATGTGCCCAGAGCAGAAAACCAGATGGCTGATGCCTTAGCCACGTTGGCTTCGATGTATAAAGTCAATTTTTGGAATGAAGCTCCAAGAATCGTCCTTACCCGTCTTGATAGACCTGCATTTGTCTTTGCAATCAAGGAAGCCGCCGACGGCAAGCCATGGTTCCATGACATCCAGACTTTCCTTATGACTAAGGAGTATCCTACGAGTGCTGCAGCCCAGGATAAGAAGACTCTGAGGAGGCTGTTTGGAAATTTTTATCTCAATCCTGAATGGAGTTCTGTATAAGAGAAACCATGATCTCGTGCTACTCAAATGTGTAGATGAGAAAGAGGCGAGTATGCTCATGGAAGAAGTCCATGAAGGCACATTTGGTACGCATGCCGGCGAACATGCTATGACGAGAAAGATCCTGAGAGCAGGATATTACTGGCTAACGATGGAATCGGATTGCTTTAAATTCGCGAAGAGATGTCATAAATGCCAGATTTATGCTGATAAAGTTCATGTGCCGCCGTGACCGTTGAATGTCATGTCCTCCCTGTGGCCGTTCTCCATGTGGGGCATCGACATGATAGGCAAGATCGAGCCCACTGCATCTAACGGTCATCGCTTCATTCTAGTAGCTATCGACTACTTCACCAAGTGGGTGGAGGCAGCCTCGTATGCTAATGTGACCAAGCAGGTGGTGGCTAAATTCATAAAGAGGGACATCATCTGTCGTTACGGAATTCCCAAGCGGATCATTACTGATAATGGTTCGAATCTGAATAACAAGATGATGAAGGAGCTGTGCCAGAGTTTCAAGATTGAACACCACAACTCATCTCCTTACCGGCCGAAGATGAATGACGCTGTTGAAGTGACCAATAAGAACATAAAGAAGATTGTTCAGAAGATGGTTGTGACCTACAAAGATTGGCACGAGATGTTGCCATTTGCACTGCACGGTTATCGTACGATGGTACGTATGTCAACCGGGGCAACTCCTTTCTCCTTAGTGTACGGTATGGAAGCTGTCTTGCCGTTAGAAGTGGAGATCCCTTCTTTGCGAGTTTTGGTTGATGTGAAAATCGACGAGGCAGAATGGATTAAGAACCGACTGAACCAACTCAGCCTGATGGACGAGAAGAGGTTAGCATCGATTGCATTTGTTCGTCTGTACCAAAGCCGAATGAAGAAAACTTATGACAAGAAGGTGCGTCCTAGAAGCTTTCAGATGGGTAATCTCGTCTTGAAGAAGATTCTTCCTCCACACTCCGATCACTCGGGCAAGTGGACTCACAATTACGAAGGTCCGTACGTCGTCAGCAAGGTCTTCTCGGGATGAGCTTTGTTGTTATCCACGATGGATGGTGAAGATTTTGCATCCCCGGTGAACACGGACGCAGTTAAAAAATACTTTGCTTGAAAGCGACCCGCTGGACAGTAAAAAGAGAGTCCAGGCAAAAATGGGGCATCCCGACGAACCATAAAAAAAGGGAAAAAGGTTCGGGCAAAAATTAGGGATATAAATTGAAAAAAATGTACACCCGCAAAGTCGAAAACCCGGATGGGCGACTTTGGCAAAAAAGGGTATCCCGGTGAACTGAAAACCCGCAAAGGGCGGTTCACGCAAAAGTTAGGGATTTGAAAAAGCAAATGATTGCGTTCCGCGTGTGGACTTTCTTTGTTTAGTGGTTTGGAAGACCCGAGGGCCGTTCATCTGAATCAATCTCTTCTAAAGCTGAAGCGTCGGAGAAGTATCGAAGTCGAGTGGGTCATAGAGGGATCAACTCATGGTGCTCGTCTGCGCCTTGTTGCCGACATTTGTATATATTGATGTATATTTATGTTTTATTTTTGCGCGGCTTCCTCATTCCAGGAGCTTGCATGTGTTGTAAAACATTTTTACCCATTCAGGGGTTCGTTATCAATAAAATGTATACTATTCAGCAATTCTGTTTGTCTGTTTAGCGTTTATCCGTTTTGTTTGCGAAAAAGAACGCCGATGTTTTTCATAAAATACGCATACATAAAATTACTGGCCTAGGCCACTGATTGTTGAAACAATGAATTACTTAAACATTGTCACGAGATAATAACCTTGATAGGTCCTTTTGAGAAGGGTATCTTGTTTGTTTGTTTGTGTTGTTACAGATGTAGCATATTCCAGACAGTGTGTCGTGCGTATCCCCAAGCAGGATGTCTCCTCCTTCTCCAGCGAAGTTCAGTAGCCTCTCCCCGCAGAATCTGAACACGAGATCGTGAGCATTGATATGTCTCCCCAGGCAGAGAAGATTCTCTCCCCCAATCAGACGCATCCTGAAGGAATGTCATCTTCTCAGCTGAGTCACACGCTGAAGTATGCGGCAATTGATAGCTCCAGACTGAAGTCTCCAGCGGAATTGAGATTCCCCACAGAGTCATACTCTCCCCAGCAAGCAGAATGATTTCTTCTTCCTCAGCCGAGTTTGCAGATACCCAAGAGAGCCGAGTCCTTGGAAGCCGCTCGGGCCATGATTGGTTTTCCCCAGTAGAGTGTTGAATAGCTGATGCTGTGTTTCCCTGCCAGAGCCGTTATCTCCAGGGAAGTAGTCGTGAAGGCCGTGCAGTTTATTCCCGCGATTGACATCGCTTTCCCTCAGCAGGTCCAGGTTCTCGCAGAGCTTCGTACCCCTGCAGCAGTCAATTGAAGTTCACTTCCCCTGCGGAGTCCAATTGAGATTGGCGTGACCTTGTTCTCCTTAGCAGGATGATTCCTCTATCTGAGTAGTTCTTTCTCCTTGACAGGAAGATTCTCCCTTTGGCATTTATTTTGCTAACGGGATCGCATCATTTTGCATGACTGCGTAGCATTTATCATAGACGCGTAGCATTTCCACCGTGTGGAGCATTGCGCCATTGCTGAAGCATATGCATAATAAACATGATCTGGGTTGTTACCGTTCTTGTTTTGCAGGTGTTCCGCCGCATAATGGATTGCTCAAGATGATTCTTGAATTCTCCCCAACGGAGTCGCTTGCTCAAGATGGTTCTTGAATTCTCCAGCAAGGCCGTTGCTTAAGATGATTCTTAAGATCCCCAGTGCAGTCGCTAGAGTTGGTTGCTCAAGTTGATACTTAGAGTCCCCGACAGAGTGTTTGCTCAGGATGATTCCTGAAATCTCCAGCAGGGTTATCGGTTCAAGATGATTCTTGAAGCCCCCAGGCGGAGTTATTTGTCCAAGATGATTCTTAAAGTCCTCAGCAGAGTTGATTCATCCAGAATGATTTCTGGATCCCCGAAGCAGAGTTACTTGATAGTTCTCCAGAATCCCCAGCGGAGATGCGTCATCCCCTGCAGGTTTCTGAACAGCGAGGTTGAAACTTCCCCTGAAGACTTCATGATTGAAGTCTGACCATGTTAACGAAGCAGTTCTCTCAGTTGATGCGGAGTGCCTGATGGCAGAAGTTTGGGTATCCCCAACTGGTTCATGATTGACCTAGAATTCTATTCCTGACTTACTGATGAAGTCCGGCTGATGCCCGAAAGTTTTCTTCGAATGCCCGATGGCATGATCAACATGATTGTTGACCTGATGAGTCCCGAGGAATCTTGATGCCTGATGGCATGAGTGACTATGTATTACCGGTTACCGTGTGACCAATTCCCCAGCTAATTGCCGTGCAGCTATTATTTCAGTTCTCGAAGATTTGTTCCCATCAGAGTACCGTGTACTTGTGCAGTTGGCAAATTTCCGGGTTTATCGGTATTCAACTGTCTCGCACCTTGATTGGCTCAGAGTCGTTCGCTCCTCACCCAGTCAGGTTCAAGCCGTTTGAATAGGGGCAGCTGTTGCACCCCAAAATTTGACCAACATTTCTTTACCTAGCTTGTGTTCACTAGCATTATCATTTGCATCTCATTGATATGTGTGCAGTAGATCAAGAGGTATGACTACCCATCAAGAGTTATATGATACTTTGAAGCTAGCCAAGAAGGTTATTCAAGTGTTCAAGGGTTGATATCTTTGTCAGAGAAGTTAAGAGATCCTCAGAAAGATTGGTGGAAACCAAGGTTGTGTGCCTCATAACTTGAGAGTTGTAGGAGCTCCTCAGATGATTCTGAAGCTATGAGGATGGACTTGAAGCTTTGAGAGAGCTTATGAGATGTCTTGAAAGCCATCAGGAGGCCTAGAGAGGTCATTGTACAAGTTTAAGAAGACTCACCCATGAGTGGTGTAATTAGGGTTTGACTGGGTCAACCCTAGGTCAACTGATGATTTGGAGAGGGTTGAGACCTAATCCAAGAGCCATGTGAACATGGATTGATGCATTGAGATGCTATAAGGATGATTCCAAGGTCAACTCATCATGATTGAAGAGTTTGAGAAGTTTCAAGCTAGGGTTTCTAAGGCTTGACAGTGTAAAATCCCCTAGTTTGATCCCTATCTTCAAGGCAGTTTAGCTCAAGATGTGACTGTCATCTCATCTTACCCCCAACATGAATGTTGTAGAGCTTGTTCCTAGATTTAATTTGAGTACTAGAAGTCCTTGATAGTATATGTAGAGCTCAAGTTATGACTTTGACAAGTTACAGGTCATCTGAGGTATGTGAATCTGGGGCCTTGAAAGTCATCCAACTTGCATCCAACTTTTGCCTAAGAAGGATGATTCCTATTGTTGCACCCTAAAATTTGCCCAACCTTATTCACTTGGTTTATGTGTCAATGTCATTAGCATTTGCATATAGAGTCATGTGCATAGTCTAATCATCTGCATAGCATAAGCATAGCAAGTCATACAACAGGGGGACCAATCATTATTCTTATCTCTAGAAGCCTATCAAGAGGTTATCATCACAATTCAATCTCATTCAAGTCATCAGGAAAGAATTTGAAAGCAAAGAGTTCAGCAGATCAAGCCTTGAGTCCATCTCCTAGCTGAGGGTATCTGAGGGTCAACAAGAGGGTTGTGAGCTGTGAGTTGAAGGCATGGAGAACATCTAGACCTTATGAGAGACTTAGAAAGTCATTTAAAGAAGGGGACAAGTCATTGATGAGAGCACAGGAGCTATAGCTGAAGGCAGTCAACTAGGGTTTCATCTGGGTCAACCCTAGGTCAACCCTAGGTCAATTGACTGATTTAAGGGGCATTCAAGTCTAGTGGAGAGATGTGGGGTTCATCATTGGACATATAAAGAAGGATATGGAGATATGCCAAGAAGAATTCAAGAGAAATCAAGGAGAAGAGGAGCTTCTAAATTAGGGTTTCTGTGTAAAATCCCCTAGTTTAGGTCAAATTTCCAAGCAAGATAAGTCAAAATGCTAGCTTCAAATGGCTTCTTGGCCAACATGAAACTTGTATAGGATCTCAAGACCTTTAATTTGAGTGGTGGAAGACATCAAGGAGATTTATAGAACTCAAGTTATGATCCTTGCAAGTTACAGGTCATCTGAGGTATCTGAAATTTTGTCTGTGAAAGTGACTTGACTTCCAAGCTAGTTTTACCCCTCAAGGAGATTTCAAATGAATTTCTGGTCAACATAAGAATTGTTCCTCATTGTCTTAGATTTCTAGAATGGTATAGCATGCCCTCATATGATGTGTGGAACTCAACTTATGGTCTTGGCAAGCAAAGGGTATTTTGGTCATTTGTGAATTACAGGTCATTTTAACCTATGTCCAAAACTCATACAAGGAGTCCTCAAATGGAAAAACTTACAACATCAAACTTGCTCCAAATGACATTTTGAGTCTATAAAGAAGGTCACAAATTGTTGGAAAAGCTCATAACATGAAGTTGCATGATTGGTCAAATTTGAACTAAAATGGCTTATAACTTGAATAAAGTCAAAGTGAAAAATGGTTTGAGAGATTTATAAGTCCAAATGGAGACTTCCCATATATGATTTTGGGTCCAAAACACATTCTAAGAACAATGGTTCAAGTACATTTTTGAGCTTAGTGGAAAAAATCAAAGTTACTCATGGTTACTTGCATTTGAAGAAACATAACCAAAATCAATCAAAGTTGGAAGGCAAGGGAAGTTGCAAGATGGTTCTAGAAGATTCATTTGAGCACTATATATTCATGAAATCAGAATTGAGCAAGGGTTGGATTCATTTTTCACCAAAAATTTCCCAAATTCTCTCTATTCTTTCTCATTGCAATTTCATCCAAATTTCTCAAAATCAGCACCAATTCTCATCAACATTGATTCCACCATATTCAATCATCATCATGGACTAAAGATCAACAAGGATCTGATTGAAATTGATCCATTTTCGAGCACTATAATCATCAATATCCAAATTGCAATTTCAAGTGGACAGCAAGATCCAAGGCAAGAATCATCAAGGTTTTGCAAACAGAATCAAGCACTGAGATAGTTGATCAAGATCCAAGCAGTAGAGGCCTCAGATCCACGAGTTCCATCAGCATCTCCAAGCTTTTGCACCAGGTTCAATTTCTCTGCCATAGCTTGATATAGATAGAGTTACATGGTTTTATTAGTTTAGATGTGATCTAGGTTGTTAGTAGAACGATTAGGATGAGTTTGGTGCTGTTTAGTGACAATTCATAACAGGTGTACAAAACTGTTTGGATCAAGAACTCGTAGGATTTTGCATGATGATCTTAGTTTTGTGGTTTAGAATGATTACCACAATGTGTAGTTTAGATTAGCATAAGTTTGAGCAAGAATTATTGTGATGCATCTCAGTGTATGTTCATGGTGGCAAGAACTTCATGTGATCGGGTTGAGTGATATGATGAGTTTCAAGACAAACTACTACCATAGCTGGATAGAGCCTGAAAAATGGAGCAAGTTTGATGTTTACATCGTGAGTTTTGGTGGATTGTAGAGAGAGAACAGAGAGGAGGAACTTGGATGTTCATGGCATGCGTGTGAGGGTTTCAGAAACCCTAGATGGATGGAGGTAGGAGACGTAATCCCAGCCCTCCATTTTGTTTGATTTATTTGACTGCTAGACGCATCCAACGGCCCCAATTCATACTGATTTTGGAGGGAATTATAGCTGGGTTCCCTAAACGCACCGTTTCATTAATTGAAACGGGCGGGCCTAAGACTCTATTGCTAATCCCACCACCCCAGTACCGAGCCCAATGGCATTTCAACGTGAAAGATTTCCTCTCAGCACCCCCTGCGTTTTTTATTTTATTTTTGGTTTCTGAAATGTAAATGGGCCTAAGATCAATTGATAGTCACACCTCCTGTATTAAGCTCAATGACATTAACACGTGAACCTCCTACTGAATGCACCTCCCACCTCCTGGATTGGTTTTTTGTGTTTTTATTTTGAATCTGACTTGTTCTGGGCTTAACCCGTTCGCTAACCACACCCCCACTGCCTGGCCCATCCAAGAATACAACTAGGGCGCCCTGCTATTCAAACCCCCTCCACTTTATTTCATTATATATTCTTTTATTTTCTTTAATTTTTTTTATGCATTTTCTAAAATTCATAATAAATAGATAAAAAATCATTTTTAATCCATTCTTTTTACATCATTTTCATTAGAATGTGTAGAAAATTGTCATTAAATAAAATTGCATTTTTATTTTTATTTGATATTTTTCCCATATTTTCCAAATAAATGACATTTTAAATAGTTTCATTTCATGCATGATTTTATTAATTTTTGTTCTATTAGATACTTTCATATTTTTTGTTCATTCTTTTTAGGTTGCTTAGATGAGATATTGAACTTGTAGAAACAATTTAGTTCCCATTTTTAGAAATTAATTTTAGGTGTTTAGTGTATGTGTGAACAACATGGATAAAACTAGGGTTTTAGGTGATGACTTAGGAGATTTGATTCTTTTCCCTTAGGACTTAGGGTTTGACTAGTTTAGTTATGGGACTATAGGGGCTATGGGTAGTTATTAGATCCCTTAGAAAAAGTCAGGATTCCCCTACTGCTATTAATATACTGTATATTTGATTGACTGGTGTGGTGTGCCCTCTGGGGATTATTGCTTGCTTGCTTGGGTATTGGGATTGTCTGGGAACTTGGGAGAGCTGAAGACTTGAGGAGATGAAAGCCATTGGAGATCCAGAGATTGAAGATCAACTGCCAGAGTTGGAGAGGAGGTTCTTGCTAGCAGCTGCTGAGGAGACTAGGGTTTAGGAGCTAGGCAGAGCTCTAGATTAGAAAACTTGTTTCTCAAACATGGAATGCCTTGTCTGCATCCATCCTTTCTCTATGATTCAAAGTCTCTTTCAAATATCCACCTCCCTCCTTTGGAAGGATCAGTGAATATATTTGAAAGATAGAACTTTTGAGAGGAAACTTTCTGTTTAATGTTAACAGTTGATGAACCACCATTGGTAGGTAATTAACTGTTTAACATTCATTCACTTCACTCTTGTGACTGATTCCTCATCCTGGAGGTTTGAACTTGAAGAAAAGCCATTGCTTGTAGAAGACTGATGATCAAAGCCCTTGCCTGAAGGTCATGAAGATGGAGATTAATGCTTGTTGAAGCCTGTAGCTGAATGGAGATTACTTGAAGTCAGATGTTGAGTCAGAGCTGCTGATGCTGTTGTATTTTATTGCTGATGTTTTGATTGGTTTTCCTGATTGTATTGTTTGCTGTTTACCCTGTTGGGTTGAAAGTGAAGTCTGTTCACTTTTGCCTATTGTTTTCTAGGTTCGAGGTTGAGTGGGACTCCCTTGCCTCGCTTGTACTGTTGCATCCATGCATTTTACTGTTTTACTATATATATCTGATATTGTTTCTGTTTCTGCCTATCCCGTAGGATCTCTGTTTCTCTCTGTGCAAGAGAGGAGCATGATAGACACTAGGTCTTAACCCATGCATGATAACATTAGGTTAGTTCGTTTCCCTTCGCAACCATAGGTTAGAGTTCTGTCTCTTTCTTTCTCAAAACAAACAGAAAAACACATAAAAAGATTTCAAACACAATAAAAGACACTTCTTTCGTAAAAGAATGTGAACTCACCAAAACGTCATTTCTGTCCGCTTGGACTGTTAATCAGAAAAAAACCTTTTTCAGAAGGAATAAAATCAACCCAGACAAGCTTGTGTCGTACGTGGCCCGAACTACGTTTGCTCTGATCTTTCATGCCGTGTGAAAGTACGTAGGCATAGGATGCGATATCCTAGCGAGCAACCTTCCCCTCCTTTCCCGTAGGTAGGCGAACTACGTTGACTCTGATTTCTCGTTCCAGGCGAGAATACGTAGGCATAAAGTGCGATACTTTGCCGAGTCATTTTTATTTTCATTTTATTTTTTTTTCACCCTTGACCTATAGTTTAGATAGAATAACAATCCATACCCGAAAACAAGCGTGGATCCCGTCGAGTACGACGGACGTGAGGGGTGCTAATACCTTCCCCTTGCGTAACCGACTCCCGAATCCAGGTTTTGGTTGCGATGACCATACCTTTACCGTCTTTGCGAGGTTTACTCTGAGCGTTTCCTTTCCCTCCCGTGGGATAAATAACGCACGGTGGCGACTCTTCTGTTCAGCCGGCGCCGATTTTCGCAGTAGCGACAGCTGGCGACTCTGCTGGGGACCCAACGTCCCCTGGCTGCTAAGGACTGCGATAGTTCTTATGCATTTGGGATCCAACGTCCCTTAAGAGAGTCAATCCTAACGCTTGTTTTCCCGTCGAGGATTTTGTATGGAGTTATTGTATATTTCTAACCTTGTATTTTCAGCTTTGTATATTGATTATTATTGCTGTATTTGGGGTGTGACGGGTGTTCTGATGTTGAGTGAGAAGCCGGACCTGGGCTTGAGTGCACCTAGAATTAGCGTAGAAAGTAGTGGGCGCGTGCCGGCTTTGCTTGCATTAGTGTCTCATGAAATCTACACTCGGACGAGGTTCTTCTGGTTGGCTTCTTTTTCTACCCTTTGGGTCGAAGGGGTTGTTGGTCAGCTGAATTGTCGACTCCGGGAACCGATCATTTGGAAGTTGGTTGAGTGAGGCCTCTTCAGGATTTGATGATGCCACTCCTTCTGGGAATCGTATCATCAACCCTGAAAGTCTGTGACGCCGACGACCGCATAGGATGCCGTACCATTGTCAGTTACTAGGACATCCACCTGTGAGAGGGTTTGGGGTTATGCAGGCAACTAGACCTTCAGACTACCGGTTATTTCTTGATCAGAGATCCTGGGTATTTATGGAGAGTTAGGAGGCCTGTCAGAGACCGTTTGGAGATGTGTTCTGAGGTCTGTCAGAGACCAGTAGGAGAGTCTTGAGGTCTGTCAGAGACCAATTGGAGATATGATTTGAGGTCTGTCAGAGACCAATTGGAGATATGATTTGAGGTCTACCAGAGACCAATGGGAGTTATGGTTTGAGGTCTGTCAGAGACCAGTATTGGAGCATTGTTTTAGGTCTATCTGAGACCAGGGTTTGATGACTTCTGGATGGTCTATCTGAGACCTTTCTTGATTGGGTTCAGGCTATTCAGCTACAGCTTTGGTCCCTGTTGCATGTTACTTGCATTGCATTGCCTGCATATCCATTACCATTTGCATTTCACTAACGTGTGTCTGTGCTGCAGGCGCATTTGCATTTCCCTAGTTCTAGTGCCCAGACTTCTGAGTATTGATTATGGCTGGTTTGAGGAAAACAGTTGCGTATAAGCTGCCTTCACCTGATATTACTTCTTTGCTTGGTCTGATATCTCTTGCTGATGAGGGGGTTAGGAGAAGCTTCAGAATGAGCCATGGGAGATTACTGAGATTAGTCTGCAAGCCCACTGCTGATGAGATGAACGGGCTATACACCTTGATGCAGTTCTATGACCCCGCATTGAGATGCTTTACGTTTGCTGACTTTATTCTAGGGCCTACCATTGAGGAGTATGTGGAGTTTACCGAGCTTCCCGTGCAGAACAAGGTTCCCTTTATTCACTCCGCTGCTGAGCCCAAGTGGGAGGACTTAGCCAAGGCCTTGCATATGAATGCTGCTGAGTTATTAGTGACTTCTTGGCTTGGGGTTCCCGGTTTCTCTCTAGATTTTCTGGTTGGCAAAGCTCAAGAGTACGCCAAGAGCGGTTGTTGGGTGGTTTTCAACGCTATTTTGGCTCTATGCATTTATGGAATTGTGCTGTTCCCTAACCTGCCCAATTTTGTGGACTTGGATGCTTTCTATCTGTTCGCTGCCGGCAATCCAGTGCCAACGTTGATCGGAGACTTCTACCACTCATTGCACTACAAGAACGAAAACCGAAGGGGAAAAGTTGTTTACTGCTGTGCTCCTCTATTAAATATGTGGTTCAAGAGTCATCTCCCCATGAAGGGACCCTTTGCAGACAGTGTAACCTCAGCCAGTTGGTCAGAGCGCCTGATGAGGCTATCTTCCGAAGACGTTGTATGGTTTGATCGAGATTTGTTGGGATCCGAGCTCATCTTCAGCTGTTCTGGGTACCTTAATGTGCCGCTGATAGGAAGAAAAGGGTGTATTAACTACAACCCATCTCTGTTCGTCCGTCAGTTCGGATATGCACTGAAGAATCCACCTCAGGAGGAAGAAGTACAGGAATCTCTGTACTTCACCGGTGACGTGAAGGGGGAGTTATTAGCCAAGTTGCAACATGCCTGGACGCGTATTAACCGCAGAGGGAAGCCACTGTTAGGTAAGAACGATTGCCAGGCTTATGAACCTTATAGAGTTTGGATTCAGGAGAGGGCTAGTCAGTTGAGGATGTCGTTTCCAGATGCACCAATTCTTGTTCCCGTTCCGGTAGCAGAGCCAACTACTGTTTCTAAGGAAGCCTACGAGCAAGTGGTGAGGGAAAAAGAAGCCTTGATGAAGATTAATGAAGGGTTAGAGCAAGAGTTAGCCCAGGCACGCAGCGAGAAGAACAAGGCCGTATATGCTTTCCAGCAACAGATCGAGCTGCTAAACAGGTTAGGGGCTGAGTTGACTGAAGAAAAGAAAAAGCGCGAACGTCTGGGGCAAGAGTTCAGAAGCTCCCATGACATGCTGGAAGCCAAAAAGAAGGCGCTCGACGCAGCACACCGAGAAATCTCCTCTTGCAATAAGACTTGGAACGCCACACTCACCAACAACAAGAAGAGGGAAGATAAGCTAAAGCAGCAAATTTCCGACCTCGAGGAGAAGTTGAAGTCTAGCATCAAGAAGTGTGAGGAGGAAGTGATGACCCGGTATAGTGTCCAGCATGCACTGAACAAGGCAATCAAATCCAGAGATGAAGCAGTGTCTCAGAAGCGAAAGTTAGAAGATTGCTTCGGAGAAGCAACATGGGAAGAAACTGCTGAAGACGTACGTCGTGTCCTTAAGAGGAGAAACCAGCTTGTTGAAGGGCTGCTTGATCGACCAAGCCATCCGGAGACCAAGAAGTTGGTAGAGGAGTACCAGACTTCTGCGAGGATTTGATCATTTCATGTAGTAACTTGTATGCTTTATTTGCATAGTGCTGACCATCACCAGGATTGTTGGTTGAGGTCATGCCTTCTTTGTACTCTCAGTGATATTGTACCCTGGGCTTATTGATTCTCCCTGCAATATATGAGGCTTTCTATGATTCAGCTCCGATATTCCTATTGTCAGCACTGTCACTGCACCGGCACCTTCGCACTAGAGCTGGGGGAATGAACTTCCCTAATGCACAGACACATTGCATTGCATTCATATTCATATTGCATTACAGGTAATCTTTGAATAAGTGTCTTATGTCCTGCTCTTTACCAGGTACTTAACAGGATTGCAGATCAGCATCCGCACCGCTATTCTACACGCTCCAATTGTCGAAAAATCATGGACCAAATGCAGAACGAGATGCAAGATGTGCGCGAGAAGCTCGCCCTCTTCATGCAGACCATGGAAGCTATAGCGAAAGGGCAGGAGAATTTGCAGGCCATGGTCCAGCCTCTGTTGGCCCGAAGCGCTGGTCATGGTAATGAAGATCATCAGTCTGTACGGGTTGATACTGCTCATGGAGACGGCACTCCCACGCCAGTGGCTCCGCCTGTAATCAATACACCTGCTGCTAATGTCAACAACGCTACCGCTGCTGTGAATGGTAACGTCGGAGTGGGGAATGAGACCGCTGTCCATAATGTGGGGCTGGGTGATGTCAATTTGGGAGATAATCTAGGAGGTAATGGCTTTGTCAATACTGGATTCGTGTTCAACGATCAGGGATTCGATAACACTGGGAAGTATGGCTTTAATGCTCAGGGCTTTGGGCAAGATGGTTATGGTATGGTCAATCAGGGTTACGGAGGCTTTGGAAACGGAAACGGTACTGGATTTATGGCTTTTGGTCCTGCTGGAGGTGTTCAAGGGTACGGCAACAGAGGCTGAGGTCCGGGGATGAATCAGATCAGAGCTGGACGTAATAATGGATATGATGGGTACGGAGCTGGAAACGGTATGTGGCAAGAGGATCAGCAGGAGGACGCCTTCTCCGGAGGAGGTTTTGAAGGGCCGATGGATGATTCCCAAAAGATTAGAATGCTGGAAGAGCAGATGAAGGGAGTCCTAAACCAAAGTGCTGTGGGATTGGACATGGCAACCATGGGTCTGGTACCTGGTTTGAGGGTGCCAATTAAATTTAAAGCTCCTGCGTTCGATAAGTATAAAGGAGACACATGTCCGAAAGTACATGTACGAGCTTATTACAGAAAGATGTCTGCATACTCCACTGATGAAAGAATGCTAATGCATTTCTTTCAGGATAGTCTATCGGGTCCTTCCCTAGAGTGGTATATGGGGTTGGAGCCAACTGATATCAAGACGTGGAAGCAATTAGCAGAGGCATTTGTAGCCCATTACAAGTATAACAGCGACCTGGCACCCAATCGGGTCCAGTTGGCCGGGCTTTCGCAGAAGAAGGGGGAGAGTTTTAAAGAGTACGCGCAAAGGTGGCGCGATATGGCTGCCAGGGTCCGTCCTCCTGTAGAAGATAAGGAAATGAACGACATGTTTGTCGGCACATTCACAGGGCTGTTTCATGATATGCTGTTTCATACGTCCCTGGCCAGTTTTTCAGACCTGATTCTGATGGGGGAAAAGATTGAACGTAACATTAAGCAAGGAAAGTTCCAAGTCGAGGAATCAACTGCATCTGGCAGTAATAGGAAAGCTTATGGTGGGCGCCGTCAGGGCGAGGCAAGCGCAGTATTTGGAGGCCGAGGCCGGGGCCGAGGCAGGGGACGAGGTCAATATCGTCAGCCGCAGCAGGTGGCGAGTGTTACTATTCCCTATCAGCAACAACCACTCCAGCAACAACAACCGGTTCAGCAACAGCCAATGCCGCAGCAGCAGCAGCCTCAGCAGGGGGCACAGCAGGCTCAACGAAGATTCCAGGGTAGTAAACCGAGAAGAGTGTTTGAGAAGCCTCCCTCAACATATGCCGAGTTGTTGCAGACATTGTTGGGATTAAACCTGGTAGAGAAAAGAACTCTGGCACCAATAACGGGAGCTCCCCCGTTCGGCTATGATGCAAGCAGGCACTGTGAGTTTCATTCTGGGGCCCCGGGTCACGATATAGAAGGTTGCCATGCTTTTAAGCACGTTGTGCAGGATCTCTTAGACAACAAGACTATCAATTTCGGAACGGCAGGTCCGAATATAGTCCAGAAACCCATGCCTAATCATGGGGCAAACGCCGTTCTGACTGAGGAAGGTCTGAATCTTATTATGAATGTTGAAGATTTAAAAACGCCACTGAGCGAGATAAAGAGTCGACTGTTACAAGGAGGTGTTTACCCAGGATGTAACGAGTATTGCTTAGATTGTTGGACCCTAGCTGGGGGGTGTGAGGATTTGAAGAAAGGCATTCAGGCTTTAATTGATGAGGGCATATTGCAGTTTGATCGAGCGGCAACTGAAGAGCCTGCAGGGGTAGTAGTGGATAATCGGAGTGATGTGGCCACAGTAACGATTCCTCGGAAGACGATCACTATTGCGGCACCAGCTCAGCGACCACCGATCACCATAACTAAGGCCGGGCCAATCCCGTACGAGAACACGAAAGCAGTCCCATGGTCATATGGGTTAGAGGTGTATTGTGATGGGATAAAGATTGATGTTAACAAGCAGCCAGCGGAGATTGTGGATAATGTTGTTGGTTCAGGAGGCATGACGAGGAGTGGCAGGATCTTTATATCTCCTGAAGTGGAGGCTGAAAGACTAGCGAAAGGAAAAGGGAAAGTGGTTGAAAATGTTCCGGTACAAGCAAGTGAAAAAGAAGCAGCATCGAAGGATGTAGAAGAGTTCATGCGCTTAATTCGAAAAAGCGATTATAAGATTGTGGAGCATCTGCAGCAGACACCGTCCAAAATATCCATCTTGTCATTGCTGCTGTGTTCGGAAGCTCACAGAAATGCGTTGCTGAAAGTCCTGGACACTTCTTTTGTACCCCAAGATGTCTCCGTAAATCAGCTAGAAGGAGTATTGGCACATGTGAATGCAGGCCACAGCTTAGGCTTTACCGATTTTGACTTGACTCCGAAAGGGAGAGATCATAATATGGCATTACACGTATCTGTTGAGTGTAGAGGATCAGTAATGTCGCACGTATTGGTTGACACCGGGTCATCTCTGAATGTGTTGCCCAAGAAGGCGATGATGAAGCTGGATGTTCGAGGAATTTTGTGTACACCCAGTGATTTGGTAGTCAGAGCATTTGACGGCACGCGGAGAACAGTCTTCGGATCGATTACCTTGCCTCTGCAAGTGGGGCCGGAAGTGTTTGCAACGGAGTTTTATATCATGGATATACAGCCTGCGTACAGCTGCTTGCTTGGAAGACCCTGGATTCATGGGGCAGGGGCAGTCACGTCTACCCTGCATCAGAAGTTAAAATATATGGTCGGAGACAGTGTAGTCACCGTGTGCGGAGAAGAGGACATCCTGGTCAGCCATCTATCGTCGTTTAAATATGTGGAAGTCGACGGAGAGATCCATGAAACGCCCTGCCAGGCATTCGAAGGTTTGCGCATCAAGGACAAAGGTCCCGGGCCGAGCAAAGTGCCAGAGATAGCCGTCTCATCGTATAAAGAAGCTCAAGCTCTAGTGGAGGCAGGAGAAGCAAAGGGCTGGGGCAAAGTGATGGACATTCCTGTGAAGATGGACCGGTTCGGACTGGGATACCAACCGTCGTCATCAACTCCTTCCGTGGGGGCCCCCCGTTTCAGAAAGCCAATTACCATCTCTGCCAGTGGAGTATGTCATGAAACTGTCAATGCTGCTTCGGAGTCTGATGAAGGAGACAGCGACTGTGATATGGATGCCTGGATTCAGCCAAGCACGCCAGGACAAGGACTGTGCAACTGGTCTATTCAGGAGCTTGTTCCTGTGACTTTTAAACAGTAATGCTTTGCTTTATTAATTGTTGAATAATCTGATGTCTTGCCCGGGGCATCAGGATTTGCTTAGGGCTGTGTTGTTATAAACATTGCGTGTTAATCATTAAATAAATGGCGTTTTTTTCATGTGCAAATACTGTAATCCCTGTCTTTCTTGTTTTATATTTTTCAATAAAATGGCAATGTGGTTACTCGCTTTATACGCATTTTGAAGCACTTAACCATTCCTTTTGCAGGATAACATTTTTAGATGACATCCTTGAACCACCTATGACTCGTCCCGACTTTGAGCACCCAGTGTTTCAGGCTGAAGAAGAGGTTGTCGAAGATAGCGACGTTCCTGAAGAACTGTCCTGGTTAGTAAAGCAAGAGGAAAGAGCCATTCTGCCTCACGACGAGGTCATCGAAATTATCAATTTGGGGTCGGAAGGGGTTGAGAAAAATATTCGTATCGGAGCCGCGCTGCAGAGTGATATTAAGCGGACACTGGTTGAAATGCTCCAAGAGTATAGTGATGTATTCGCTTGGTCGTATGAGGATATGCCAGGGCTCGATACAGATATGGTTGTGCACCGCCTGCCACTGAAAGAAGATTGCCCGCCGGTCAAACAAAAGCTTCGCAGAACTCGACCAGATATGGCAATGAAGATCAAAGAGGAGGTTCAGAAACAGTGGGACGCTGGTTTCCTGGCTGTGACGAAGTATCCCTCATGGGTTGCCAACATCGTACCAGTGCCAAAGAAAGATGGCAAGGTTCGAATGTGCGTGGACTATAGAGATTTGAATAAAGCAAGCCCAAAAGACGATTTCCCACTTCCTCACATTGACGTGTTAGTTGATAATACCGCTCAATACTCCGTATTCTCCTTCATGGATGGCTTTTCGGGCTATAATCAAATTAAAATGGCGCCAGAGGATATGGAGAAGACTACTTTCATAACGCCGTGGGGAACATTTTGCTACAAAGTGATGCCCTTCGGTTTGAAAAATGCTGGGGCAACATATCAGCGTGCGATGACGACTCTTTTTCATGACATGATGCATAAAGAGATCGAAGTTTATGTTGACGATATGATTGCCAAATCCCAGACAGAGGAAGAGCATCTGGTGAATCTGCTGAAGTTATTTAAAAGGCTTAGGAAGTTCAAGCTGAGGCTGAACCCTAATAAATGCACCTTCGGGGTGAGATCGGGTAAACTGCTGGGGTTTATCGTAAGCGAAAGAGGAATAGAGGTCGATCCTGCTAAGATAAAAGCGATTCAAGAAATGCCGACGCCTAAAACAGAGAAAGAGGTGCGCGGGTTTTTAGGGAGGTTGAACTACATCGCTCGGTTCATATCTCACCTAACTGCTACGTGTGAACCGTTATTCAAGTTGCTAAAGAAAGATCAAGTTGTAACGTGGAACGAAAATTGTCAAAAGGCGTTCGATAAAATAAAGAAGTATCTGCAGGAGCCTCCTATTTTGATACCCCCAGTGGCAGGTAGACCCTTGATAATGTATTAGACGGTTCTTGAGGGAAGCATGGGTTGTGTTCTCGGTCAACACGACGAGACAGGGAGAAAAGAGCATGCAATCTATTACTTGAGTAAGAAATTTACAGACTGTGAATCTCGATACTCAATGCTGGAGAAAACGTGTTGCGCGCTAGCCTGGGCCGCCAAGCGTTTGAGGCAGTACATGCTGAATCATACAACCATGCTCATCTCGAAGATGGATCCTATCAAATATGTATTCGAAAAGCAGGCGTTGTCAGGTAGAATTGCCCGTTGGCAGATGGTCTTGACTGAATATGATATCCAATACGTCTCGCAAAAGGCTATAAAGGGGAGTGTGTTGTCTGAGTATCTGGCGGAGCAGCCTATTGAAGAATACCAATCGATGAGGTTTGATTTTCCTGACGAGGATATCATGTACCTAAAGAGGAAAGATTGTGAAGAACCGTTGCCAGACGAAGGACCAGAGTTGGGTTCCAAATGGAAGATGATTTTTGACGGAGCTGTGAATGCTTACGGTAGCGGAATAGGGGCAATCATCACCACGCCACACGGGTCGCACATCCCGTTTACTGCCCGATTGACCTTTGCCGTTACCAACAATGAGGCCGAATACGAAGCTTGTATAATGGGGCTTGAAGAAGCCATTGATTTGCGAATCAAACATCTAGACGTATACGGAGACTCAGCTCTGGTGGTGAATCAGATCAAAGGGGAATGGGAGACACGGCAGCCTAATTTGATACATTACATGAATTATGCAAGGAGATTGTTGCCTTTCTTCGACAAAGTTGAATTGCATCACGTACCGCGGGCAGAGAATCAAATGGCTGACGCTCTGGCCACTTTGTCTTCCATGTACAAGGTCAACTTCTGGAACGAAGCTCCCCAAATCACTATCTCTCGGTTGGACAGGCCAGCTTATGTATTTGCTATTGATGAAGCATCTGACGACAAACCGTGGTATTTCGATATCCTTAATTTCCTGAAGAATAAAGAGTATCCGGCTGGGGCATCCAGTCAAGATCAGAAGACTCTCAGGAGATTAGCGGGCAATTTCTACTTGAATCCGGATGGCATCTTGTACAGAAGAAACCACGATTTGGTATTGTTGCGTTGTGTAGATGAGAAAGAGGCAAAGCTTCTCATGGAGGAAATTCACGAAGGTACCTTTGGTACGCATGCTGGTGGGCATGCTATGACGAGAAAGCTGCTGAGGGCAGGTTACTTTTGGCTGACGATGGAAACTGATTGTTTCAAGTTCGCGAGGAAGTGCCACAAGTGCCAAATCTATGCCGACAAGATACACGTGCCTCCGAGTCCTCTAAATGTGATGTCATCTCCATGGCCATTCTCGATGTGGGGAATCGATATGATCGGAAAGATCGAGCCGACGGCTTCTAACGGGCATCGGTTCATCCTAGTAGCAATCGATTATTTCACCAAGTGGGTGGAAGCGGTGTCTTACGCGAATGTAACGAAGCAAGTAGTGGCTAGATTCATCAAGAGAGATATCATTTGCCGATATGGGATCCCCGAGCGGATAATCACGGATAATGGTTCAAATCTGAACAACAAAATGATGAAGGAGCTCTATCAGAATTTCAAGATCGAACATCACAACTCCTCCCCTTACCGACCCAAGATGAATGGCGCTGTCGAGGCGGCCAATAAGAATATCAAGAAAATCGTTCAGAAAATGGTGGTGACCTATAAGGATTGGCATGAAATGCTACCTTTTGCTTTGCACGGTTATCGTACGACGGTACGCACATCAACCGGGGCAACTCCGTTCTCGTTGGTATACGGAATGGAAGCGGTATTACCATTGGAAGTTGAGATCCCTTCTCTGAGGGTATTGCGAGACGTTCAGCTGGACGAGGCAGAATGGGTAACGAATAGATTGAACCAACTGAGCTTGATGGATGAGAAGAGGCTAGCTTCTCTAGCATACGGTCGTTTGTACCAGAGCCGAATGAAGAAAGCGTACGACAAGAAGATACATCCGCGAAGCTTTCAGACGGGCGACCTTGTGCTGAAGAGGATCCTCCCGCCGCAAGCAGATCACAGGGGCAAGTGGACCCCTAACTACGAAGGGCCATACGTTGTTAGTAAAGTCTTCTCAGGAGGAGCGTTGTTGTTGTCCACCATGGACGGAGAAGACTTTGTGTCACCTGTGAATTCGGACGCAGTTAAAAAATACTTTGCTTAAAATAGACCCGCTGGACAGAAAAAGAGAGTCCAGGCAAAAATGGGGCATCCTGGCGAACCAAAAACAGAATGAAAGGTTCGGGCAAAAGTTAGGGATAAAATTGAAAAAATGTACACCCGCGAAGTTGAAAACCTACACTGGGCGGCTTCGGCAAAAAAGGGTATCCCGGTGAACTGAAAACCCGTAAAGGGCGGTTCACGCAAAAGTTAGGGATTTGAAAAGCAAATGACTGCGGTCCGAATTCAATGAGCATCAATGCGGGAGAATATATTTGAGGAGCCAGTTATCGGATACAATCTCTTCAGAAGTGGGGATACCGGGAAAGCATTAGAGTCGGGCGAGTCATGGGAGGATCAGTTCGTGGTGTTCATCCGCATCCCGTTGCCGACATGTGTACAAAATTTAATTTGTCAAAATATTCATGCTTCTTGTGCATACTTATGTATTTGCTTTGCGTAGCTTCCTCTTTTCAGGAGTTACATCCCATGTATAAAACTCCGCCCATTCAGGGGCCCGATCAATAAAATATGTTATTCAGTACTTGATGCTGGTTCTTTACTGTTTTGTGCATAATAAAACGCCTAAGTTTAGTGAAGCTAGCATGAGTATAGCATCACTGGCCCTTGCCGACAATTGTTAAAGCTTTGAATTAACTGGGTGTAACGTCACTAACCTGAATTGATTTGATTGCATAGGCTTGTCGTGTCTTGTTTGTGTTGTTACAGGTTTCATAACCATACGAGGAAGAGGATCAAAAGATTGCGATAACGAAAGACTTAGTCCCCACGCAGGTCATACATGTTCTTCCTGAAGAAGGATAGAATTCCCCAGCTAGCCGTAGCTTATCCAAAGGACGTGCTCCAGAAAAGTTATTCGTCCTCAATAGAGTTTGGCGATTTCAAGATCGTAAGGCTGTGTTCAGACAGGTTCATCTTTCCCCGCAGGGTCATGCACTCTCCCCCAGTGGAGTCAGTTAATTTTCCCCAAGAGAATCATCCCATCCCCAGCGGAATTCTCTTTGCAAGTGTTTTCATTCCTTCCAGTGGAACTCGAAGATTAAGACTCTCCAAAGCAGAGTTGGCGGTGGGTTCTGACATTTATTTTGTCAGAGATACTGTGGAATATCAGTTCACGTTCCAGCAGAAAGTCCGATCGTACTATGCACATCTGCTATTCCCCAGCAAAGTTATATTCCCCAGCAGGGGGTTACCTCAACAGGGTGTTTGGTTTGAGTTCCCAATTTCCCAGCAGGGTTGACTTCACCCTTCCAGCATTTATTTTGCTGGAATAATTCTGTAGCATCTGGCTATCCCCGGCGGAGTCGGCATTATCCTTCCAGCATTTATTTTGCTGAAGCAGTTTCTGTACTCTAGCAGCAGGTGGGGAGAGCACTTGCTCAAATGAACTACCAAACATTCAAGATCTCGGCATGAGACATCCAATGATAATGTCAGTTTCGGCAGTATTCCTCACAGAGTTACCAGGATAAGTTTCTCTTTATTCCCAGGCAGGATTAGTTGTCATCAGGGGTTCCATGAATCAGAATTTCAGAGGCCACCGCCGGTTATCAGAGCAGGCGTCCGATAGTTGGTTTCCAGACATCCCCAGTAGAGTCCGCCTCAAAGTCGCTGTCACGTCAGTGCTAAGAAGTTTGTGGGTGAGGATCATTGGAGAACTAAGTCCTGACGTGGACAATTCATTCCTATATTGACGGGATTTCTTCAGAAGTGGGCGTCCTAACGTGGACAGGTTTATTTCCCCGGATTGGTGAGGTGTGTTAGTCCTAACGTGGACAGATTCGGGTTCTCGAAATTAGTGGAATGGGAGGTCATGACGTTGACAAAAGTAATTACTCTTTGTGGTGGTGCCCTGACGTGGACAGATCAGACCAGCGTGTGAGTCCTTAAGTGGACAAGTCTTATTTCCTCAGCGGGTCGAAGACGCTTGAGTCCTAACGTGGACAAATCAAGACGAGATCAGTGTCCTGACGTGGACAAATCAAAGAAATTATTATTATTCCTAACGTGGAGAAGTGGGTCCTAACGTGGACGATGTAGTCCTTACGCGGACATATCAAGTTGGATTCCGTACGTGGAAAGAGATGATTCTTTACGTGGAAAAAGATAGTTTCCTTACGTGGAAATGACAGCATTCCTGACGTGGAAAGATTGGAGTCCTTACGTGGACAGATTGATATAGTTCTCCTTATGTGGAAAGAAGATTGCTTCCTGACGTGGAAAGATGAAAGGGTTAGTCCTGACGTGGACAGATACAGAAGAAATGATTCCTAATGTGGACAGGTGTTACTCCTAACGTGGAAGAGTTTTAGTCCTAACGTGGACGATTCAGTTTATGGAAATGCAGACGAATTATCCCCAGCGGAGTTGCCGAGATTTTTCTGGGTTAATAGCAAGTGGAGTCCTAACGTGGACAGGTTTTAGTTGAGATTTCTTCGTATTGATGATAGACAGAGTCCTAACGTGGACAAGCAAGCAATCTGTTATGACAGAATCCCCTTCAGAGCGATGAAGACAATCCCCAGCACGGTCGCGCGAGATCAGTGGGTTGCCGTAACAGTTAAATTCAGCTGATGAATGTCGTCCCCCAAGCAGTGGCACAGTTTATTTCTGCGGTTGGCAAATTTCTGGGTTCTTAGTATTCAACCGTCTCGTACCTCGAATGTCTGAAGGCTCTGGGCTCTTCACCCAATCGGGTCCAAGCCGCTTGAATAGGGGCAGCTGTTGCACCCTAAAATTTGCCCAACCTTATTCACTTGGTTTATGTGTCAATGTCATTAGCATTTGCATATAGAGTCATGTGCATAGTCTAATCATCTGCATAGCATAAGCATAGCAAGTCATACAACAGGGGGACCAATCATTATTCTTATCTCTAGAAGCCTATCAAGAGGTTATCATCACAATTCAATCTCATTCAAGTCATCAGGAAAGAATTTGAAAGCAAAGAGTTCAGCAGATCAAGCCTTGAGTCCATCTCCTAGCTGAGGGTATCTGAGGGTCAACAAGAGGGTTGTGAGCTGTGAGTTGAAGGCATGGAGAACATCTAGACCTTATGAGAGACTTAGAAAGTCATTTAAAGAAGGGGACAAGTCATTGATGAGAGCACAGGAGCTATAGCTGAAGGCAGTCAACTAGGGTTTCATCTGGGTCAACCCTAGGTCAACCCTAGGTCAATTGACTGATTTAAGGGGCATTCAAGTCTAGTGGAGAGATGTGGGGTTCATCATTGGACATATAAAGAAGGATATGGAGATATGCCAAGAAGAATTCAAGAGAAATCAAGGAGAAGAGGAGCTTCTAAATTAGGGTTTCTGTGTAAAATCCCCTAGTTTAGGTCAAATTTCCAAGCAAGATAAGTCAAAATGCTAGCTTCAAATGGATTCTTGGCCAACATGAAACTTGTAGAGGATCTCAAGACCTTTAATTTGAGTGGTGGAAGACATCAAGGAGATTTATAGAACTCAAGTTATGATCCTTGCAAGTTACAGGTCATCTGAGGTATCTGAAATTTTGTCTGTGAAAGTGACTTGACTTCCAAGCTAGTTTTACCCCTCAAGGAGATTTCAAATGAATTTCTGGTCAACATAAGAATTGTTCCTCATTGTCTTAGCTTTCTAGAATGGTATAGCATGCCCTCATATGATGTGTGGAACTCAACTTATGGTCTTGGCAAGCAAAGGGTATTTTGGTCATTTGTGAATTACAGGTCATTTTAACCTATGTCCAAAACTCATACAAGGAGTCCTCAAATGGAAAAACTTACAACATCAAACTTGCTCCAAATGACATTTTGAGTCTAGAAAGAAGGTCACAAATTGTTGGAAAAGCTCATAACATGAAGTTGCATGATTGGTCAAATTTGAACTAAAATGGCTTATAACTTGAATAAAGTCAAAGTGAAAAATGGTTTGAGAGATTTATAAGTCCAAATGGAGACTTCCCATATATGATTTTGGGTCCAAAACACATTCTAAGAACAATGGTTCAAGTACATTTTTGAGCTTAGTGGAAAAAATCAAAGTTACTCATGGTTACTTGCATTTGAAGAAACATAACCAAAATCAATCAAAGTTGGAAGGCAAGGGAAGTTGCAAGATGGTTCTAGAAGATTCATTTGAGCACTATATATTCATGAAATCAGAATTGAGCAAGGGTTGGATTCATTTTTCACCAAAAATTTCCCAAATTCTCTCTATTCTTTCTCATTGCAATTTCATCCAAATTTCTCAAAATCAGCACCAATTCTCATCAACATTGATTCCACCATATTCAATCATCATCATGGACTAAAGATCAACAAGGATCTGATTAAAATTGATCCATTTTCGAGCACTATAATCATCAATATCCAAATTGCAATTTCAAGTGGACAGCAAGATCCAAGGCAAGAATCATCAAGGTTTTGCAAACAAAATCAAGCACTGAGATAGTTGATCAAGATCCAAGCAGTAGAGGCCTCAGATCCACGAGTTCCATCAGCATCTCCAAGCTTTTGCACCAGGTTCAATTTCTCTGCCATAGCTTGATATAGATAGAGTTACATGGTTTTATTAGTTTAGATGTGATCTAGGTTGTTAGTAGAACGATTAGGATGAGTTTGGTGCTGTTTAGTGACAATTCATAACAGGTGTACAAAACTGTTTGGATCAAGAACTCGTAGGATTTTGCATGATGATCTTAGTTTTGTGGTTTAGAATGATTACCACAATGTGTAGTTTAGATTAGCATAAGTTTGAGCAAGAATTATTGTGATGCATCTCAGTGTATGTTCATGGTGGCAAGAACTTCATGTGATCGGGTTGAGTGATATGATGAGTTTCAAGACAAACTACTACCATAGCTGGATAGAGCCTGAAAATTGGAGCAAGTTTGATGTTTACATCGTGAGTTTTGGTGGATTGTAGAGAGAGAACAGAGAGGAGGAACTTGGATGTTCATGGCATGCGTGTGAGGGTTTCAGAAACCCTAGATGGATGGAGGTAGGAGACGTAATCCCAGCCCTCCATTTTGTTTGATTTATTTGACTGCTAGACGCATCCAACGGCCCCAATTCATACTGATTTTGGAGGGAATTATAGCTGGGTTCCCTAAACGCACCGTTTCATTAATTGAAACGGGCGGGCCTAAGACTCTATTGCTAATCCCACCACCCCAGTACCGAGCCCAATGGCATTTCAACGTGAAAGATTTCCTCTCAGCACCCCCTGCGTTTTTTATTTTATTTTTGGTTTCTGAAATGTAAATGGGCCTAAGATCAATTGATAGTCACACCTCCTGTATTAAGCTCAATGACATTAACACGTGAACCTCCTACTGAATGCACCTCCCACCTCCTGGATTGGTTTTTTGTGTTTTTATTTTGAATCTGACTTGTTCTGGGCTTAACCCGTTCGCTAACCACACCCCCACTGCCTGGCCCATCCAAGAATACAACTAGGGCGCCCTGCTATTCAAACCCCCTCCACTTTATTTCATTATATATTCTTTTATTTTCTTTAATTTTTTTTTATGCATTTTCTAAAATTCATAATAAATAGATAAAAAATCATTTTTAATCCATTCTTTTTACATCATTTTCATTAGAATGTGTAGAAAATTGTCATTAAATAAAATTGCATTTTTATTTTTATTTGATATTTTTCCCATATTTTCCAAATAAATGACATTTTAAATAGTTTCATTTCATACATGATTTTATTAATTTTTGTTCTATTAGATACTTTCATATTTTTTGTTCATTCTTTTTAGGTTGCTTAGATGAGATATTGAACTTGTAGAAACAATTTAGTTCCCATTTTTAGAAATTAATTTTAGGTGTTTAGTGTATGTGTGAACAACATGGATAAAACTAGGGTTTTAGGTGATGACTTAGGAGATTTGATTCTTTTCCCTTAGGACTTAGGGTTTGACTAGTTTAGTTATGGGACTATAGGGGCTATGGGTAGTTATTAGATCCCTTAGAAAAAGTCAGGATTCCCCTACTGCTATTAATATACTGTATATTTGATTGACTGGTGTGGTGTGCCCTCTGGGGATTATTGCTTGCTTGCTTGGGTATTGGGATTGTCTGGGAACTTGGGAGAGCTGAAGACTTGAGGAGATGAAAGCCATTGGAGATCCAGAGATTGAAGATCAACTGCCAGAGTTGGAGAGGAGGTTCTTGCTAGCAGCTGCTGAGGAGACTAGGGTTTAGGAGCTAGGCAGAGCTCTAGATTAGAAAACTTGTTTCTCAAACATGGAATGCCTTGTCTGCATCCATCCTTTCTCTATGATTCAAAGTCTCTTTCAAATATCCACCTCCCTCCTTTGGAAGGATCAGTGAATATATTTGAAAGATAGAACTTTTGAGAGGAAACTTTCTGTTTAATGTTAACAGTTGATGAACCACCATTGGTAGGTAATTAACTGTTTAACATTCATTCACTTCACTCTTGTGACTGATTCCTCATCCTGGAGGTTTGAACTTGAAGAAAAGCCATTGCTTGTAGAAGACTGATGATCAAAGCCCTTGCCTGAAGGTCATGAAGATGGAGATTAATGCTTGTTGAAGCCTGTAGCTGAATGGAGATTACTTGAAGTCAGATGTTGAGTCAGAGCTGCTGATGCTGTTGTATTTTATTGCTGATGTTTTGATTGGTTTTCCTGATTGTATTGTTTGCTGTTTACCCTGTTGGGTTGAAAGTGAAGTCTGTTCACTTTTGCCTATTGTTTTCTAGGTTCGAGGTTGAGTGGGACTCCCTTGCCTCGCTTGTACTGTTGAATCCATGCATTTTACTGTTTTACTATATATATCTGATATTGTTTCTGTTTCTGCCTATCCCGTAGGATCTCTGTTTCTCTCTGTGCAAGAGAGGAGCATGATAGACACTAGGTCTTAACCCATGCATGATAACATTAGGTTAGTTCGTTTCCCTTCGCAACCATAGGTTAGAGTTCTGTCTCTTTCTTTCTCAAAACAAACAGAAAAACACATAAAAAGATTTCAAACACAATAAAAGACACTTCTTTCGTAAAAGAATGTGAACTCACCAAAACGTCATTTCTGTCCGCTTGGACTGTTAATCAGAAAAAAACCTTTTTCAGAAGGAATAAAATCAACCCAGACAAGCTTGTGTCGTACGTGGCCCGAACTACGTTTGCTCTGATCTTTCATGCCGTGTGAAAGTACGTAGGCATAGGATGCGATATCCTAGCGAGCAACCTTCCCCTCCTTTCCCGTAGGTAGGCGAACTACGTTGACTCTGATTTCTCGTTCCAGGCGAGAATACGTAGGCATAAAGTGCGATACTTTGCCGAGTCATTTTTATTTTCATTTTATTTTTTTTTCACCCTTGACCTATAGTTTAGATAGAATAACAATCCATACCCGAAAACAAGCGTGGATCCCGTCGAGTACGACGGACGTGAGGGGTGCTAATACCTTCCCCTTGCGTAACCGACTCCCGAATCCAGGTTTTGGTTGCGATGACCATACCTTTCCCGTCTTTGCGAGGTTTACTCTGAGCGTTTCCTTTCCCTCCCGTGGGATAAATAACGCACGGTGGCGACTCTTCTGTTCAGCCGGCGCCGATTTTCGCAGTAGCGACACCTATGAACTTCTGGTCAACATAAATGTTGTTCCTCATCTTCTTAGCTTTCTAGAGAGTACTAGAAGTCCTTTATAGGATTTGTAGAACTCAAGTTATGGCTTTGACAAGTCAAGGGCATTTTGGTCATTTGGAGATTACATGTCATTTCAAGCATAAGGCCATAACTCCTATTTCCAAGCTTCAAATGGAAACATCTTCAACATCAAACTTGCTTAAAATGATGTTTTAAGGCTATTAGGGAGGTCATGAGATGTTGAAAAGGCTTGTAGCAAAAAATGGTAAAAATGACCTAAAATTGGGGCATAAGTTAAATAAGTTCAAGTTGGAAATTGAAATTTCCAAGTTACACATCCAAACCATGGCATATAATAGGTCATTTTGACTCTAAAGAACATTTTGGAAACAATGGTTCAGCCACTTTTTTGAATTGAGGCCTAGATCATGGGGTTGCTTTGGAAAATGGTTGCTTGCATATTAAGGCACAAATGCAAAACACAAGAAAACTCAATGTACAAGCTAGCTAAGTATTTTAACATGTCATATATCTCATCTAAGGAGATTTTCAAGTCAAGGCAAGTTGCTGCAAGGGGCTATGGCATGAGATGATACATGAGATGGATGAATTCAAAAACTCATGACATGAGAATTCCAAATTCTCCTTGGATGATTCCAGATGGTTCTAGAGAGGTCCAATGCATTCTATATAGTGTATAGAACTTGCTCAGATGCAAGGTTGGTGAGAGATTTGAGAGAAGAGGGAGATAGCCATTTCACTTGCTTCCATTGCAAGTTGAAATCAAATTCTACATTCTGATTCATTTCCATTTCTTCTTTCAATCCAAACACATTCCCTTGATCACACTGAAGCTGTGCATACCAAATTGAAGGCAAAACCATGGAGAATTGAAGAGATAGCACTTGAATTTTGAAGGTTGCAAGTCACCATCGGGTTTGGAGATTCAAGCTTTCTTGGTCCAATCTTTTGCAAACAGAAGCTTTATCATCATTCAAGGATTGATTCTGAAGAGTTTGAGAGCTTGAAGTGGAGGATTACCCTATCTAGTGTTCAAGATTTGACAGGTTAGTAAACTTTCTTCTACACCATGATTTAAGCATAATTAGGTAGAATTGTTAGGTTAGAACGGTTAGAGACAATTAGGTGATGGATTCTGGGAAGTTTGGGATCAATTGGTGAGGTTTCAGTTGGTGACACCATTTTTGTTTTGACCAAGAACTTGAGATATAGTGAGCCATAGCATGAGTTTGATATCAAGAATTAACCAGGGTGAGGTGGTGATCATTCTGAGGTAGTTAATTTCAAGAATGGTGAACTTTGATTTCTGAGCATATTTGGAGGTTTGATTCGTGTTTTAGGTTTGAGGAAGTTTCAATGGATTTTGATATCATGGTTAGATTCAGGGTGAAATTCTGGACAGATTAGGGTTTTGAATTTCAGTTTTTCATGGAGAATTGATGAGGTTCGAATTGGAGAAGGTGAGCTTGAAGCTCTGAACTTCCATGGCTGTTCTTCCCTCCAAGTCCCATTCAAATGAAGAAGATAATGCCATGGCCGTTTGATCATGCGTAGACCTTTGACTGAGTGGGGATCGTGTGGCTGAGAATTGATTTCGCGTGTGAAGAGAAGTCTGAAGACACAATGAAAGGCGGCGTTTCATTAAACCTGAGGGTTTGGGCTTTAGTTGAGTTTGATATTCACACCCCCAAGTCATGGCCCATCTGGATATTGAACTATATTTTGTTACTTATTGCACCGCGCATTTTCCATTTTCTTTATGTTTTCTGATGAAAACTGGGCCTAGCGCGCCTTACTAATTGTACCCCCATTTTGAGCCCACCTGGATATTGTACTGAATATAGTTGCTATTCACACCAAGCATTTCTCATTTTAATTTCTTTTTCTCCATTTTTCATTAATCTTTGGAAAATCATAATAAATAGAAAAATAATGATTTTTGCATGGGGATTTTTTCTCCTATTTCATGTTGATGTCTAGAAAATTATAAAACCATAATATTTTCATTTCATGCATTTTTAATTTTTTTTGTGTATTTTCTCTTTTAATAGTTTTTTAATTCTTTTATGTTGATGCATAGATTTGTAGAATTTCGTTAAGCTAGTTCCCTTTGAATTTTTAGGCCATTATTTTTAGGATAGTTAGATTAGGACTTTAGCTCCCCTCTGGATTTATTCCATAATTTTGTGATTAATTTTTGATTAGTTTTGCTTAGATGACATTAGGTTGTATAGAATTAGGTTAATCCTTGACATAGGTCCACAATAACACTAGAATTTTGGGTTTCTAGGTCAAGATAGCTATTGGGACATATAGGGTATTAAGGGTAGTCATGTAGGACCCCCTAGAAATTATGTTAGGTTTTAATGTAATTGTATACTATTTTTAATTGATTTTTGTAGTTGATGGTTGTTTGTGTTGCCCTTTTGGGCTTGTATTTTTGTTTTGCCTTGCTTTGTGGGCTTGGTGGGCTTGGTCTTGCTTTGAGGAGCATGGAGGAGCATAGTAGAAGACTTGAGATTGAAGAAGGAGCTTGAGAGCTTGAGAGCCTTGTTTGTTTTGTTGTTGTCTTAGGGTTAGGGATTAAGAAGAGCTTAGAATTAGTTAACTTCTTTCTTAAACATGGATGGTATCTTTCACCTCCATTCTTCCCCATGATTCAAAGTCCTTCCATGGTATACACCTCCCTCCTTAGGAGGGATAAGTGATGGTACTTAGGGAGTAGAACTTTTGAGGAAACCATTCTCCTGATGTTAAACCCTTATAGGCCACCTTTGGTGGTCAATAAGCAGTTTAATACCCCAGCTTATCCAGTTAAGTGATTTTCTCTGGTTTGAGTATCTTGAGAGGTGTTGGGCTTGAGTGTGAAGATGAAGACTTCATTGAAGAGTGTGGAAGAGGATGATTCCTTGAGCATTGTCATTCCAGCTGAAGCTTGAAGAGAAACCAGAGCAAGTTGATACTTGAAGACCCAATGAAGATCCAGTAAAGACTGAATGGAGAGCTGAGGCTTAAAGATTGAAGGATAAAGTTGATACTTCTAAGTGATTGAAGATTACTCTAAGAAGTTGAAGCTTGCAGGAAGAGAAGACCAAGTTGAGACTGGTAAAGCAAAAAGAGCTTGAGATCTTGAAGACTAAGTTGATACTTAGGAAGAGGATTCAATTGAGATTGACTGAAGAGCTGAAGCTTGAAGAACAAAGGAAGTTGATACTTACTTTGAAGTTTGGAGATCCTGAAGGAGATCAAGTTGATACTTGTGGTTAAGAGTGAAGCCTGAAGGTGGAACTGATTAAGGAGCTGAAGCTTGAAGAAGTGAGAATAAGTTGAAACTTATGTTGAAGGGTTGAAACCTGGAAAAGCAAATTGATATTTGTTAAGAGTGATTGAAGTCTGAAGACTGAGTTGCTGTTAGAAGAGCTGAAGTTTAGAGTTGAGAGAGTTGTTGATCAGCTTTCTTGTCTGTTTCTTCTCTGTATTGCTGATGTGCCTTGTTTGATTTGCTTGATGCATTAGAATAAGTTCATATCTAGACTAGCTTTAATCTAGGAGCATGATTGCACTAGAGGTTGAGTTGCTCCCTCTGCTTGTATTGTTACTGTATGGCTTTGCTTGAGGGTATTCGGTAGAGCCCAACTCCCTTGCCCGTGTGGTTTGTTTTGCCTGATAGCATGACTTTATTTCTTCTGTATGATTGCAGTTTACTGTATTTTGCTTGATAGCATGTTTTATCTTTCAGTATGATTACTGTTATTCATTCTGGCTTGAGGTTGAGATGAGCTTGTGGAGGCTGATGCCCCACACACATTTCCTCCCTCACTTGCATTGCATGCATTTTACAGTCGTTTACTGTTTACTGTTTAAGCTGATGCTTTATCTGTTTCTGTGTATCATTGACATGATCCCTTAGGACTCTCATTTCCTTTGATAAGGAATTGATGATAGAACTTTAGGTTGAAACCTATGCATGATAACTTCTAGGAGTTCCCTGTTTCAAACTTCAACCATAGGATGAATCCTTGGCATGACAACAGTAGGACTTGATAGTCTCCCTTTAGTTGAGCCTGTTCTCTTCTCATCTCAAAACAGCTTAAGATACAGTAATCATGAATGATTTCTTTCGTACTTACGAGCCTTAAGCTATCTGAGAAAGGATTGTGGGGGAGTTTCTTTTCCACAGTCTGGATGTTTAGTATGGCACCCTTTAGGTGACATGTGACGCATTCACTCTCAGGTCATAGTCTTTAGTGCGATTGAAATTGCAAACACTATAAAAAACACTTCTTCCGTAAAAGACAGAAAATAACCCGTAGTGTCCCGAACTACGTAAGCTCTGATCTCTCATACCTGTTGAGAGTACGTAGGCACAATACTGACGTATTGGCGAGCCACCTTCCCCGTAACCCGTCATAGGTCGAACTACGTTGACTCTGATTTCTCATTCTCTGATGAGAATACGTAGGCATAAAGCGCGACGCTTTGCCGAGTCATTTTTCTTTTTTGTTTAAGCCAGCCTTGATAGGTAGATAGATAAACCACCTCGTCCAGTAAACACAACAAGCGTGGATCCCGTCGAGTACGACGGACGTGAGGGGTGCTAATACCTTCCCCTTGCGTAACCGACTCCCGAACCCAGACAATGGTTGCGACGACCTTGTCTTACCCTTTTTTTTCGTCAGGTTTTTCTGATCGTTTCCTTTCCCGCTCCGAGGGATAAATAACGAAAGGTGGCGACTCTTCTGTTTTGCCGACACCTTATTTTCGCGGAAGCGACAACCACGATACTCATCTTTATCTTTGATAACTTCTTTGAATATCCTGCAAAACATGATTCCACACATAGATGAAAAAAGAGCTTTCAAAGAGTCACAAATGGTGACAAGAAGAACATGGTAATCTCAAAAATCTTTATATAATACCTAAGTAAGGTGAACCATACGATCCTCGATATTGAGAAGTGTGAACAATATCACCAATGATCGAGATTTTATTACACACTGTTCAAGAGTACTCAAAAGTCCAAATACTAGAAAGAACCATTACATTCCCGTGAAACGTTGTCAATCACGAGAAAGGAGTTTAATGCTCGTTTTCCCAGAAACATCAACGTCCGATTAAGACCCTTCTGCCCCTTCTTGCCAAGACCAAGACTGAATGTGAACCCGATAAAATCTTTGCTTTACGACGTAGGAATAAGGGTTTGAGGCAAATTGTTTTGGTTCGTTCGCGAATGGAAAGACACTTTGAACAAGTGGACTCTCACCTCTCCCGATGACACACAATCACACTCGTTATCAAATCTTTCACCGTCGACATCCAATCGAGCGGCCATCTGCACAAGGTACCGAATCACACATGAACAGTATTAACTCTTCGATACTATATAAATGTCAGATCGCACCATTTTAGATATTAAACTCATCTCCATTGTCATACTACTTTTACTCAATAACTAACTTAAACGTCGAAATGCTATCCTACAAACAACATATTTCACCACTTTCATTTCTGTTCATAACCGAAAAAAGTCATTATCACATTAATTATTTTTATATATTTGAAATGAGAATAATTACTAAAAATTAAGCCCAACCTAATGGTAAAATCATTTCATGATTACCATCCCAAAACATGATATCAAGTGACAATATCAACATTATTTAATTAACCCTCACGAAAAGAATGTGACATATATCAAGTTCTACCCTTTTAACAAAAAAATCATACTAGAACAAAGAAAACAAGACTAAAATAAAATTCCTCAAAAGCCATATCTAAAACATACAACCAAACAAACAAACATGAACCACTCCACCAAAGGAAAATGACACATCTTCATTTTGTCAAAAACAATCACTCAGACTCTCAAGGCCAGAGCCTTGTTATCTATTGACAATACCCTTTACGCCCAAATTTAGTCCACAAAATCAAGCACAGGCATTATCTCTACCAAAAATTCAATAATCCATTTGAACCTTTTTTTCAGTGGCTCTGATTCTGCCATTTTATTCATCAAAAGCCACTGCCACATAAATAAACTTTTTTATCGCTACAGACAAATATAAGACTCATAGTTTTGTTGTCACATATGTATAACATTGTGTGAACTATACTTATTTTTTTTCTCAGAGTGCTTCTTCTATCAATCTAAGGTTCTCGTAAGAAGCTTGAAACCGTTTCTGCAGGTAACGTTTCTCAAATACCATTGATTCACACATGATGAAACGACCCAATATTTATATAAAAATGTAATCTTTTACCTTTTGTTTCAATTGGGTTTGTGTTATTTCGAGGATCTTTATTTCCTATATTTTGTTTTTAAATTAAGTTTTGGTTTGGTGTGATGGGTTTTCTTCAGAATTTGGATTGGATTGGATTGCAAACTGTGTGACTTTTTAAGATTTTATTGGATTGCGAAATGTGTTTTTTAAATTAAGCTTTCTATAATCTATCCTCTCCGGCCAAATTTTGGCCATTGGATTGATCTATTGGCTGAGATTTCACCGGAGAGGCAAGAGGGTCCGAGAGGATCCAGTTGTGTATGACTATGCCTCCTATGTTTCTAAATTGCGGTCGACAACTGCAATATAACGGTTTTAGAAGTCTCTGCAGTGGCATCCATAAGTTGTTGATTCAAAACATTTAACTTGTAGAATAAGTTAGTTTTGTGTTGTTTTTTGTTTCAGTGATATCTGCAAGAAGTCTTCTGCTTGACAATGCCACCAAAACCGTTAGACCATGAGTCGATAAATGAAAATGTGAAGAAGGCTCAGTATGCTGTCAGAGGTGAATTATACCTTCGAGCTACCGAGCTTCAAAAGGAGGGCAAAAAGGTATAGTAGAATTTATTTTCTATGTTTTGCCCAGAATTTTTTACTTGCTTGAGTTGCAATTGAAAGCTTGTTTTCAAATATTGGCAGATTATATTCACCAATGTCGGAAATCCACATGCGTTGGGACAGAAACCACTGACCTTCCCTCGCCAGGTTCAACATAACTACCGTATTTCTACTTTTACTAAATGCCCCTTGTAATTTTCTTAATAAGATTTGCTAAACATACTCCTCAAGTCCTTATCTAGTTAAGTTGTTGGAGTGTTGAAGTAATCTATTCGTTGATTATTCTAATGCGGTTCGTAACAGCTAACTTTAGCAGTTTTTGCTTTTTTGATTTCAGGTTGTTGCTTTGTGCCAGGCTCCGTTCTTGCTTGATGATCCTAACGTCGGACTGCTATTCCCGGCTGACGCAATTGCAAGAGCCAAACAGTATCTCTCATTCACATCGGGTGGTTTAGGTACTAATATCGTATAGCCAAAAACAGTATCTGTCATTCACATCTGTTTTATCAGTTATATACTGTCGTGTTAAGAACCAATTACATCATTGGTATCAGTTGCGTAGAGGGTGAGCTCACCGGTTAAGGTTATGTTATTTTCAGTTCAAATTTTAGATTTTTTTTGAAATGGTAAATTTTATAATATGGGGATCTGTAGTAACGTGAAACATCTAATTCTATATTGTAGGTGCTTATAGTGATTCTCGAGGCATTCCAGGAGTGAAGAAGGAAGTGGCAGAGTTCATACAGAGGCGTGATGGTTATCCTAGGTATATATGCTCTCCATACTCACTATTTTTCCTACTTATTTTGAAGTGAAAATGTAGAAACGTAGAAAACACGCCCTTTGTTTTTATTTTGTTAGGCAAAGTGATTAATTAGGTCTTGCTGTATTTGTAGTGATCCAGATTTGATATTCCTTACTGATGGTGCGAGCAAGGCTGTGATGCAGATGTTAAATACGATCATCAGAGGCCAAGGAGATGGGGTAATATAGTCTTTTTTCTTATGGTACTTAGTTTTATAATCACACTTCCCTTTTCAAGTGATTTTTCATCACCTTTTATTTCTAGATTATGGTTCCAGTCCCACAATACCCGCTCTACTCTGCAACAATTGCTCTTCTTGGTGGCACTCTTGTTCCATACTACCTCGAAGAGACAGCAAATTGGGGTCTTGATACTACTGAACTTCGAAAATCAGTTTCAGAGGCTCGCTATAAAGGATTAAACGTATGTGTTTTTTCTTTACAAATGTTAAGTTTCACCTACAAATGGTTTTGAAGGAAGTAACTTAATTTCTTATAAATTGAAATTTGATCAGGTTAAAGCAATGGTGATCATAAATCCTGGAAACCCTACCGGTCAATGCCTCAGTCAAGAGAATTTACGAGAGGTTTTGCAATTTTGTTATGAAGAAAACTTAGTCTTGCTTGGAGACGAGGTTTACCAGACGAATATATATCAGGATGAACGGCCCTTCATTAGTGCGAAAAAAGTATATTTTACCGTGCTTCTTTTTATAGGCATATATTTTGGTGTTTTGCTTCAATAATACTGTATTTTTCTTAACACAAATAGGTTTTGATGGATATGGGGCCACCTTTAAGCAAGGAAGTCCAGCTTGTTTCATTTCACTCGGTGTCAAAAGGGTATTTTGGTGAATGCGGACAGCGAGGTGGATATTTTGAAATGACCAACATTCCTCCTGAGGTTTGTCTCCTCATAAGCCGCGTTTCTGATTTTTTCTTTCGCCGAGTATCAAGCTGATATTTCTTGTAACGTTTGGAAGTATAGATTTTTCACGAACTAACTATCCAAATAGCTTAAGTTGTGGTGTACAAGCACGTGAATGTTTATATATCTAACTCTTTTTCTCATGCAAAAGCCCCCCGACTTGAAGCATGATGACCAACACACAAGATTTATTGTGACCGATTCCCGTTGAGTTTTTAATAGCATTGAGAAACTCAATCATGGCATGAAGTGGATAGAAAAACGGTTGAACATAAAAGAAGGAATTCTAGATATATACATCAATATGAAGAGGCCTTTGAGGCTGCTGATGTTTTTCTTTGATCCTCGTGTTGTTTTGCAGACAGTTGATGAGATCTATAAAGTTGCATCAATATCACTTAGTCCAAATGTTCCTGCACAAATATTTGTGAGTTAGTACTGAATGTTTTTCTGCTAGATATTTTGACTTATTTGTTCAAAATATAATTTTAGCAAGTCTTGTTCTTTTTTCCGTCTCCTTTTCCTCGTCGTTTTCCCCCGTTTTTACTTTTGTTCTACAGATGGGACTAATGATCAATCCACCCAAACCTGGAGATATTTCTTATGACCAATTTGCTAGGGAGAGGTAATCATCCTAAAACCTGTGTTCAAACATTAGAAATTTATGAAGTACAGACCCAGTGCCACAGACGCCAAACACAATACTAACATTGACACGTGTTTAACTTGTAATATTTAAGAAAATAAAAGTGACGAAATGTAATCACACGTGCTAGTATCATGTCGGTGTTCGACATTGACACATGTCATACACGTTTTTCATCTGAAGTGTCGTTGTTGTTGCATAGTTAGAAATCATCATTTCTCTCATACCTTTCCAAATATGCAGCAAAGGAATACTTGAATCACTAAGAAGAAGAGCAAGGATAATGACTGATGGATTCAACAGTTGCAGGAATGTTGTTTGTAATTTCACAGAAGGTATAAATATATGCCCATGTTCTAAATGAATTCATTGTATTCCTCTAATGGTACAACAATATTTTTGGATTGTTGTGTGCCGTGTTGATCTATTGAGTTTTGTTCAGGTGCCATGTACTCATTCCCTCAAATTCGATTGCCACCAAAAGCTTTGGAGATTGCTCAACAGGCTGGAAAAGCTGCAGATGTTTACTACTGTCTCAAGCTTTTGGAAGCCACCGGCATATCCACTGTTCCTGGTTCAGGATTTGGACAGAAAGAAGGGTAAAAAACACACATCCCTTTATTTTCTTCCTTTTTCAACATAATATTTGTATGCTAAATTAGATTTTTTTTCCTTATGAAAACAACGTATGACATATTCATAACAGTTTTCTTTTTCAAGTTTCTTATGCTTCTTTGTCGTAAACTTTGTATAGGGTGTTCCATTTGAGGACAACTATATTACCAGCTGAGGAAGAAATGCCTGCAATTATGGATAGTTTCAAAAAGTTCAATGATGATTTCATGGACCAATATGATGACCATAGAGGTTATTCAAGGTTGTAATGGCTTCATCGTCTTAAAAGTTTTATTCCCTTGAAAAAAACATACGCTCCTTTCTGAAACCTTAGATTTTCTTCTATATTTCAATGAGAATCTTCCATGTATATTTAATCCCTGTTGCACCTTTTATTATTATATATGTATGTTGTGCCACCATGGCAAACAATCATCTTGAATATAATAATTGTCTCTGTTGTCATTTGTCAAAAAATAAAGTAAAATAATCTCTCTCTTGTGCTAACTTATTGTGGTGCTTCCCGACTTGAAGAATTAGTCTTTTGCAGTTACGAGCAGAGATTATTCAATTTCTTCTGAAAAAAAGAACATAAAGTTCCTAGTGAGACATTTAGACTGAGAGAGTTATTATGTCCTGCCGTATCGTCCATGATAGTCAGCTGCTGTCACGGGGGCACCCACGTTTCTTCATTCATCCACTGCTCTGCTTCTTTTGTCTCTCACTTACCACTGCACTCTTATTTAATACTCTCCTCTTCACCACCCTTATGTCACAACACAAACTTAATCGTCCTCAGTTTAAAGCTCTATAAATTTAAACCTGCCAGTCAAACTTCAAAAGACTTTTTAGTGTTTTTGTTCTTGCTAAGTTGAATGAAATGAACCTTAATAGCAAATGTACTTTGAATAAGGCCATGTTGTATATATGTAGGAGGTAGGCAAGTTTTGTCTACAATGTGTTACGATAAGAAATCTGAGTTATTATTGGTTGATTAAAGTGTGTTGTGTTTTTCAGATAGTAACTGTAATTTCTTCCTACGAATCATAGACACCTTTAAGAATAGGTGTGTTGCAGTGTTCGACATGGTTGGTATCCGACACTTATATGACATCTGAGCGACACATTAGATGATTTAATGCATTATTTGACTAAAAAATTCTGCCACACATTAGATAATTTTCTGAATAATTTTTTTATGGTTTATGTGACGATTTAAATAGTCACACATGTTTTTTATTTAAAAGTGCTTAATATGATGGCTAAAACGGTCACAAATTTTGCATGACTTATTTTAATTTTTTTATGTTGTTATAATGTGTATGTTTTTTTTTCTTCCGGAAGTTGGTGTAATGTGTATGATTTGAGTCTTTAAGCAATTTAAAATTTTGATTGTTATAACATTATTTGGTCCAAAATGCTCCCACAAATGTATTCTTTAAATACAACTTTTCTCCTTTCTATTTTTCACCCTCAACTTCTTTTTAACATTTTTCTCTAAAATCTTATTCTTATTAAAATATAAAATTTAGTTTATTTCATTAAAAAGGGTTTTTGTGACAGTTTTAACACAGTAAATAACACACACAAAACTTTGAGAGACAATTTAAACCATCAGATAAAACAAGTGCTAATTTTTAAACATAAGATGTGAAGGCCTAAACGGTCACACATGTAAGGGATTTATTTTTCGCGTATGTGTGGGAGTTTCATTTATGAGAGTTGCTCACAAATATTTTTGACTAAAAATGGATCGTCCGCCCCGGCCTGCCTTAAACATGTCAAGTGAAATTGCGCTTAAAAATTTTATCTACCACGTGAAAGTGATGGGTTGACAAACATTGGACTTATCAACCTTTTTATTTATTTTTTATAATAACTTTTTATAAAGCATCTTTTTAACAAATTTTATTTTAAAAAATTATTACATATATTTACAAACATAAATACGAGTTTTTTTGTTTAATTAATGTTATCGAGCACTAATACATTTTTAAAGCATTAAGCATATGCACACCATATACCTATGGTAACACTTCTTTGTCTTTTGAAGATGTTGTACGGACTCAACAAAAGAGGTATTGTTTCAGAAATTTGAGCATCTTCAGGAACATGAGAGTACTCAATAAGGTTTTCTATTTTATGAGAATTAGTCTTTTTATAGAGTTTAGGAAGTGATAAAGAAGAAGTAGTAGTAATAGGTTGAGTGCTTGGTTCAGGTGTTTCCATGTTTGAGTGATTTCTCCCTTACTCACTCTCTTTATTATATTCATACCATATGCACCCCTTCTTTCTGTACAGGCTCTGATACCACACTGTCCGGGAGCCTTACATGCCATGAAACTCAACCTTAATTGTATCGTCCTCAGATAGCCAACCATAGGCATAACACAGACTAATAATTAAAATTGAAATTTCATAACAGCAAGGACTGTAGTATGGATCAATGGTCAGATGTTTTCTGATACACAAAATCCTCATTTAGAGGCAGGTGTAGAGCATACTTGCATCTATGGGGGTATTATGATATGAATACAATAACTAAAGCTTTGAGGGAGAAAGAAGAGAGTTTTAGAACATGTTTGTTCTTAAGCACACAAGAGAGTTTATTTGTGAATGCTTGATGAAAATATGTTACAAGAGCCCTCCTTTTATAGCCAAGGAGGGGCATATAGGACAAAAGCAATGCTATTTACAAGCATGACATTTTTAATATTATATGAATGCCTTTTTAAAATTCTGACACACTTATCACTTATGGATTACATTATTGTAGTCTTATTGCACAAAAAGACAAAATTTACTATTCATAAGCATGCTTGTGATCTTTGAAGGACGCTTGTCCATTTAGTCTTTGCAAATGGGTTCATGAGAGAGGGACATATTTTGATCAGATAAATTTTCATCAGAAAAGCAATCTTCATAGCGAGATGACTCACACTGCCAGCTATCATCCATCATGTATGTGTGATCTGCTAATCTCATATTAGCTTCTTCCACTTGTCCTTCAGAGAATTCAGCTTCCATTAGAGAATCTGGTTTCTGTTGTGTGGCTTGAGTCGAGCTTTCTCCAACTTCCGGTCTTATGAACTTTTCATGATGTATGCAAGTTGAACTTTCATCAAGTTTCTTTGGATCATAGAGATTGACGTAGCTAACATATTCAAGTAATTCCCTTGTGACTTTTAGACTAGAAGGATATTCATCAATGGTTTCTCATAGGTGAACATAACTCTTATAATTGAGCAGCTTAGTTACAGGATCTGTCAGATAGGGCTTGTGTAGAAAGAAAACAGACTTGAGTTTTCCAATATCTTCTGAAGATAATCTTCGTTCTTTGACCTCGTCTATGACTGATTTTAATTGATCTCTCCACCATTGTAATGGAGAATACCATTCAAGAGTGGTCCAAATCAAAGACTTGTGCTTCTCGGGATCCATTATATGTTGATACATGGCCTCAGTGGGAATAAGAACAGGCATATAGTACAAACAAGTGGCACACCAAATATACCACAAATGGTTTTTTGTGAATTTAGCATTTGGGTTTATTTGAATTGGCAGGAGAAAACGTGTATCTGGGAAATAAGGACTATGATCTGGCAATTTATTCCTTATGATTTTTGTCATGTAATAGAAAAGATTGTTCCTGGCATACTGCTTGAGTTGGGACGATGAAGAGGATGTCGTTATTCCTGGAGGAAGATTCTTTATTTTGGATGCATGAGTTGGTAGTGGTTTGACCATAAGAATTAGAGGGAAAATGTGCTTGGCTGTGATGATCTGGATGAGTTTCATGGGTCTGGATAGTAGGTCTGGGATTACATTTTGGGTTCCCTTGATATGTTTTACCGCGAAACCATATCTGGAAAACCAATCTTTGAGCCTAAGAGTTTGAGGGTCAGGAGGCATATTATTTTTGAATTCAAGGATCTTAGGGAAAGAGGAGTTGTCCATATGGACTTCAAATTGGTAGCCTCTTAGGTGGAAGTCAAACTTTTGGATCCCCATCTTTACAACGAGGGCTTCTTTGTAGGTGGTATGGTAGTGTTTTTTAGCTTCTTTAAATTGGCCACTGGCATGACCACAATAGTATCTTTTTCCTTCAAGTTCTTCTATCAGGACTTCTCCCCAATAATAATCACTGGCATCGGTTTGTAGAATTCTTTTTCCATTCCCAGGGATTTTTAGAGCAGGAGGAGTTTGTGCGATTTTCTTTAAGGCTTTCACTGCTTCGGTTTGTTGTGTTCCCCATGGTGGAGGTTTTTTCTTTAGCATTTGGGATAGAAGACTCGTGTATCTTGCCAGTTTCGGCAGGAAATCTCAGATATAATTAATTATACCAAGAAATTGTTGGATTTGCTTAACTGCGAGATTCTCATCATGAAAGTTTAATAGTTCTTGGGCAATATGAGGATGAGGTTGATATTTCCCATGAGAAAATGCATCCCTAGGAAATCAATTTTTGTTTGTCCCAATTGACTTTTCTTTTCAGAGAGCATGATTCCATGCTGTTGGGCTATTTGAAGAAATTGGCCCAATAATTGTTTATGGTTTTTTTCATCTTTTGAGAACAATAACAAATCATCAATATAGATGAGGATACCATTGAGGATGGGCTCAAAAATTCTAGTCATGGCTTTTTGAAAGAGTGATGAGGCTACCTTAAGCCCAAATGGTAACACGGTCCATTGGTACTGGGCGTTAGGAATGCAGAACGTCGTTTTATAGCGATCTTCAGGGTCGATACCTAATTGTCAAACTGACTTAAGGTCGAACTTAAAACAAATCTGGGCATCTTTGATGAAAGTATTTAAGGACGAGGCTTTTGGAATGGGAAATTTATCATTTTTGAGAAAATTATTTAGAGGTTTGTAATCAATTACTAGCCTATTTTTTCCCCTCAACTTTTCAGATCTCTTTTCCACATAGAGTGCTTGGCAAGCCCATTCTGATTTGGTGGGTTCTATCAGACCTTGTTTGAGCAGTTGGTTGCATTCTTCCCTAGCTAATGTGTAATCTGATGGACTCATTCCTGGATGAGTGGCCTTGGTTGGATTAACATTTTCATTGAGCTTGAAGGGAAGTTGAACAAAAAAGTCTTTATTCTTCCATAGAGGTTTTGGGTGGTGGGAGAACGAAGATTATGTTCAGAAGATATTGGAAAACTCAAGTCTGTTCCTGAAGATGCTCAAATTTCTGAAACAATACCTCCTCTGTTGAGTCCGTACAACATCTTCAAAAGACAAAGAAGTGTTACCAGATCCATCAGAAATCTTATCTCTATAAATCGCCCTCATATGAAAGAGTACGTCCAGTCATATAGACTAGACCAATGCAGCCTAAGAGCTACAAACCAAGAGCAATACGTAGATATGGAGATTCCCCAATATCTCATAAACCACTGAAAAACTGAAGGATATACAACCTTACACTTTGGGGCTGTCAAACTCATCCTTTCTCTTCATGGAAGGAAGAACCAACCCGTCTTTTGCAAAATAGCTCTACTGGACTCCAACTACCTCCACTATGAAAATGTTGTGATAGAAATTGTTCTAACTACACTTCATGCAGGAAGTGTTGTCCTCACCATCTTCCCAAACTATAACGTGAGTCTTAATGATAACACTTTATCCACAAGACTGAAATTACAGATCCAAATCACCGGATCTGACCAAGTTCCAGAAGCTATGTCAGCTACCCTCCATCACCAGATAATATACCGCTTACAAAATCACTCGATAGATCTTCCTCTCTCAGGATGCTCTTCTGATTCACTATTGGTTGTCACCAATAGAGAAGAAGACATACCCTCTATAGTTCAGATTCCAAGAAAGATCACAAGGGAAGAATTAACTCAGCTAATTCCTCTTGAATGAAGCAACTATGAGAGACTTCATGTTGACAAAAGACCTATCCAATCTCAAGAGGCTACTTTTAGGAGATTCATTAACAGGATAGTCAAGACAATCTTTAAAAAGCCAGACGAAGGGTCGAGCTCAATATCTCAGATCTTCTAGACAATGATGATCCAACCAGTTCTCAAAGAAGATTGGTGTCTTGTCTATGCTATTACAACAGAGGGAAAACCCATCTACACCGATAAAATAGATGGCCACTTCATTTGGGATGTTGATCCAACAAGATGTGACCCAAATTGTGACTGCTGGATGCACGACGATGATATTGACCAAGATATTGTTCTTCCAAAAAAAAAGGGAAGGTGTAAACCCTCGCTAGCTCCTCAAAGGAGATCTCAAGGGAAGAATTACAAGGGAAGAATTAACTCAGCTAATTCCTCTTGAATGAAGCAACTATGAGAGACTTCATGTTGACAAAAGACCTATCCAATCTCAAGAGGCTACTTTTAGGAGATTCATTAACAGGATAGTCAAGACAATCTTTAAAAAGCCAGACGAAGGGTCGAGCTCAATATCTCAGATCTTCTAGACAATGATGATCCAACCAGTTCTCAAAGAAGATTGGTGTCTTGTCTATGCTATTACAACAGAGGGAAAACCCATCTACACCGATAAAATAGATGGCCACTTCATTTGAGATGTTGATCCAACAAGATGTGACCCAGATTGTGACTGCTGGATGCACGATGATGATATTGACCAAGATATTGTTCTTCCCCAAAAAAAAGGGAAGGTGTAAACCCTCGCTAGCTCCTCAAAGGAGATATCATCCAGACAATGGTCCATGGGTAGGAATCCATGGAAAAAAGAAACCCATCTGTATCTATGAGGAAGGACTTAGAATCCTCAGAAGAGAAGGATTGTTACCACCTGATGATCCGACTCTTGTTACATGGTCACCAACAGACCATTGTAAATCGTTATATCCTCCAGCTGTTGCTCAGCCAATTCCTTGGTTCATGTATTCAATCACAACTTCAGAGTATGGCCAACAATTTCCTGCTTTGGAAAGAAAGATGGATCCAATCACAGGCAGGACATCCAAACCCTTCATTCATCCGAGTGAAGTCCAGCCCGATGGGAAGCTTAAACCTTTAAATCAGGCTGAGGAAGTTCTGAATTGGAAATATGAAAACATGGTTTCTCAAAATGAAATTCTTCAAAACCTTGACAAAAAGATTGCTGAAAAAATAGACGAGACAGATGAAGATCTCAAAGTTTTATCCCAAAAAATGCAGAAACATTACAGAAGCTTGAAAGCCCAAGTATCCCAGCTAGATTGGGATTTACGGCAGATGTTAGAAGAGAGAGCTTTTAGTAAAACATTTGACCAAAAGGAAAGAGAAATCAGAAGTCTATAAATCCAAGTAAAAGAGATAGATGATTTCTTAAGAGCCTCTCATGAAAGAAAGCCCAAACCGGTTGAAAACTCTTTCTTTGACCCTCCTACTTTTCCTACATATTTCAAACGACTAGAAAGGCCTTCTCCTTTCTACCCCGCCTATATTTCATCACCATCAGACCCAGTTAAATACATACCAACAACTTACAGACCAAAATCTTTCAGAACTACCACTACCTTAACCTCCAAAACAAAGGGGAAAGCTGCCTGCTTAAGCGCTTCATCCTCAGACTCTCAAGATATCCCTAAAACACCCCCTTCAAAAATCCAAAAGGAAGAAGAAATTCCTAATAAAGGTTTCCAAGCCATAGAAATCACTACAAATCATGAATCTTCTCAGAAAGATCACTTTGAATCATCAAAACAAAAGGGAGACAAGTCCTTCTCAGATAGTGACAACAACTCTAATCCAGAATCATCTTCTGATGAGACACCAAGATCTTTTTCAACTAAATTAGAATCTGAAGACAACTATTTCCCAAGACTCTTCATGGCAAATGTAAAAGAGGAAGAATCCTTTTTTGAAGAAGAATCCCCTGAAGAAACTCTTATCCCTGAAAGGACTAAACCAAACAGAGGTCCTTGGTTCACTTTTGATGATATACCACCTAGCCACTGGAGAAAAAGACTACTTAAATTTGGAGCTTGGCTTGACACCCAAATGATGAAAACAAGTGCAGATAGCTATAAGATCATTGAAGAATTTTGTTGTAGAATGACGGGCACAATGAAAGAATGGTATCACAATATTGGAGCTTTCAAACAAGATGAGTTACATCGTCTAGAAACTATAGCTAGTGTTCTTGGGGTTCTTCACCGAGAATTTATCGGTGATATGGAAATATTTGATGGGAAAAACAGACAAGAATTCTTTGAAATAAAGTGTTGTTCTCTCAAAACAAAAGACCTCGACAAACACTGTCATAGGATGGCACAAAGGTATTATGTCCTTAATGGGTACAATGACCCAAGTCTTAAGAATACCTATGTATCCTCTCTACCACAAGAACTTCAGCCAGAAATTCATAGAATGTTAGCTACAACTCAAAAGGATATTAAAACCATGAGTCTCAGCCAGATTCACCAGGTGACCTTAGAAGCACTTGAAAAGCTTTGCAGTTTTCATCATCAATTTTCTAAAGTTATAGAACAAAAGTCAAAGTTCACCCAAGCATGTAAGAAACCCTACCTGGAGATTAAGTGTAAAGACAAAAGTTGTGGTTGTCCAACAAAAAAGAAACATAAAAAATACACCAAATCCCACAAGACCTTCAAGGGAAAGAAAAGAAAGAATATGAAGTTCTTTAGAAGAAAACCTTTCAGAGGAAAGGGGAAAAATCAGAGATGCTTTATTTGTGGGAAAAAAGGCATTTCTCAAAAGAATGTCCTAATAACACCCATAAAGCTGCAAAATTGATTAACTCTCTTCAACCTCTAGAAGGAGACTTAGAATCTTTGTATTTTGAACAAAGCTCTGCTGATGAAGAAACAATTTTTGCCCTTCAAGACTCTTCGTCTGATGAAGCATCATTTTTGGAGTCAGAAGATGACATATATATCCCAGTTTACTCCATCAAAGAGATAGGAAGTTTTATTCCTACTACACCACTTCCTTGTGTTGAAGTCCATGTTCTCGCAACAAAGTTTTTCCGTCCGAAGAAAGTTATAGCTTATATGGACACTGGGGCCCAAATTACCATGATGAATCCCAACATTCTCCCTGCAGAATCATGGGTGACACATACTGCATACTTTGTAGCAGCGGATGGAAAAGTTTTCAAGACAAATCTAATGACCAGGGAGAAAATAGGAGTTAAATTCTTCCCAGGCAGTAATATTCCAAACAAAGATATTGTAGTAGGAATGGATGTCTATTCAACAGCAATTAAACTCTAAATTCTCCCCACAAGAATCAAATTCAAAAGATAATTCAAACCTTATTCTGGGATACTAAAACTATATTCACTTTCTAAGGTTCCTGCTGGCTATGAAGAGATCAAGTCCAACCTTCTCAGACTATGTGCAGATAGCCATGAGAAATTCCACCACCCAAAACCTCTATGGAAGAATAAAGACTTCTTCGTTCAACTTCCCTTCAAGCTCAATGAAGATGTTAATCCAACCAAGGTCACTCATCCAGGGATGAGTCCATCAGATTACGCATTAGCTAGGGAAGAATGCAACCAACTGCTCAAACAAGGTCTGATAGAACCCACCAAATCAGAATGGGCTTGCCAAGCATTCTATGTGGAAAAGAGATCTGAAAAGTTGAGGGGAAAAAAGAGGCTAGTAATTGATTACAAACCTCTAAATAATTTTTAAAGCATTAATACACGTCAAATGCTACAATACCCAATTAATAAGGACATGCTCTATGAGTAGAACTAGTTCAAACAGTATCTTGAAAAATTCAAGTCCACATTTTATTTTCCAAAAACTATCCATAATGGCTCCCTTGTATTCTCACAAAATTAGTTTGTACATCATGATCAATTACAAATTGTAATATCTTGAAGGACTTTGATGTCTCTGCTATATACTTGACATGTTATTACCATCAAAATCATATTATATATTAAGAAAGACATTTTGAATTTCTATTTGAAAAACAACATCAAAATCATATCATATATTAAGAAAGACATTTTGAATTTCTATTCGAAAAACATCATCAACATCTTGTTTTGCTTCATCTTGTTGATTTTATTCTTCATCCTTACTTTGCTTAAAATCTTGAGTATATGTCTTAAGGAGATGTTAAATTCAAATCAAAAGGAGACATAAATTAATCTTTCAAATATCCAATAATATAACGCGATGAATGGCCAAAATCGTTTAATAGCTTTCTATAAGTTGTATACAACTTTCACATTACATACATACCAAAATTATCCATATATTTTTTTTTTCAAGAAATAAGATATTTTGATATATTTTCAACAAACTATATTTGAAATCAACAATTGAATTTACATCTCAAAAAATAACAACACCAGACCAATATTGAAGAAATCAACTATAAGTACAGTTGAAGAAAATGCAAAGAGTATTTAATTGTAGCCATAAAACTTTCATTTGAGTCAAGATCTAAAAAACATTTAATTTCAGTTACCTTGAAAATAATATATATATATATATATATATATATATATATATATATATATATATATATATATATATATATATATATATATATATATATATATATATATATATATATATATATATATATATATATATATATATATATATATATATATATATATATATATATATATATATATATATATATATATATATATATAAATGAATATGAGTTTAGTGTGGTATTCTTGCGTGCTTGACAACTAGGTTGGCGGGCCGGCAGGTCAATCCACCCTTTTTTTTGGCAGACTTAAAGCGGGGTGGGATGAACGGATAGGCGGACAAAAAATTCTAACCCAACCCGCCATTTACTGACGAGTGCGTGGACCGGTCCGACGGGGCACAACCCGTTTTTGCTCCCCTAATTTTAAGTCACAACCCAAATTGATAGGGTTTTTGGTGATTTGTGGGATTTTTCCCCCTTTAAAATAGATATTTTCCTATCACCCCACACTTAAATCTAACACCTCTGTTAGCATGTATAATGATATTCACGTTAATCATTATACCACACCAAAACTAGCAACCAAATACCAAATATATACTATAAGCATTCAACAATAACATTATAGTAGTATATCAAGTAATAACACATCATTTTCACACAATGCAACACTGCAACGTACACATCACATACCATCTAACACCATTACGCCCCATTAAAAATAATTTTCATGTACTAAAACTATTTTTAAAATAAAGCTCACCGCGTCAGGTTTCCAACGCTTCAAACGGTACCTAAACAAACAACTGAAACTCAAGTTATGAATTTTTAAAGTACACACAACAAGTGTAACTGGTTACACCCAAACAGGTAATCAGTTACCACCTAATAAAAATAGTGTCTAAACATCCTCAGTGTAACCGGTTACACCAATATCAATAATCGGTTACGCCCTTTAAAATTGTCCAGTATACGTTCTTTTTGGACAGTGTAATCGATTACACAAAAACTTGTAATCGGTTACACCCTTGAAAAAAATTCAAGTTTTATAAAAGTTGTCTCAGGTGTAACCGGTTACACCAAAAGTAGTAACTGGTTATCACTATGAAAAAATCATTTTTTTTGCTATTTTGTGCTACTAAAATCAATTTTGTGTGAGTGCTTTTGTATTTTGAGTGATGTCAAAACTAGGAAAATATAGCGTTATGTATATTGGATGGTATCCTCCCATTCTATATGTGCATCTTGGTATTAAGAAGCATTGAAAAGAAGTCAACATCATATTTGCATTGAAAAACATGTTTTTTTGGGCATTCAAGTCACTTCAGGTCGACCTATGCACGAACAGGCCGACCTATACGAGTCTCAACTTTAGTATAGGCGGGCATATAGATCCTTCAGATCGGCTCCCATGGAGCAGTATTAAAGCCTGTAGACTCTGCCTACAGGTCGCCTCACATGCAGCCTCATAGGTTTACCTTTGACCTTCACAGCCCGACCTAAAAAAAATTTCAGTTTGGCTCCATCTTTTTAAAACCTGCTTAGGCCGACCCATTGCTTTCATAGACCGACCTATATGTTTTTCCCATCCAAAAATTTCAGTTTGGCTCCATCTTTTTACATTCCTTTTACCCATCTCTTCACATACCTATATATACTCATACATGCATCTTTTTTTAGGTAATGTTCCTAGTGAATAAAACCTAAACGAAACCAGATTACAAAGTTGTCTATTATCTTCATCCCTTATTCTATGCATACACACAATTAAACCACGCATCATCATTTTTTGATTAGGGTACCATCTAGATTAGGGTTGATAACATCCAATTAGGTTTGGTGCAACCGAGAATATTGGATTGGGAACTTTGTGTGTTTCAAATAAGAAAACTAAGGTGGGGGTTTCCATCAAGATCAGGTTGATTTGAAGGTTTTGGACAAGATCACATCAACACATATTCGAACGAGTGAATGCCTTGGGACAAGGTAATTTCCTTGCAAGGGAGTAGCGCGGGACGATGAATTGTGTTCGGGAATCTTGGATTTCAACAAGTTGTGAGCTCAGGATAATCGAAGAATTGTAGCCTCATTTTTTGGTCACTTGATCAAGATTTTAATCAAGGGTTGGAAGTGGAAGAATCAACACAAAATAATAGGGTTTTTAGGATTTGCATTCTTCATCTCTTGAATAAACGATTTTGTAAAGAAAAAGTTAATAGCAATATCTCAATTTGATTTTGAATTGAAGGCAGACGTACCCATAACGAAGCCAATTGGGGAACTTCCTAAACAAATCTTGGTCTCTCTCTCTTTATCACTTTTATTGTTGATTTCAAAATTTATCGAGTTCATTGTTGTTTGATCAATTCGATTGGAAATTATTTTCTATTATCTTTTAAAACTGTTGTTGTTGATATAATTATGATCACTTTTATTGTAATTAGCTTTTAACATCAACAAAATAAGTTAAGTTTCCAATTGCTATCAATTTCACACCAAGTGTTCGATAAATTGTTTGTGCGTATTTTAATTGTGTTTTGGTTCATTGGATATACGAGTTACGATTAGCATTGCATTTAATTGATTCGTAGCTTGATCGTTGTTGAAAATTTAAGTTCATTATCATTTCATTTGGTTTGCGATACGTATATTGCTTTTCGATAGTAGGTTCGGTTAGACGATTCGATTCGGGTTGTTTTTCCGCTGCACCATATTTTTGAAAATAGATTTATGCCAAAAGTTTTTTGTTGTAAAATTTGCGATCTATTTACCCCTTCTAGATCAAAGCCTATTGTCTAATAAGTGGCATCAAGAGCTCTGTTTCATTCCGTGCTTGAGATACATTTCTTAGAAGAATGGCTACCGAACCTAAGGGTGCATACAATAGAGCACCAATTTTCACCGGCAAAAATTATGGCTATTGGAAAGCACTTATGCGTATACATGTCAACTCCGTTGATAAAGGTATTTGGGATGCTATCCAAAACGGTCTAAATGAAATAACTATGACCAATGAGGAATTGTCACAATACCTAAACTGGAAGCACGACGCAATGACAATGATAGGAAATTATGGTCACATGATTGGAAAGCAAAAAACATTCTCACTTCTGCTTTGGGAGTTGATGAGTTTTATCGTGTTTCTCATTGTGAGGCCACTAAAGCTATGTGAGACTCATTAGAGATTTCCCATTAGGGTACTAATGATGTCAAACAAGCTAGGATTAACACATTAAATCAAGAGTTTGAGTTGTTCCATATTGAGCATGGTGAGACCATTGCAGATATGTGAAAACGAGTTCACTCATTTTATAAATTGACTAAATGCACTAGGTAATCCCGTTTCCAATAAACTTGCTACTAACAAGTTTTGAGGTGTTTAAGTAGGGAATGGAAACCGAAGTTAACCACTATTAAAGAAGCAAATGATCTTAAGTCGCTTGATCTTACGACTTTGTTTGGTAAGTTGGAAGAGCATGAGCAAGATCTTACTTGCTTAGCAAAATACGAGAAGGAATGGCAAAAGCGATCAAAGAGTGAAAAGGGGAAAGATAAAGAAGAAAGGAAGAAGTATATAGCTCTAAAGAATTATAACTCAAGGCCTTCATATTGTGAGCATTGTGGTAGTGATAATGATGATGACAAGAATTCTTGTGAGGAAGATGTGGGCTTGTTTGTAAGGAGATACCAACAGTATTAAGGAAGAACGATGATAAATTTTTTGACAAGAACATAGCCAAGTTTAGAAGGTTGAAAAGTTCCTCTAAGGATGATGAAGATATAAAGAGCAAGCTTAGAAGGTCTTGCTATCTTTGTGGTGAAATTGGTCATTATAGACCGGAATGTCCCATGAGAATAAAGGATAAAGAAAGGAGCCATCACAAGTCTTCTAGAAATTCTAGAAAAGCACATGCCGCTTGGAAAAGTGCTAGTGATTCCTCTAGTGATGAAAGCATAACTTCAAGTGTGGAATCGACTTGAATTTGTCTCATGGTTGAAGGGAAGAAAAAGAAGAATGTTAGTTCCTCTAAACTTGAATCCACTAATGATTTATCCTATTTTCAATTACAATAGGCCTTTGAAAATCTACGTAGAGAAGCCTTAAGAGATTTTAACAAGTTAGTCTCACATGAAAAAGTGATTTTAAATTTGGAAGCTAAAGTGTTATCCGAAAGGAAGTTTTGAAGCTATTAAGAAATCTATGATAGAAATTCAAAGTGACAAGAAAGAGGACATAATACCTCCTAGGTTTGGTTGTGAGTATTGTCATAATAGACAAGAGGAAGCCAAATCTCTTCGAGTCAAATTAGATGATACCTTGCAACCTAAAATTGTGTTTGCTATTGATCCTTATAAGGTTGAAAATCCTTTGAATCATTCTAAAAAGAAACATAGACATATGCATAAGGATCCTAATTGCAAGAACATGTCTCATAAAAACCTATCTTGTCATTATTGTTGCAAAAAGGGGCACACCATTGAAAAGTGAAAATTTAGGAAGTTATTTGTTTCTAAAAGAGTTGTTGAATGGTTGCCTAAAAGAAAATTTGATCTCACTCACCCTTAAGGACCCAATGAAAATTGGGTACCTATTGCCTTTTGTTTAAATTTCAAGTTGAATGTCTTGAATCTACTGAAATGATGTGATATCATGATAGTGGATGTTCAAGGCATATGACGGGTGACATATCTCTTTTCATTGACTTTGTGCCAAAGAGGAAGAGATTCATCACATATGGAGATAACAACAAAGGTGATATACATGGAAAAGGTAGTATAGGTAATCCCTCATTCTAATTGCTATCGATTGCACACTAAGTGTTCGATAAATTGTTTGTGCATATTTTAATTGTGTTTTGGTTCATTGAATATATGAGTTACGATTAGCATTGCATTTAATTGATTTTCAACTTAATCGTTGTTGAACATTTACTTTTATTATCATTTCGTTTGGTTTGCGATACATATATTATTTTTCGATAGTAGGTTCAGTTAGACGATTCGATCCAGATCATTTTTTTGCTGCACCATATTTTTGAAAACAAATTTTTGCCAAAAGTTTTTAGTTGTAAATTTTTTTGATCTATTCAACCCCTCTAGATCGAAGCATATCGTCTAACATTTTGAACCAGTCCCAAACCCCCAAATTCTCACAAAACAACATATACTCATGTTTCACATTATGATTCATAATAACACACAGCCACACAACATTTCATCTATCTTCCAATTCATCCAACATACATCAAAATAACATGATCATACAATTACATAGTTCATAGCATAGAGAGAAAATTCAATCGAAGGGAAATCAAAACACTCATTCACATGTTATCATGCAAAACCCTTATACAAAAGGAAGCCCCATCCTTTCCTTGATTTTCCAGCAAGAGCAATTCAACAATGGGGTTCTCTCTTCTTCTTCCTCAAGCCCTAGCTCTCTCTTCTCTTACCATATCATTATCATTATAATAATTAAATTACATATTTAAATTTATTTAAGTAGCTTCAGTTTAAATAATAATAACAAATGACACTCTCCCACCACCCCATGCCTCTATACTTTTATTTACACACCCCAACACCTTAAGTTCTACTCTCTAAGACTACTATCCTACACCAAAGGGTTCCCATAACATATCAAATCATCAAATAACACATACAATCACACAATTTAATTACGAAAGAATAATTAAATAAACTGGGGCATTACAATAGTGCTTGACAAGAAGTTGAATCTCACTCTTATGTATCCCCAGGTGCGATTGGGAACTCAAAGCTACATAGTTCTTAGCAAGACGAAGGTATTTTTAGGTTTATTTGTGAAAAGGTTTTCGATCGCGCAATGGCGAGAAAAAAATATAAGTTTAATTAGTTGAGTGTATTTTTGAACGATAGGCTAAGTATAACCATCATCCAAACACTTGGGATTAGGGAGGATAATTACGTCCATATAATCTTTTCCATCCAAGTTACTTATGAAATTTATGCGGCGAATTAAGTAACGTTTCTTCAATGGATGACAAATATTCACATAGGAGACTAAGTATGACCATCATACAAATGCTCAGGACTAGAAAGGACAATTACGTCCAACTAATCTTTTTTGTCCATGAAAGAATGTACTAGATTAGGTTATTTAATGTGTTTTTGAACGGAATACGAGTACTCAAACGAGAGGCTAAGTACGACCATCATTCAAATACTCAAGGACTAGGTAGGATAATTACATCCATCTAATCCTTTTTTAACCAATTGTTTACTGCAAACAAGGTTTTGAAGCACTTCAGTTTGAAAAGAAGAACTTGATATCGATCAAGTGTTTTTATTCACGAAGTTTTTGAAAATTGGGTTGAATTTGATTTCGAAATGGTTTTAAATTGATGCTGAAATGGTTGAAAAATAATTGAAAGGTGCGAATTATAACACGAGGTTGTGAATTGTAACACGAGACCGCAAGTTGTAACATGAGGGCGTGAATTCCAACGTTACAAAAGTTAATGTGCAAATTACACACGTACACACATAAAAAAATGATAGGACAACAATGTGCATATAAGAATCATGACCAACACATATTCATCACAAACGAATCAAAAAATAAATGTGTAGATGTTAAATTAAAGGCAACAGGATGTGAATTGAGTTTACATAACGCAAGGATATGCAATACAAAGTTGCCAACAAAGAATTTAAATCCAATTTAAATGCAATAAAATCAAATGTTGCAGCCAACACGAATCACACAACAAGCTGCTAGAGCAAAGCGCGATCATCCCAATCACATTGAACGCAACAAATTGTATTGTAATGAAAGTAATACCACGTGACGAAATGCAAAGTAGCAAAAGCAATCGCGAATTGAGTAATGCCACGTGACGAAATGCAAAGTAGCGAAAGCAATCGCGAATCAAACTACCAATAACGTTTATAGATATGAGTAAAATGGGATGACAATGGATTTGAAATGTCACGCACAAACAAAAGAGAATAAACCAGCAAATTGCTAACGCGAAGCATGCTCATCGTAATCAAATCATAAAAACATACAACATGATTTCAACATAAAGAAACTGAAATCAGAAACACAATATAACATAAGTATTTACAACATTACATACATATTACAATATTAAAACAAAAGTCTAGTAGAGTCACAATATAAAAATTCGTTGAACACGTGAAACGTTTGGATCCGATTTCAACGTGACAAGAAAACAAACAACCAGCATACACACTCCCAAATTATTTACATCATTATAGTGTGTTTAGAGAATTAAAAGAACACATCAGAGCCACAACACGAAAACATATACATAATAACAAATATCCAACAAAATTGACACAAACAAATATTAACATTTCAGCTCAACTTCAAATATCAAATAACAGAGAAATAAGCAGAAACACAATCAAAAGAATAACCAAAATACCAAGTGAAACGAATCTGCGACTGTTGTAGTGGTGTGTTGTCGTTGTTGTGAAGTTGTTACGGTAGTGATGAGTGAAAGCAGTTGTATCGAAGGGCGATTCACGAGTGACACAATAGCGGTGTTTCTTTGAAAAGTTGTTGATGTTTGAAATAATGGAGGTAAGTTTAAAACAATGGAGGTGAGTGGATTTCTCTGGTGAGTTTTGGTGGTGTTGATGAGCTGAGCATAGTAGGTGGCAGAAAGGTTTTTATGATTTATGTGGTTGGGAGACAGGGGAGAAGAGAACATGCAATGGCGGTGGAAGAGAAGTTATGAGGAGTGATGATGTTGGATGGAAGGGCGGTGGTTTAATGGGGTGGGGGGCTTGATGCCAGTGGTGATGGAGAAGGGAGAAAGAGTGATGGTGGCTGGATGTTATGAGGAGTTTGAGGGAGGTGAAAAGGAAGATTGTTTGAAGGGTTTTTTGTGAAGGTGAACAATAGCGTAAGTGAGAGATGTGAGGCGAGGGAGGGAGTTTGTAAAGTGTGTTTACTGGTTTACGAATAAGATGAAAGGGTTATGTGAGGCACATCGAGATGTTGCAATGAAAAGGAAGAGAGACGACGTCTGAACCTCAACTTTCCCTCTTTTATTCCTTTTTTTTAATCATTTTGTGATTTTTCTGATGGAAATGAGGTTGATGTTAGGAAACTCTGATAACTGACTTGATTTATTGAATAATAGAAAAGCTAATATATAGCTGATTACACAAACGGACTATCCTAAAACTTAGCTAGAAAATAGAAACTAATAAAGACTAAATCAAAATGTATCCAAGTGCTGTGCTAACAGCCCTATAAAGTAGGATATTTATTCTAACAAACTAACCAAGTCATAATTAACCCTATCATTTCCTCCCTTAAACTAGACAGTATACTAGTTTAACTTAGGTGCATCACATACTCCAAGTTTCTTCCTAAGATGCTGAAATGTCTTCAACTTGAGAGGCTTAGTGAAAATGTCTGCTATCTGTTGTTCAGTGCCACAAAACTTCAGTTGTACAGCTCCTTCATTCACCATATCACACAGGAAGTGGAACCTTACATCAATGTGTTTACTCTTTCCGTGCATCACAGGGTTTTTGGATAGCTTAATTGTTGAACTATTGTCGCAAAATATAACGGGACTGCTACTGCCATTATAGCCAAGCTTCTTCAACACTCTTTTCATCCATATCATTTGACATGTGCAAGCTGCAGCAGCTACAAATTCTGCTTCTGTGGTGCTCAGTGCGACAATAGGTTGTTTCCTTGAAGACCATGCTACAGTTGCATTGCTCAGAATAAATGCATACTCGGATGTACTCTTTCTGTCCTCCATACTTCCAGCATAATCAATGTCGGTGAATCCGATCAGCTCTGTATTTCCTGTCTTCCTATAGAGAATCCCATAGCTAGTGGTTCCTTGTAAATACCTTAATATCCTTTTAGCTGCCATAAGATGAAGCTCAGTTGGATTTGACATGTATCTACTAATAAGGCTAACTGAATACATCACATCAGGTCTTGTAGTTGTCAGATAAATCATGCTTCCAACCAGCTGCTTGTAGACTGAACTATTCACTTTCACACCATCTTCATCTTTGTGAATTTTGAAACCTGGAACCATTGGATTCTGCACAGAATTGCTTGCTTCCATTCCAAATTTCTTCAACATATCTTTCACATACTTCTTTTGGCTGATAAATATCCCTTCATCAAACTGTAATACTTCTATACCAAGAATGTATTTTATCCTTTCCAAGTCAGACATGTCAAACTCCTTCATCATGGACTGTTTGAACTCTCTCATCATAGCACTATCATTACCAGTATAGATCAAATCATCAACATATAGGCTAACAATTAAGAAGTTACCTTGTTTATTCACTTTAGTAAATAATGTTTGTTCACTTGCATCCTTCTCGAATCCTGTCTGCTTGAAGTATGACTCTATTCGACTGAACCATGCTCGCGGTGCTTGCTTGAGTCCATATAAAGCTTTGTTAAGCTTGTAGACCTTCCTTTCTTCATCCTTCAACTCATAACCCTTAGGTTGTTCAACATAGACCTCTTCCGATAATTCTCCTTGGAGAAAGGCAGATTTCACATCAAGTTGATAAATAATCCAACTTCTTTGAGCTGCAAGAGCAATGATCATACGTATAGTGTCCATACGAGCTACAGGAGCATACACTTCATCATAATCAACCCCTTGTTGCTGAGCATATCCTTTCGCCACTAAGCGAGCTTTATATTTTTCAATTTCTCCCAGCTGATTCAATTTGGTCTTGTATACCCATTTGACTCCTATGGTTTTAGCACCTCTTGGCAAATCAGTTAGCTGCCATGTCCCGTTCTTCTCGATTGTACTTATTTCATCATCCATTGCTTGTCTCCATTTTTCACTTTGCACTGCCTCTTCGAAACTGATTGGATCAGAGCTAGCAAAGAAAGCAAAATGTACTTGACCATCTTCTTCTTCTTCACCAATAACATCTTCACCAATAACATAATCATTCATCCATATTGGTGCTCTTCTAACTCTGATTTCTCTTGCATTAGAAGTTGTAGGATTGGCACTAGGTACAACAGCCTCAATTGTATCACTTGTCATCTCCTTTTCTTCTTCTTCGTTGCTTTGTGTGTCATGATTTTGTTGGATGTTTTCATCATTTTCTTCTCCCACCTCTAGATCAAGTCTAATAAAATCTTGGTAACTTTCATCCCAATTCCACTTCTTTTCTTCCTCAAAGACAACATCCCTACTGATTATGAATTTCTTGTTCAAAGGATCATAGAGTTTATATCCCTTGGATTCTGCACTCACCCCAAACAGAACATAACTGCGACTTTTATCATCCAGTTTAGTTCGTCTAGCATCAGGGACGTGAGCATGAGCTACAGAACCAAACACTTTGAAGTGTTCAACTGAAGGTTTCACCCCACTCTAAGCTTCTTCAGGGGTCATGTCCTTGAGTGATGATGTTGGACATCTATTTAGAACATAGAAGGCCCAATTCACAGCTTCTGGCCAGAAATTTCTCGGCACATCTTTCTCAGCCAGCAGACATCTCACCATATTCATTACAGTTCTGTTTCTTCATTCTGCAACACCATTTTGCTGAGGTGTGTAAACTGTGGTTAACTGCCTCTTAATGTCATTCTCTCTACAATATTCTTTGAACTCATTTGATGTAAATTCACCTCCACGATCTGTTCTTAAGCATTTAATGGACAAACCAGATGCTTTCTCTACACAGGTTCTGAATTGCTTAAAGACACTAAACGCATCGGACTTATATGTAAGAAAATACACTCAAGCTTTTCTACTAAAATCATCAATGAAACAAATGAGATACCTTTTTTGTCCGTTGGAAGTAGGAGAGATTGGACCACAAATGTCAGAATGAATCAGCTCTGGTTTTTCTGAAGCTCTCCATATCGCCTTCTTTAGAATAGTTTCTCGATGTTGCTTCCCTTTTAAACAGCCAGTGCACACAACATTGATTTCAGCAAAATGTGGCAGCCCTTTCACCATTTCCTTGTTTTTCAGAGTTTTCAAGCCTGTATAGCTTAGATGACCATATCTACGGTGCCAAAGTTGAGCTAGATCTTGGACATCAGCTTGAAAGCACTCTTCACTCATTTCCTGCTTGCAACAAGGTGTATTTGTGAGCAACACAAACATCCTGTTGGCTGTCATTTTGCTGGTAATGACAAGACCCTTTGTAGGATGGTAGATCCGACATTGATTGTCCTTTATCACAACAACAAGACCTTTCTCTTGTAGCTGTCCAATGCTAAGAAGATTGTTCTTTAAGTCTGGCACGTAGAACACATCTTTGACAGTGTGATAAACTCCTTCCAAAACTAACCTCACACTTCCTTTTCCAACAACACTCATTGTTGTATGGTTGCCCAATCTGACATTTCTTTTGAATCCATTCTCCATATCCATGAATAGTGAAGAATCACCGCACATATGGTTGCTGCATCCGGTGTCCAGAAACCACACATCTTGTTGATTAATTCTAGAAGATTCAACATATGCCATAAGCAGCATCTCTTCTGATTCTTCAAGCTCAGCATAGTTTGCTTGCTTCCCTAAATTTGGACACTCGTACTGATAGTGTCCTAGCTGATGGCATGTGTAGCATTCAACGGTCGCCCTGTTGTAACTTTGCCGACCCCTGCCTCTGCCTCTTCCTCCTCTGAAAGTGCTTCTTCCTCGTCCTCTTCCACCATGTCTTTCATCATAGGACACCTTGAGAGCATGTTCTTCGTCTCCATCTTTCTTAAACTTTTGCTCATGGACAAGAAGAGAACTCTGCAAGGCATCAACAGAGAGTTCATCAATGTCCTTTGACTCTTCTATGGAACAAACTATATAGTTCCATTTTTCAGTGAGGGTTCTCAAGATCTTCTCTACAATCTTGATATCAGCCATATCCTCTCCATAATTTCTCATATCATTTGCGATCATCATCACTCGGCTAAAATAAACACTGATTGATTCACCTTGTTTCATAGCTAAGACCTCAAACTCTCTGCGAAGGCGGTTGAGTTGAGCCCTTTGAACTCGAGCATTCCCTTGACATTTCATCTTCATGGAATCCCAAAGTTGCTTGGATGTCTCCTTCTGAGTGATTGTTTTAAGAATTGACTTGTCAAGAGATTGAAACAAGTAATTCTTCGCCTTTAGATCTTTGAGTTGCGCTTCCTCCAGTGTCTTCTTTTGTGATGCTGTTAACACTTCATCAGCACCTGGTTGTGAATAGCCAGATTCCACAACACTCTAGTACTCCTTGGATCGGAGTAGATTCTTCATGACCATGCTCCAGTGGTCATAATCACCATCGTATTTCGGAATAGAGGGTTGAGAAAAACCACTATTTCCTTCAGCCATTGCTTACGAACTCTCTCTCCTTTTTTTCTCAATATGAAGCTCTGATACCAGATTGTTAGGAAACTCTGATAACTGACTTGATTTATTGAATAATAGAAAAGCTAATATATAGCTGATTACACAAACTGACTATCCTAAAACTTAGCTAGAAAATAGAAACTAATAAAGACTAAATCAAAATGTATCCAAGTGCTGTGCTAACAGCCCTATAAAGTAGGATATTTATTCTAACAAACTAACCAAGTCATAATTAACCCTATCAGTTGAGAGATGATGGTGGGTGATTAATTTTTTTGGCCTTCACTAGTTAGCATTTATACTAGCTATGGTAGGGTTTCTCATTTTATTTAATTTCCACTCTACCCTTGGATATTATTGAGTGATCAAAATGAGTCTTAAATTTGATAAAATAAAATCACATAATTTTAATAAAAACAAATAAAACAATGTAATTATTTTATTTTAAACTCTATTTATTATCCTCAATTATTTATTTTATTTAAAAAGAATGAAATAAAAAGGAATTAAATCGAGCAAAATGCAGACCCGCAAACATGCCGGAAAAAAAAATGAATGCACTAAAATAATTTACGAGAAATATAGCTCAGTAAAACATGCAACCATATATCAAATATTGATGTTAAAAATGCTCTAATGAAAAACGCTCAAACTGATCAAGATGCAAACGCGCACAAATACAGAAAAATAAAATGAGCACACAAAATTAAACTACGCATAATGTAGATCAATAAAACAGACAGTTGTAGGCCAAAACCTGAAAACAATGTTCCCTAATTTTACACACGATTAAGAAATTAATTCAACATTTCTGTCTGCAAAACTGAAATTTTATTTTGTACAAAACAAAAAAAAAAAACTGGTTGTTTAAAAATTTAAAATGCTTGGACAAATTTGGGATATGACAAAGAAGTATTGTTTTCGAAGGTTAAAAACCTTTACAAATTGTTAAAAATGTTTAAAAAATTAAAGCATCACATTACTATCACAATAATCAACAAATCTTCTTAAAATAGAGTAATCACTCACACAACAACAGAACATAAAAAAATAAAACCCAAAATTTGTTCCTTTTTGAACGCCGAATACACCATTTGTCAAAGCACGCTCATAATAATCTACATTCGAGACTTCTTTCGTCCATCTAAATAGGTGGCGTGTAACCTAAAATCAATATTTGAGAACATGAATACTTCAACAGACATAAGCAATGAATCATCCCTGAAGTATTATACTATACTGACATAGGAACACATTCAAGCATAGTTCATAAATCTTCCTTCTTCCAACTATTCAAAGAAACTCTGAAAATATTCTCTAGGAATACATGACAAACTAATAGAATAATGAGTGATTGGTTCATTTGGTTGTACCTTCAACATATTATAAGTTATGTACGATTCTTCACTCTCTGTTGACAGGGCATATGCCATTCTTTTGGATCACTCCTGCACAATAGTTGAGATAAAAGACTTCAGAAAGAAATCTAGAACTAGTTGTGCATGATTCTTCACTCTCTGTAAATAGGGTATCTTCCATTCTCTTTAGATCATCCTGAATAATAGATGAGATAAAAGAATTCCGAAAGAAATCTAGAACTAGTTATGCACGTTTCTTCACTCTTTATGGACAGGGCGTATGCCATTTTCTTTGGATCACTCCTGCATAATAGTTGAGATGAAATACCTCAGAAAGAAATCTAAAACTGGTTGTGCATGATTCTTCACTCTCTGTTGACAGGGCATCTGCCATTCTACTTGGGCCACTCATGCATAATAGTTGAGATAAAGAACTTAAAAAATAAATCTAGAACTGTTTATCATGTAAAAATAAAGGTACGAAAAAATTAAAAGCCATATATAAGGGAATCGATTGATTATTATCCTCAATAATTATTCCTCCCATTGCATAGATGTGTGAAGAGTTTACAATGCTCATAAAGAATGTCCCAATATTCTAACACACAAAAACAAGAACTATTCTTAGAAAATTGAAAGGCATATATAAGGGAATTAAACTATTAGTATCATCAAGTTATACCTCCAAAACATTAAAGTTAGAAAAATAAATAAATTAGCTTACACCAATAAATATAAAATAAACATAACTTTATGAAAACATAGTGAAAAACATATTAGTAGTCTACAATGTGCATGAGGAACTCACCTTATAAATTGGATCACTCGTGACTTCATACGGCATTTGAGCTCCAACAACAACTAGGATATGTTTATTAGAATCACATCCAGCTATGTCATTTGCCTACAAGAAAAAAAATAATTTCAAAAATAATTTTTTGAACCGGTCATGAAATTAAATATAGTTTCTAAGCTAGAATACAGTAAGTGAAAACAGAAATCAAGAGCAAGTGAAGAAGTGGTTGAGGAATTTCATCAAACAGTTTCTATGCAGTTCTGCTAAACCACCTCCTTCACCTCTATATATGTCATAGTTATCATCTATAGTAGTCAATGAGAAAATGATATGTATCGACTAAAATTTCTAGAAGAATCTGCAAGCAAGAGAATTAGGATTTGGAGAATCGAGCTTCTATAAAAGAACCAATACCAAGCAAAAAAATCAAGATGAAGATGAAATCATGGAATCCCTAATGGCCGATTTAAATAAATCTAAAAGGAATAGAACTAACGAACAAAGAAGGAGAAAAAAGAGAGAGGAATAAAAGAGCAAGAGAGTTGACGACTTGATTTTAGGGAGGATATGAGAAGTGAGAAAGATAAGTTGGTGTGGTTGATAAAATAATGTTTAATAAATTATAAATGATAAAATATTAATAAAACAATTCCAAGTCCGCCAAATTAATAACAATTAGAGTGTCATGTCTGCCAAAGATAACATATTTTAACAAAATTTAACGGAAAAAACTAATGTGACTAATGGAACTTGATTTAAAGGACTTAAAATGAACGTTTATTAAATAACGGACAAAAGTGAAATATGAAATTAAATTAAGTGACATTAAACCTAAAAAGAAAGTGCTAGCAGTTTTAAGATTAAAATCAACTTGTTGCCTTTTGACTTCTTACACTTTAAGAGAAACTTTTATCCATACTCCCCTACATTTCAATTTTGTGTGCATCTCCAATTTTTATCTTTAATTGTAATTTTTCTACCAGTTCCTTGGAAATGAAATTATGGGTGGCGCCATAATTTATCAATATTATGACTTTGTGATCATCAATACTTCTCCAAACCTTCAAGAACCGACGAGAATTAAATTCCACAGTGCTCTTCATAGATAATTGAGGTATTTCTCAAATTTCTAGTTTGGGTTCCTCTTTGGAGTTTTCAAGATCATATTCATCTATTACTGACATTATCCAAAGTTGTTTATATATATATATATATATATATATATATATATATATATATATATATATATATATATATATATATATATATATATATATATATATATATATATATATATATATATATATATATATATATATATATATATATATATATATATATATATATATATATATATATATATATATATATATATATATATATATATATATATATATATATATATATATATATATAGATAGATAGATAAGTATTGCACCCTAAATTTTGACCCCTTAGATCCTCATCATCATTTTAGGATCATATTCATTTGATTAACTAACCTTAACCCATTTCAAGTTTATCTTTGTCAAGATACAGATAAATCAGAGTTCCGTGCCGTCAAAATCGAGGCTTCGGTAGTTTGATCAATGAATGTGTTGGATTGATTCAACTATAAACAAGATCAAGGATACTACATGGGGTCAAGTATGAATCCAATTTGAGGTTGTCATCCAGGAATTGAGAACGGTGCAGTTCGGGATACCCGATTAGGGTTTTCGATCAGGAAAAGTCAACTGTAGTTTGACTTTTGATTTAAAAAGTGTTCCAATGGTGGGATCATGGTCCATGAAGTTCCTATGGCTTAGTAAAGTCTATTCAAGAAGCTTCAAGGCTTCAAGATACCCAGAACACCAACAGTCGATTCAGAGTTCTTCAATCAATCGGTTCGTCTGACTGAAAAGTCAACTAATTGACCAACATGGTTTTGACCTAAAATTGAATGCAATTATGTTCCTAATGGTATATCACATCTATTCATGAATTTTGGTGACCATTGGATCAAGAATTGATAAGTAATTGAAAAGTTGGGAAATTAAGGTTTTGAAAAGGGCAAAGCCATAACTCCTTAACCACACAAGGGTTTTTGACCTAGTTTCAAGGGGAATGAGTTCCTAAAACAAGCATAAATATTGTAGTACCTAATTGGGGATTTTTAAAAAGTACAAGTGGGTTCCATAACTCTTCCTGGTTAGAGAGAACCACGATCCACAAGTTGGCAAAAACTCACATTCGCAAAACTAGGTCAACATAAGTTTTTTTATTCCAAAACCTCTCCAAATCGATGTTAATCAAAGGCTAAACCTAATTTATGATGTTTGAATTGATAATTAACATTTTAATATCAATTCACACGAAAATGGCACAAAGATCAAAGGAAATCATTATTTAATGCAAGTTGCAAAAGTGAATAGTGAAGAAAGAGAAAAAAAGTGGCTACCCTTGTCAAATCATCAACTTTACTTCAACAAGTCACCTCCTAACCTATCAAGCATGATGAAAACAATATATAGGGCATGGAGAATATCTTAGTAGAGTGGCTTAAAGACAAGTATGAAGATTGCATTGAAAAACTCAAAGATTTTCATGATGGAAGGTTAAAATTGGCAATTTGCTTCACTTTTGCCCATACCTTGATCCAAGGCCTTTGACTATAAATAGAACTCACTTCCTACATCACAAACACACCAGTTCCATTATAGAAACCATCTAGAACTCTCTCCCTTACACAATCACCAAATTCTTGCAAAATCTCACTAAGTCTCCAAAATCCCTCAAAATCTATTTTTGCAAAACACCTTCCAAAACCATTTCCAAACTTTTTCCAACTCAAGAAACACTTCAAACACATCAAATATGATGTATTGAAGCTATCCAAAATCACTTTCACACTTATGTAACAAGGTTTGAGTGATTTGGTCTTTGAAATCTTTGAATTTTAGAGTTTTTCCTTCATTTACAAGGCATTTCGTCCACTAGCTTGCTTGGAGGTTGTTTGGAGCATTTATTCATCAACCTAGGAACATTTTAAGACCTTGTAAGAGCTCTCAATATCTCTGGTTTTCTTATTGCTTAAGCTTGCTTCAAGAGGTAAACCTAAAACTCATAAATGTGAACTTTCTACTTGTATTTCACATGCTACCATGAATGTTTTTAGGGTTTTCACCTTCCTATCTCTCATTTATTCATTTCAAAACTTTAATTTTATTCTCTTTTGAGTTTTATTTTAAAGTTATGATTTTGGCTTGTTAGCATCCTTGTGTACTTGAGTTTGACTAAAACTCTTGCTTGTAAGCATTTGTGTTTGATCTTCTCCTAAAACTTGAAAGTTTTCCCCGTCAAGTTTTTAAACTTCTCACTTACATTTGTTGTGACATTATTTGATTACGCTTGATAATTGTAATTACATATGGCATCTTGTAAGCTCTAAGAAATCATTCTTTGTCAAGATACATCTTTATCTTTGTAAAGATCCTCTGCCATCTTTGTTAAGATATATCCCCATCTTTGTTAAGATATGTTTGTGGTTGTGACTTCCTTATGCTTAAGTCTTGTAAGAACTTACCTTTCTTGATATTGTAATATCTTGATACTTGTTTTGGTTGTGATCATCTATCTTGATTGAAATAATTAATATTGTAATATCTTAAATGCTTGCTTTGGTGGTAACCATTCATCCTGATTTAGATCCTTGCTTATTATAATATGCTTGATCATTCTTGGTTGTAACCATATCCCTTATATTCATCATGTGTGAATGTTTATGCTTTGTTAAGTTTACTTTCCCCAAGTGATGGAACTCTTTAGTTCTCATCCAAGTTACGTCATCTTTTCCCTTCCAAAGGAAAGTCTCTCAATTGACCCTTGGGTCATAGATAGCTCATTAAACTCATAGGTCTGGATATAACCTTCTTCCCCTTTTGGTCTGGATAGAACCAATAGGATTTAAACATCATAGGTCTCGATAGAACATTCCCCTCCTTTTGGTCTGGATAGAACCAATATGATTTAAACATCATAGGTCTGGATAGAACCTTCCCCCTTTTGGTCTGGATAGAACCAATAGGATACCCTCATAGGCCTGGATAGAACCTTCCCCTCCTTTTGGTCTAGATAGAACCAATAGGATTTAAAATCATAGGTCTGGATAGAACCTTCACCCTCTTTTATTCTGGAAGGAACCAATAGATCCTTATTCTGTAGTTCGTGCCCGAACTATGACCGCTCTGATTTCTCATTGGACAATGAGAATACGTAGGCACAAGATGCGATATCTTGACGAGCAACCTTCCCCCTTTCTCCCACCTTTTAGTCTGGATAGAACTGTCGCTACTGCGAAAATCGGCGCCGGCTGAACAGAAGAGTCGCCACCGTGCGTTATTTATCCCACGGGAGGGAAAGGAAACGCTCAGAGTAAACCTCGCACAACACGGGAAAGGTATGGTCGTCGCAACCAAAACCTGGATTCGGGAGTCGGTTACGCAAGGGGAAGGTATTAGCACCCCTCACGTCCGTCGTACTCGACGGGATCCACGCTTGTTTTCGGGTATGGATTGTTATTCTATCTAAACTAAAGGGCAAGGGTTAAAAGGAAATAAAATGAAAATAAAATGACTCGGCAAAGTATCGCACTTTATGCCTACGTATTCCCGTCTGGAACGAGAAATCAGAGTCAACGTAGTTCGCCTACCTACGGGAAAGGAGGGGAAGGTTGCTCGCTAGGATATCGCATCCTATGCCTACGTACTTCCACACTGCATGGAAGATCAGAGCAAACGTAGTTCGGGCCACGTACGACACAAGTCTGTCTTGGTTGATTTTATTTCTTCTGAAAAAGGGTTTTCTGATTAGCAGTCCCAGCGGACAAAAATGACGTCTTGATGAGTTCACATTCTTTTACGGAAGAAGTGTCTTTTATTGTGTTTGAAATATTTATTGTGTTTTTCTGTTTGTTTTGAGAAAGAAGAGACAGAACTCTAACCTACAGTTGCGAAGGGAATCAAACTAACCTAATGTTATTATGCATGGATTAAGACCTAGTGTCTATCATGCTCCTTTTTGCGCAGAGAGAAACAGAGATCCTAAGGGAATAGACGGAAACAGAAACAATATCAGATATATACAGTAAAACAGTAAAATGCATGGATGCAACAATACAAGCGAGGCAAGGGAGTCCCACTCAACCTCGAACCTAGAAAACAATAGGCAAAAGTGAATAGACTTCACTTTCAACCCAACAGGGTAAACAACAAACAATACAGTCCAGAAAACCAATCAATACATCAAGAATGAATAACAGTAGAAAAATAAACAGCCACAGCAGCTCTGCATCACACCAGTCTTCCAGTCATCTCCAATCAGCTACAAGCTTCAGCAAGCATCAATCTCCATCTCCACAGCTTTCCAGCAAGGTCTTGATCATCAATCTTCCATCTGCAATGGCTTTTCTTCAAGTCTCAATCTCCTAAGAGGGATATCAGTCAACCAGATGAAGTGAATGAATGTTAGACAGTCAATTACCTACCAAGGGTGGTTCATCAACTGTTAACATTATACAAATAATTTTCCCTCAAAAGTTCTATCTTTCAAATACATTCACTGATCCTTCCAAAGGAAGGAGGTGGGTATTTGATAGAGACTTTGAATCATAGGGAAAGGATGGATGCAGACAAGGCATTCCATGTTTGAGAAGCAAGCTTTCTAATCTAGAGCTCTGCCTAGCTCTTAAACCCTAGTCTCCTCAACAGCTGTTAGCAGGAATCTCCTCTTCAACTCTGGAAGTTGGTCTTCAAGCTCTGGATCTCCAATGTCTTCATCATCACAAGTCTTCAGCTCCCCCAATCCCCAAGCAATCCCAATACCCATACAGACAAACAATAATCCCCAGAGGGCACACCACACCAATCAATCAAATATAGACAGTAATATACCAATAGCAGTAGGGGAATCCTAGTGATTTCTAAGGGATCTAATAACTACCCATAGTCCCTATAGTCCCATATCTAACATATTCAATCTCTAAGTCCTAAGGGAAATGATTCAATTCTCCTAAGTCATCACTTAAACCCTAATTTTGTTCATGTTATTCACACCTAAACTAAACATCTAAAATTAAGTCCTAAAAATGTGAACTAAATTTTATAGACAAGCTAACATTATCTATTAATCAACCTAAAAGAATGGGTGAAAAATATTAAAACATCTATTAGAACAAAAAATATCATATTCATGCACTAAACAAAATATTATTTACACCTAATTAAAAGAAAAATATGCCAAAAATAAGAAAATGAAATGAATTATTAATTTTTTTGTATGAGAATTTTCTTGACAAAATTAAGAAAATGATGCAAAAAGAACCAATTGAAAATATGCATTTTATGATTTATTATGAATTTTAAAATATTTAATGTTTTTTGAAATAAAATGAAATGAATTAAATGGAAAGGGGTGCAGAAAGCAGGTTAATTCAGTTAAAAAACAAGGATGGGCCCAGACTGGGGGGCGCGCATAGCAAGCGCGTCTGGGCCCAATGCAATCAGAAAACTTAACAAAAATTAAAAAACCTGAACGGTGTAAAAAGCAATAGATTCAGTTCATTATTGGTTTGGGCCTGAGGATAGGGGTGTGCATAGCAACGAATTAATGAGCCCAGTCAGAAAACATTAATGAAACGATGCGTTTAGGTTGAGTCTCTCCCTCCGTTTTCATTTTAAATCAGGGCCATTGGATCAGTCCCAAAGTCAAGGTCAAAACCCTGATCGTGTGGCCATGGCTTCGTCTTCAACCTTCAGCAAACCCTAAGTTCTGAAAACCCTAACCATGCACAAATCTTACACTCCTCTGTTCTCCCTCCACTCACCATGAAATCACTCGATGCAAAGAGCAAAGTTGCTCTAAACTCTTCCCTCTACACAGCCATGATAATAACTTCTCCTAAAACTCACTCCATCAACCAACTCGATAGGAATAACAGTTGTAAACCACCATTTTCACCTGTGATCAAACCTCTCAATTCTCCATAATTCTTGTCCTAACATACTCTACATACTATGCTGATCAATCTGAGCCATTAACCTAAGATTATTTCTCATTATCCTTGATGTTATGATCTCTAACAGAATTAGTGCACCATGATCAACATCCATGAAACTTATCCAAACTCACCAAAATCAATCATCTTACTTATCCTAACCAATCTATACTACCAATTCCCTATAATTATCACTAAATCAATCAATTCGAATGACATTACCAACCTGGTGTGATGATGAAAACAGCTATGGAATCCTCTTGATCCAATGCTTGAAATGATGGGAAACTGATCAGTGAGCTTGTTCTTGACTACTGTATGCAATGAATTGGACTCAAACCTCTTGGATCTTGCAATTCCAAGTTTCTTGCTTCTTGGAGGATGGAAGTGTGTGGCACGAGTTCTGCTCCAATCTACCAAATGCTTGTGAGAATTGTGATCTAGGGATGATGAGGATGAAGATCAGATCAAGAATGGTGAAGATTGGTGAAGGTTTGAGGTAGTTTGAGAAGCTTTTGCAAAATGAGAGAAATGTGTGAAACTTGTGGTTTTGAGTAAATGTGATCACCAACCATGGCATGAACCCTCTCATATCAATATATACATGTCCTTAGAACCTCCTAGAAACTTGGAGAAACTTCCCTTGTGTGATTTCCCTTGGATTTGGTTTATGTATCTTCCATTACAAGTAACCATGAATAACTCCCAAAATGTGAACCAAGCTCAAAATTATAATTTAGCCAATGTCCTTAAAATGATCTTTCCATTCAAAATGACCTATAATTTTGCCCCATTTGGCCAAAATATGAAAAATCTCATTTTTAAGTCCATTTTTATTCATTAAATCCAACAATTTTGAAACCTTGTGCTATGAATCTTTCCAATCTTTCATGGTCACTTTTCTAGACTCAAAATGTCATTTGGAACAAGTTTGGTGTTGTGAAGTTTTTCATTTGAAGCTTCCTTGTATGAGTTTTGGGCATAGGCTTGAAATGACCTATAATCCTCAGATGACCAAAATACCCTTTGCTTGCCAAGACCATAAGTAGAGTTCCACAAATTATATGAAGGCATACCATACCATTCTAGAAATCTAAGACAATGAGGAACAATTCTTATGTTGACCAGAAATTCATTTGAAATCTCCTTGAGGGGTAAAAATTGCTTGGAAGTCAAGTCATTTTCACAGACAAAATTTCAGATACCTCAGATGACCTGTAACTTGCAAGGACCATAACTTGAGTTCTATAAATCTCCTTGATGTCTTCCACCACTCAAATTAAAGGTATTGAGATCCTCTACAAGCTTCATGTTGGCCAAGGATTCATTTGAAGCTTGCATTTTGACTTATCTTGCTTGGAAATTTGACCTAAACTAGGGGATTTTACATAGAAACCCTAATTTAGAAACTCCTCTTCTCCTTGATTTCTCTTGATTTCTTCTTAGCATATCATCATATCCTTATTCTTCATGTCAAATGAGGAACCCCACATCTCTCCAATTGCCCTCAATGCCTTTCAATCAATCAATTGACCTAGAGCTGACCCAGGGTTGACCCAGATGAAACCCTAGTTGACTGCCTTCATCCACAACTTTTGTGACTACACCAATGATTTGTATCCTTCTCCAAATGACTTTCTAAGTCTCCCATGATTCCCAAATACTCTCCATGCTCAGCCCACAGCTTACAACTTACTTGTTGATCCTCAGAGACCCTCAGATAGGAGATGGATGCACTTGCTTGATCCATTGACTTGATAGCTTTCAAATTCTTTCTGATGACTTGAATGGGGTTGAATTAGAATACTAACCTCTTGATAGGCTCATAGGGATAAGAATAATGATTGGTCCTTGTTGGATGACTTGCTATGCTCATGCTATGCAGATGTGTAGACTATGTGCATGACTCTATATGCAGATGCTAATGATATTGAAACATAAACCAAGTGAACAAGGTTGAGCAAATTTTAGGGTGCAACAACTGCCCCTATTCAAGCGACTTGGACCCGATTGGGTGAAGATCCCGGAGCCTTCAGACATTCGCGGTACGAGACAGTTGAATACTAAGAACCCAGAAATTTGCCAACCGCAGAAATAAACTGCGCCTATGCTTGGGGATTATTTCATCAGCCTGAAAAGCTTCGCTCCTTGCAAGAATAAAACTTTGCTTGTCCACGTTAGGACGCCTGTGTCGTCAACACAAAGAAATCTCAACCAAACCTGTCCACGTTAGGACTCCACCTGCTGTTAACCCGAAAAAACTCGGCAACTTCGCTGGGGATAATTCGTCTTCACTCCATCAGAAATAAATCGTCCACGTTAGGAATAAACTCTTCCACGCCAGGAATAACCATTGTCCACGTTAGGACTCATCTTTCCACGTAAGGAATAACTTCTTTCCACGCTAGGAATAACACTGTCCACGTTAGGACTCAACTTTCCACGTAAGGAATCTCCATCTTTTCCGCGTAAGGAAACCAACCTGATCTGAATCTGTCCACGTCAGGACTAAACTTTCCACGTAAGGAATAACTCGTTCTTCCACGTAAGGAATACAAACTCAATCTGCCCACGTAAGGACTCAGACTTGATATGTCCACGTAAGGACTCAATCTTTCCACGTAAGGAAACGAATCTGATATGTCCACGTAAGGACTCCATCTTTCCCCGTAAGGAATAAATCTTCTTTGCATCTGTCCACGTTAGGACTAAACTCTTCCACGTCAGGAGTACATTGCCTTTCCACGTAAGGAATCCCCATTTCTCCGCGTAAGGGATCACTATTTCTCCACGTAAGGAATCAAATTTCTTTCGATTTGTCCACGTAAGGACTCACATGTCGACTTGCTGAAGAATTGTCCACGTCAGGACTCATGCACCTTTCGGCCCGCTGGGGAAATAACTTGTCCACGTCAGGACTCACATCTTCATCTGATGAAATAATAGAACCTGTCCATGTTAGGACTTGCACGTCTTCTACTTGCTGGGGAAATACGACTGTGTCCACGTCAGGACTCATACTTTGCCAACAACACGAAGACGGATAAATTTGTCCACGTCAGGACTCTCGTATCTTGTCATCGCGAAAAACTATAACTTTGCCCACGTCAGGACACACAGTTCACCATTAAGAAGAAAGACACTTGTTGGAAATAAATTGTCCACGTCAGGACACCAACACGAAGAGTAACCAACTTTTGTCCACGTCAGGACTCCACACTCAATCAATACCGAGAGCTCGACTCTGTCCACGTTAGGACTAACACACATCGTCAACTTGAGGAAATGTCCACGTCAGGACTCCCACTTCTCTTTAGCACAAAAACCTGTCAATAAACCTGTCCACGTTAGGACTCCTCCTTCCCTTGGTCTGCAAACTTTTTTATCACTGACATTACAGCAACTTTGAGGCTGACTCTACTGGGGATATTTGGAAACCAAACTTCCAGACGCCTGTTCTGATAACCGGCGGTAGCCTCTGAAATTCTGGTTCATGAGACCTTTTAATGCTGACGTAACAACAACTTTGAAAGAAACAAATCCGCTGGTCAGACTAGAGAAACTTCAACAAGAAACCCTGGCGGGGAAATAAGTAACTCTGCTTGGGGAGTAGTGCCAAAGCTGACACTTCGTTGAATGTCTCATGCCGAGACCTCGAATGTTTATTGATTCACCTGAGCGAGGGCTCTCTCTACCTGCAAGAGAAACAATACTTGAAACAAAAGGTTAGCCATCCGGGTTTATGCTTCTAACATGCGTATGTTTGATACTGACGCAATGCTTCGATCGTCATGGAAATGCTATGCGTGTCGATTTGGTGAATGCAAGTGTGACACTATATGCCAATGCAATTGCAGACTCGAACTGCTGGGTACAGAAACTGCTTCAGCAAAATAAATGCTGAAGATAATGCCAACTTCGCTGGGGATAACCAGATGCCACAGAATTATTCCGGCAAAATAAATGCCGAAAGAGGGAAGTCAACTCAGCTGGGAAATTGGGAACTTAAACCAAACACCTCGCTGAAGTAACACCCTGCTGGGGAATACCAGATGCGCTTCTGCTGGAGAGTGAACTGATATCACACGGTATTCTGACAAAATAAATGCCAGGACCCACACCAACTCTTCCAGGGAGAGTCTTAATCTTCGAGTTCCACTGGGAGGAATGAAAATACTTGAGGAAAAGAGAACTCCACTGGGGATGGGACGATTCTCTTGGGGAAAATCCGCTGATTCCGCTGGGGGAGAGTAAATGACCCTGCGGGGAAAGATGAACTTGTCTGAATACAGCTCACCGATATTAATCTTCTGAGGCTAAACCCACTCTGCTTGAGATAAGGAATCCTTCTGGGGAACACCACACTGTCTGAACACAGCCTACGATCATGGAATTGCCAACTCCGCTGAGAATAAATGGCTTTGTTGGAGCATGCCTTCTGGATAGACTACGGCTAGCTAGGGAATTCGATCCTTCTTCAGGAGGCACATGCACGACCTGCGTGGGGGTCGAGTCTTTCGTTACCGCAATCTTTTGATCATCTTCCTCGTACGGCCATGAAACCTGCAACAACACCAACAAGACAAGATAAGCCTATGCAACCAAATCGATTCAGGTTAGTGACGTTATTTTCAGTTAATTCAAAGCTTTAGCAATTGTTGGCAAGGGCCAGTGATGTTATACACCTGCTAGTTTCAATAAACTTAGGCGTTTTATCATGCACAAAACAGTAAAGAACCAGCATTAAGTACTGAATAACATATTTTATTGATTGGGCCCCTGAATGGGCGGAGTTTTGTACACGGGATGTAACTCCTGAAAAGAGGAAGCTACGCAAAGCAAACATACAAGTATGCACAGGAAGCATAAATATATTGACAAATTAAATTTGTACACATGTCGGCAACAGGATGCAGACGAACACCACAAACTGATCCTCCTATGACTCGCCCGACTCTAATGCTTTCCCGGTATCCACACCTACGACGAGATTGTATCTGATAATCGCCCCTTCAGGCGTATTCTCCCGCGCTGATATTCACTGTAATGCCAAATTCGGACCGCAGTCATTTGCTTTTCACATCCCTAACTTTTGCGTGAGCCGCCCTTTACGGGTTTTCAGTTCACCGGGATACCCTTTTTTGCCGAAGCCGCCCAGTGTAGGTTTTCAACTTCGCGGGTGTACATTTTTTTCAATTTTATCCCTAACTTTTGCCCGAACCTTTCATTCTGTTTTTGGTTCGCCAGGATGCCCCATTTTTGCCTGGACTCTCTTTTTTTTCTGTCCAGCGGGTCAATTTTAAGCAAAGTATTTTTTAACTGCGTTCGAATTCACAGGCGACGTAAAGTCTTCACCGTCCATGGTGGACAACAATAAAGCCCCTCCTGAAAAGACTTTCCTGACAACGTATGGCCCTTCGTAGTTGGGGGTCCACTTGCCCCTGTGATCTGCTTGCGGCGGGAGAATCCTTTTCAGCACAAGGTCGCCCGTCTGAAAGCTTTGCGGATGTATCTTCTTATCATATGCTTTCTTCATTCGGCTCTGGTACAAACGACCGTATGCTAGAGAAGCTAGCCTCTTCTCATCCATCAAACTCAGTTGATTCAACCTGTCTTTCACCCATTCTGCCTCGTCTAGCTGAACGTCTCGCAATACCCTCAGAGAAGGGATCTCAACTTCCAATGGTAATACCGCTTCCATTCCGTATACTAACGAGAACGGGGTTGCCCCGGTTGATGTTCGTACCGTCGTACGATAACCGTGCAAAGCGAAAGGTAGCATCTCATGCCAGTCCTTATAGGTCAACACCATCTTCTGTACGATCTTCTTGATATTCTTATTGGCTGCTTCGACAACGCCATTCATCTTGGGTCGGTAAGGGGAGGAGTTGTGATGTTCGATCTTGAAATTCTGACAGAGCTCCTTCATCATTTTGTTGTTCAGGTTTGAACCGTTGTCCGTGATTATCCGCTCGGGAATCCCATATCGGCAAATGATATCTCTCTTGATGAATCTGGCCACCACTTGCTTCGTTACATTTGCGTAGGACGCCGCTTCTACCCACTTGGTGAAATAATCGATTGCTACTAGGATGAATCGATGCCCGTTAGAAGCAGTAGGCTCAATCTTGCCGATCATATCGATTCCCCACATGGAGAAAGGCCATGGTGATGACATCACATTTAGAGGACTCGGAGGCACATGGATCTTATCAGCATAAATTTGGCACTTGTGGCACTTCATCGCAAACTTGAAACAATCAGTTTCCATAGTCAACCAAAAATACCCTACCCGCAGCAGCTTTCTCGTCATAGCATGTCCACCAGCATGCGTACCAAAGGTACCTTCGCGTATTTCCTCCATGAGCAGCTTTGCCTCCCTTTCGTCTACACAACGCAACAGCACCAAATCGTGGTTTCTTTTGTATAAGACACCGTCCGGATTCAAATAGAAATTACCCGCTAATCTCCTGAGAGTCTTCTGATCTTGACTGGATGCCCCAGCCGGATACTCTTTGTTCTTCAGGAAATTAAGGATATCAAAATACCATGGTTTGTCGTCAGATGCTTCGTCAATAGCAAACACAAAGGCAGGTCTGTCAAGCCGAGAGATAATGATTCGGGGAGCCTCGTTCCAGAAGTTGACCTTGTACATGGAAGACAAAGTGGCCAGGGCGTCAGCCATTTGATTTTCTGCTCTCGGTACGTGATGCAATTCAACCTTGTCGAAGAAAGGCAACAATCTCCTTGCATAATTCATGTAATGTATCAAATTGGGCTGACGTGTCTCCCACTCTCCTTTGATCTGATTCACCACCAGAGCTGAGTCTCCGTATACGTCCAGATTTTTGATTCGCAAATCAATGGCTTCTTCAAGCCCCATTATACAAGCTTCGTATTCGGCCTCATTATTGGTGACGGCAAAGGTCAATCGGGCAGTAAACGGGATGTGCGACCCGTGTGGCGTAGTGATGATTGCCCCTATTCCGCTACCGTAAGCGTTCACAGCTCCGTCAAATATCATCTTCCATTTGGAACCCAACTCTGGTCCTTCGTCTGGCAACGGCTCTTCACAATCTTTCATCTTTAGGTACATGATATCCTCGTCAGGAAAATCAAACCTCATCGATTGGTAATCTTCAATAGGCTGCTCCGCCAGATACTCAGACAGCACACTCCCCTTTATAGCCTTTTGCGAGACGTATTGGATGTCATATTCAGTCAAGACCATCTGCCAACGGGCAATTCTCCCTGACAACGCCTGCTTTTCGAATACATATTTGATAGGATCCATCTTCGAGATGAGCATGGTTGTATGATTCAGCATGTATTGTCTCAAACGCTTGGCGGCCCAGGCTAGCGCGCAACAAGTTTTCTCAAGCATTGAGTATCGAGATTCACAATCTGTAAATTTCTTACTCAAGTAGTAAATCGCATGCTCTTTTCTTCCTGTCTCGTCGTGTTGACCGAGAACACAACCCATGCTTCCCTCAAGAACTGTCAAATACATAATCAAGGGTCTCCCTGCCACTGGGGGTATCAAAATAGGAGGCTCCTGCAAATACTGCTTTATCTTATCGAACGCCTTTTGACAGTTTTCGTTCCACGTTACAGCTTGATCTTTCTTTAACAGCTTGAATAATGGTTCACACGTAGCAGTTAGGTGAGAGATGAACCGGGCGATGTAGTTCAACCTCCCTAAAAACCCGCGCACCTCCTTCTCTGTTTTAGGCGTCGGCATTTCTTGAATCGCTTTTATTTTAGCAGGATCGGCCTCTATTCCTCTTTTGCTTACGATAAACCCCAGTAGCTTACCCGATCTCACCCCGAAGGTGCATTTGTTAGGGTTCAGTCTCAGCCTGAACTTCCTAAGCCTCTTAAATAACTTCAGCAGATTCACCAGATGCTCTTCCTCCGTCTGGGATTTGGCAATCATATCGTCAACATAAACTTCGATCTCTTTATGCATCATATCATGGAAAAGAGTCGTCATCGCACGCTGATATGTTGCCCCAGCATTCTTCAAACCAAAGGGCATCACTTTGTAGCAAAATGTTCCCCAAGGCGTTATGAAAGTGGTCTTCTCCATATCCTCTAGCGCCATTTTAATCTGATTATAGCCTGAAAAGCCATCCATGAAGGAGAATACGGAGTATTGAGCAGTATTATCAACTAGCACGTCAATATGAGGAAGCGGAAAATCGTCTTTTGGGCTTGCTTTATTCAAATCTCTATAATCCACGCACATTCGAACCTTGCCGTCTTTCTTTGGCACTGGTACGATGTTAGCAACCCATGAGGGATATTTTGTCACAGCCAGGAAACCCGCATCCCACTGTTTTTGAACTTCCTCTTTGATCTTCACTGCCATATCTGGTCGAGTTCGGCGGAGCTTTTGTTTGACCGGCGGGCACTCTTCTTTCAGCGGCAGACGGTGCACCACCATATCTGTATCGAGCCCTGGCATATCTTCATACGACCAAGCGAATACATCACTATACTCTCTGAGCATTTCAACCAGTCTTCGCTTGATATCGCTCTGCAGCGCGGCTCCGATACGAATATTCTTCTCAACCCCTTCCGACCCCAAGTTGATAATTTCGATGACCTCTTCGTGAGGCAGAATGGCTCTTTCCTCTTGCTTCACCAACCAAGACAGTTCTTCAGGAACGTCACTATCTTCGACAACCTCTTCTTCGGCCTGAGATACCGGGTGCTCAAAGTCGAGACGAGTCATAGGTGGTTCAAGGATGTCATATGAAAATGTTATCCTGCAAAAGGAATGGTTAAGTGCTTCAAAATGCGTATAAAGCGAATAACCACGTTGCCATTTTATTGAAAAATACAAAACAAGAAAGACAAAGATCGAAATATTTGCACATGAAAAAACGTCATTTATTTAATGATTAATACGCAACGTTCATAACAACACAGCCCTAAGCAAATCACGATGCCCCGGGCAAGACATCAGATTATTCAACAATTAATAAAGCAAAGCATTACTGTTTAAGAGTCACAGGAACAAGCTCCTGAATAGACCAGTTGCACAGTCCCTGTCCTGGCATGCTTGGCTGAATCCAGGCATCCATATCACAGTCACTGTCTCCTTCGTCAGACTCCGAAGCAGCATTGATGGTTTCATGACATACTCCACTGGAAGAGATGGTTATTGGCCCTCTGAAATGGGGTGGCCCCACAACGGGTGTTGACGACGACGGTTGGTATCCCAGCCCGAACCGGTCCATCTTTACAGGAATATCTAGCACTTTTCCCCAGCCCTTTGCTTCTCCGGCCTCCACCAGAGCTTGAGCTTCTTTATACGACGAGACGGCTATCTCTGACACTTTGCTCTGCCCGGGACCTTTGTCCTTGATATGCAACCCTTCAAATGCCTGGCAGGGTGTTTCGTGGATCTCTCCGTCGACCTCCACATATTTAAATGATGACAGATGGCTGACCAGGATGTCTTCTTCTCCACATACAGTAACCACGCTGTCTCCTACCATATATTTCAACTTTTGATGCAGGGTAGACGTGACTGCCCCAGCCCCATGAATCCAAGGTCGTCCGAGCAGGCAGCTATATGCAGGCTGAATGTCCATGATATAAAATTCAGTTGCAAACACCTCCGGCCCCACCTATAGAGGCAATGTTATTGATCCAAAAATTGTTCTCCGCGTGCCATCGAATGCCCTGACTACCAAGTCACTGGGCGTGCACAGGATTCCTCTGACATCTAGCTTCATCATCGCTTTCTTGGGCAGCACATTTAAAGACGATCCGGTGTCGACCAATACATGCGACATGACAGATCCTCTACACTCGATAGATATGTGCAGCGCCATATTATGATCTCTCCCTTTCGGGGTCAAATCGAAGTCGGTAAAGCCTAAGCTGTGGCCGACATTCACATGTGCCAGCACTCCTTCCAGCTGATTCACGGAGACGTCTTGGGGTACAAAAGAAGTGTCCAGGACTTTCAGCAAAGCATTTCTGTGAGCTTCAGAACATAGTAGCAACGACAGGATAAATATCTTAGAGGGCGTCTGTTGCAGATGCTCCACAATCTTATAATCACTTTTTCGAATCAAGCGCATGAACTCTTCTACGTCTTTTGATGCCGATGCTTTGCCGCTGGCTTGCATTGGGACATTCTCAACCATCTTCCCTTTTCCTTTCGCTAGTCTTTCGGCCTCCACCTCAGGCGATATGAAGATCCTACCACTCCTTGTCATACCTCCTGACCCAACAACGTTATCTACAGTCTCGGCTGGCTGCTTATTAACATCAATCTTTATCCCGTCACAATACACCTCCAACCCATATGACCATGGGACTGCTTTCGTGTTCTCGTACGGGATCGGTCCGGCCTTAGTTATGGTGATCGGTGGTCGCTGGACCGGTGCTGCAATAGTGATTGTCTTTCGAGGAATTGTTACAGTGGCCACATCACTCTGATCATCTGCTACCGCCCCTGCAGGCTCTTCAGTTGCTGCTCGGTCAAACTGCAATGTGCCTCCATCAATTAAAGCCTGAATGCCTTTCTTCAAATCATCACACCCCCCAGCTAGGGTCCCGCATTCTAAGCAATACTCGTCACATCCTGGATAAACACCCCCTTGCAACAATCTGCTTTTTATCTCGTTCAGCGGCGTTTTTAAATCGTCGACATTCATAATCAGATTCAACCCTTCCTCAGTCAGAATGGCGTTCGCCTCATGATTAGGCATGGGTTTCTGCACTATATTCGGACCTGCCGTTCCGAAATTGATAGTCTTATTGTCCAAAAGATCCTGCACAACATGCTTAAAGGCATGGCAACCCTCTATATCGTGGCCCGGAGCCCCAGAATGAAACTCACAGTGCCTGCTTGCATCATAATCATACGGAGGAGTTCCCGTTATCGGTGCCAGAGTTCTCTTCTCTACCAAATTTAGACCCAACAGCGTCTGCAACAAATCTGCATAAGTTGAGGGAGGCTTCTCAAACACTCTTCTTGGTTTACCACCCTGGAATCTTCGCTGAGCCTGCTGTGCCCCTTGCTGCGGCTGCTGCTGTTGTTGTTGTTGAAATGGCTGCTGCTGCTGCTGCATTGGCTGCTGCTGAAACGGTTGTTGTTGTTGAAGTGGTTGTTGCTGATATGGGATAGTAACACTCGCCACCTGCTGCGGCTGATGATATTGGTTCCGACCTCTGCCTCGGCCTCCAAACACTGCGCTTGCCTCGCCCTGACGGCGCCCACCAAAAGCCCTCCTATTACTGCCAGATGCAGTTGATTCCTCGACTTGGAATTTTCCCTGCTTAATGTTACGTTCAATCTTTTCTCCCATCAGAATCAAATCTGAGAAACTAGCCAGAGATGTATGAAACAACTTGTCATGGAACATGCCTGTGAATGTGCCGACGAACATGTCATTCATTTCTTTGTCTGCTAAAGGAGGACGGACCCTAGCAGCCATGTCGCGCCATCTTTGCGCGTACTCTTTAAAGCTCTCATCCTTTTTCTGAGACAGCCCTGCCAATTGGACCTGGTTGGGTGCCAAGTCGCTGTTATACTTGTAGTGAGCTACAAATACCTCTGCCAATTGCTTCCATGTCTTGATATTAGTTGGCTCCAACCCCATGTACCACTCTAAGGAAGGACCCGACAGACTATCTTGAAAGAAATGCATTAGCATTCTCTCATCAGTTGAATATGCAGACATCTTTCTGTAATAAGCCCGTACGTGCACTTTCGGACACGTGTCCCCTTTATACTTATCAAACGTAGGAGCTTTGAATTTGATTGGCACCCTCAAGCCAGGTACCAGACCCATTGTTGCCATGTCCAAGCCCACAACACTTTGGTTCAGGACCCCCCTCATCTGCTCTTCTAGCATTCTGATCTTCTGGGAGTTATCCGTCGGCCCTTCAAAGCCTCCACCGGAGAAAGCGTCCTCCTGCTAATCTTCTTGCCACATACCATTCCCAGCTCCATACCCATCATATTCATTATTGCGGCCAGCTCTAATCTGATTCATCACCGGGCCTCGGCCTCTGTTGCCGTATCCCTGAACACCTCCGGCAGGCCCAAAAGCCATTAACCCAGTGCCGTTTCCATTTCCGAAACCTCCGTAACCCTGATTCGCCACACCATAACCATCTTGCCCAAAGCCTTGAGCATTGAAACCATATTTCCCAGCGCTATCGAATCCCTGATCGTTGAACCCGAATCCAGCATTGCCAAAGCCGTTGCCTCCCATATTATCACCCAAGTTGACATCACCAAGCCCAACGTTATGGACATCAGTCTCGTTCCCAACTCCGACGTTACCGTTCCCAGCAGCGGTAGCGTTGTTGACATTAGCAGCAGGTATATTGACTACAGGTGGAGCCACTGGCGTGGGAGTGCCATCTCCATGAACAGTATCGACTCGTACAGACTGATGATCCTCGTTACCGTGACCGGCGTTTCTGACCAACAGAGGCTGCACCATGGCTTGCAGATTCTCCTGACCTTTTGCAATAGCTTCCATGGTCTGCATAAAGAGAGCTAGCTTCTCGCGCACATCTTGCATCTCGTTCTGCATTTGATCCATGATTCTTCGACAGTTGGTGCGCGTGGAATATCTGTGCGGGCGCTGATCTGCAATCCTGAAAATACCTGGTACAGAGCAGAAAATAAGATGCCATCCAATGATTACCTGTAATGCAATATGAATATGAATGCGATGCAATGCGTGTGTCTGTGCATTAGGGAAATTCATTCCTCGATTCTAGTGTGAAGGTGCCGATGCAATGACAGTGCTAGCAATACAAAGATCGGAGTTGAATCACAGAAAGCCTCATATATTGCAAAGAAACCAGTAAGCCCGGAATACAATATCACTGAGAGTACAATAAGAAGGCATGACCTCAACCAACAATCCTGGTGACGGTCAGCACTATGCAAATAAAGCATACAAGTTACTACATGAAATGATCAAACACTCCCATAAGTCTGGTATTCTTCTAGCAACTTCTTGGTCTCCGGATGACTTGGTCGAGCAAGCAGCCCTTCAACAAGTTGGTTTCTTTTCTTAAGAACACGTCGCACGTCTTCAGCAGTTTCCTCCCATGCCCCTTCTCCGAAGCGATCCTCTAGTTTACGCTTCTGAGACACAGCTTCATCTCTGCCTTTGGTGGCCTTGTTCAGTGCATTCTGGAGGCTATACCTGGTCATCACTTCTTCTTCACACTTCTTGATGCTGGACTTCAACTGCTCTTCGAGGTCAAAAATTTGCTGCTTCAACTTATCCTCCCTCTTCTTATTGTTGGTGAGCGTAGCATTCCAAGTCTTATTGCAAGAAGAGATCTCTCGCTGAGCTGCGTCGAGCGCTTTCTTTTTGGATTCCAGCATGTCATGGGAGCTTCTGAACTCTCGCCCCAGACGTTCGCGCTTCTTCCTCTCCTCAGTCAACTCAGCCCCTAATCTGTTCATTAGCTCGATCTGCTGTTGGAAGGCATGCACGGCCTTGTTTTTTCTCGCTGCGTATCTGGGCTAGCTCCTGCTCTAACCCTTCGTTGATCTTCATCAAGGCTTCTTTCTCTTTCACCACTTGCTCGTAGGCCTCCCTAGAAACAGTAGTTGGCTCTGCTACCGGAATAGGAACAAGGGCTGGTGCATCTGGAAATGGCATCCGCAACTGACTTGCTCTCTCCTGGATCCAGACTCTGTAAGGTGCATAGGCCTGACAGTCATTCTTCCCTAACAGCGGCTCCCCTCTTCGGTTAATACGCGTCCAGGCATGCTGCAGCTTGGCTAATAACTCCCCCTTCAAATCTCCGGTGAAGTACAGAGATTCCTGTACTTCTTCCTCCTTTGATGGGTTCTTCAGCGCATATCCGAACTGACGGACCAACAGGGATGGGTTGTAGTTGATGCACCCTTTTCTTCCTATTAGCGGGACATTAGGGTACCCAGAACAACTGAATATAAGCTCAGCCCCTAGCAGGTCTCGATCAAACCACTCAACGTCCTCGGAAGATAGCCTCATCAGGCGCTCTGACCAGCTAGCGGTGGTTGCACTCTCCACAAAAGACCCCTTCATGGGAAGATGACTCTTGAACCACATATTCAACAGAGGAGCACAGCAGTAAACAACCTTCCCCCTTCTGTTTTCGTTCTTGTAGTGCAAGGAGTGGTAGAAGTCTCCGATCAACGTTGGCACTGGATTGCCGGCAGCAAATAGATGGAAAGCGTCCAAGTCTACGAAATTGGGCAAGTTAGGAAACAACACAATCCCATAGATGCATAGAGCCAAAAGAGCATTGAAAACCACCCAACATCCGCTCTTGGCATACTCCTGAGCTTTGCCAACCAAGAAATCAAGAGAGAAACCTGAAACCCCAAGCCAAGAAGTCACTAACAGTTATGCAGCGTCCATATGCAAGGCCTTGGCTAAGTCCTCCAACTTGGGCTCAGCAGCAGAGTGAATAAAGGGAACCTTGTTCTGCACCGGTAGCTCAGTAAACTCCACATACTCCTCAATTGTGGGGCCTAGAATGAAGTCAGCAAACGTAAAACATCTCAATGCGGGGTCATAGAACTGCATCAAGGTGTACAGCCCGTTCATCTCATCAGTAGTGGGCTTGCAGACTAATCTCAGTAATCTCCCATGACTCATTCTGAAGCTTCTCCTAACCTCCTCATCAGCAAGAGATACCAGACCGAGCAAAGGAGTAATATCAGGTGTAGGCAGCTTATACGCAACTGTTTTCCTCAAACCAGCCATAATCAACACTCAGAAGTCTGGGCACTAGAATCGGAGGATATGCAAATGCACCTGCAGCACAAACACGCGTTAATGGGATGCAATGATAATGGGTATGTAAACAATGCAATGCAAGTAACATGCAACAGGGACCAACTGCCGTAGCTGAATATCCTGAACCAAATCAAGAAGTCTCAGATAGACTCTATAGAAGTCCTTAAACCTTGGTCTCAGATAGACCTAGAACAAAGCTCCAACAACGGTCTCTGACAGACCTCAAACCATAATTCCAACTGGTCTCTGGTAGACCTCAAATCACATCTCCAACTGGTCTCTGACAGACCTCAGGACTATCCAACTGGTCTCTGACAGACCTCATAACACATCTCCAAATGGTCTCTGACAGACCTCATAACTCTCCATAAATACCCAGGATCTCTGATCAAGAAATAACCGGTATCTGAAAGTCTAGTTACCTGCATAACCCCAAACCCTCTCACAGGTGGATGTCCTAGTAACTGGCAAAGGTATGGCATCCTATGCGATCGTCGGTGTCACAGACTTTCAGGGTTGATGATACGATTCCCAGAAGGAGTGGCATCATCAAATCCTGAAGAGGCCTCACTTAGCCAACTTCCAAATGATCGGTCCCCGGAGTCGACAATTCAGCTGACCAACAACCCCTTCGACCCAAAGGGTAGAAAAAGAAGCCAACCAGAAGAACCTCGTCCGAGTGTAGATTTCATGAGACACTAATGCAAGCAAAGCCGGCACGCGCCCACTACTTTCTACTCTAATTCTAGGTGCACTCAAGCCCAGGTCCGACTTATCTCTCAATCATAGAACCACCCATCACACCCCAATACAACAATAATAATCAATATACATAATGCTGAAAATAAAGGTCAGAAATATAAATCCATACAAAATCCTCGACGGGAAATCAAGCGTTAGGATTGACTCTCTTAAGGGACGTTGGATCCCAAATGCATAAGAACTATCGCAGTCCTTAGCAGCCAGGGGACGTTGGATCCCCAGCAGAGTCGCCAGCTGTCGCTACTGCGAAAATCGGCGCTGGCTGAACACAAGAGTCGCCACCGTGCGTTATTTATCCCACGGGAGGGAAAGGAAACGCTCAGAGTAAACCTCGCACAACACGGGAAAGGTATGGTCGTCGCAACCAAAACCTGGATTCGGGAGTCGGTTACGCAAGGGGAAGGTATTAGCACCCCTCACGTCCGTCGTACTCGACGGGATCCGCGCTTGTTTTCGGGTATAGATTGTTATTCTATCTAAACTAAAGGGCAAGGGTTAAAAGGAAATAAAATGAAAATAAAATGACTCGGCAAAGTATCGCACTTTATGCCTACGTATTCCCGTCTGGAACGAGAAACCAGAGTCAACGTAGTTCGCCTACCTACGGGAAAGGAGGGGAAGGTTGCTCGCTAGGATATCACATCCTATGCCTACGTACTTCTACACTGCATGGAAGATCAGAGCAAACGTAGTTCGGGCCACGTACGACATAAGTCTGTCTTGGTTGATTTTATTTCTTCTGAAAAAGGGTTTTCTGATTAGCAGTCCCAGCGGACAAAAATGACGTCTTGATGAGTTCACATTCTTTTACGGAAGAAGTGTCTTTTATTATGTTTGAAATATTTATTGTGTTTTTCTGTTTGTTTTGAGAAAGAAGAGACAGAACTCTAACCTACAGTTGCGAAGGGAATCAAACTAACCTAATGTTATCATGCATGGATTAAAACCTAGTGTCTATCATGCTCCTCTCTTGCGCAGAGAGAAACAGAGATCCTAAGGGAATAGACGGAAACAGAAACAATATCAGATATATACAGTAAAACAGTAAAATGCATGGATGCAACAATACAAGCGAGGCAAGGGAGTCCCACTCAACCTCGAACCTAGAAAACAATAGGCAAAAGTGAATAGACTTCACTTTCAACCCAACAGGGTAAACAGCAAACAATACAGTCCAGAAAACCAATCAATACATCAAGAATGAATAACAGTAGAAAAATAAACAGCCACAGCAGCTCTGCATCACACCAGTCTTCCAGTCATCTCCAATCAGCTACAAGCTTCAGCAAGCATCAATCTCCATCTCCACAGCTTTCCAGCAAGGTCTTGATCATCAATCTTCCATCTGCAATGGCTTTTCTTCAAGTCTCAATCTCCTAAGAGGGATATCAGTCAACCAGATGAAGTGAATGAATGTTAGACAGTCAATTACCTACCAAGGGTGGTTCATCAACTGTTAACATTATACAAATAATTTTCCCTCAAAAGTTCTATCTTTCAAATACATTCACTGATCCTTCCAAAGGAAGGAGGTGGGTATTTGATAGAGACTTTGAATCATAGGGAAAGGATGGATGCAGACAAGGCATTCCATGTTTGAGAAGCAAGCTTTCTAATCTAGAGCTCTGCCTAGCTCTTAAACCCTAGTCTCCTCAACAGCTGTTAGCAGGAATCTCCTCTTCAACTCTGGAAGTTGGTCTTCAAGCTCTGGATCTCCAATGTCTTCATCATCACAAGTCTTCAGCTCCCCCAATCCCCAAGCAATCCCAATACCCATACAGACAAACAATAATCCCCAGAGGGCACACCACACCAATCAATCAAATATAGACAGTAATATACCAATAGCAGTAGGGGAATCCTAGTGATTTCTAAGGGATCTAATAACTACCCATAGTCCCTATAGTCCCATATCTAACATATTCAATCTCTAAGTCCTAAGGGAAATGATTCAATTCTCCTAAGTCATCACTTAAACCCTAATTTTGTTCATGTTATTCACACCTAAACTAAACACCTAAAATTAAGTCCTAAAAATGTGAACTAAATTTTATAGACAAGCTAACATTATCTATTAATCAACCTAAAAGAATGGGTGAAAAATATTAAAACATCTATTAGAACAAAAAATATCATATTCATGCACTAAACAAAATATTATTTACACCTAATTAAAAGAAAAATATGCCAAAAATAAGAAAATGAAATGAATTATTAATTTTTTTGTATGAGAATTTTCTTGACAAAATTAAGAAAATGATGCAAAAAGAACCAATTGAAAATATGCATTTTATGATTTATTATGAATTTTAAAATATTTAATGTTTTTTGAAATAAAATGAAATGAATTAAATGGAAAGGGGTGCAAAAAGCAGGTTAATTCAGTTAAAAAACAAGGATGGGCCCAGACTGGGGGGCGCGCATAGCAAGCGCGTCTGGGCCCAATGCAATAAGAAAACTTAACAAAAATTAAAAAACCTGAACGGTGTAAAAAGCAATAGATTCAGTTCATTATTGGTTTGGGCCTGAGGATAGGGGTGTGCATAGCAACGAATTAATGAGCCCAGTCAGAAAACATTAATGAAACGATGCGTTTAGGTTGAGTCTCTCCCTCCGTTTTCATTTTAAATCAGGGCCATTGGATCAGTCCCAAAGTCAAGGTCAAAACCCTGATCGTGTGGCCATGGCTTCGTCTTCAACCTCCAGCAAACCCTAAGTTCTGAAAACCCTAACCATGCACAAATCTTACACTCCTCTGTTCTCCCTCCACTCACCATGAAATCACTCGATGCAAAGAGCAAAGTTGCTCTAAACTCTTCCCTCTACACAGCCATGATAATAACTTCTCCTAAAACTCACTCCATCAACCAACTCGATAGGAATAACAGTTGTAAACCACCATTTTCACCTGTGATCAAACCTCTCAATTCTCCATAATTCTTGTCCTAACATACTCTACATACTATGCTGATCAATCTGAGCCATTAACCTAAGATTATTTCTCATTATCCTTGATGTTATGATCTCTAACAGAATTAGTGCACCATGATCAACATCCATGAAACTTATCCAAACTCACCAAAATCAATCATCTTACTTATCCTAACCAATCTATACTACCAATTCCCTATAATTATCACTAAATCAATCAATTCGAATGACATTACCAACCTGGTGTGATGATGAAAACAGCTATGGAATCCTCTTGATCCAATGCTTGAAATGATGGGAAACTGATCAGTGAGCTTGTTCTTGACTACTGTATGCAATGAATTGGACTCAAACCTCTTGGATCTTGCAATTCCAAGTTTCTTGCTTCTTGGAGGATGGAAGTGTGTGGCACGAGTTCTGCTCCAATCTACCAAATGCTTGTGAGAATTGTGATCTAGGGATGATGAGGATGAAGATCAGATCAAGAATGGTGAAGATTGGTGAAGGTTTGAGGTAGTTTGAGAAGCTTTTGCAAAATGAGAGAAATGTGTGAAACTTGTGGTTTTGAGTAAATGTGATCACCAACCATGGCATGAACCCTCTCATATCAATATATACATGTCCTTAGAACCTCCTAGAAACTTGGAGAAACTTCCCTTGTGTGATTTCCCTTGGATTTGGTTTATGTATCTTCCATTACAAGTAACCATGAATAACTCCCAAAATGTGAACCAAGCTCAAAATTATAATTTAGCCAATGTCCTTAAAATGATCTTTCCATTCAAAATGACCTATAATTTTGCCCCATTTGGCCAAAATATGAAAAATCTCATTTTTAAGTCCATTTTTATTCATTAAATCCAACAATTTTGAAACCTTATGCTATGAATCTTTCCAATCTTTCATGGTCACTTTTCTAGACTCAAAATGTCATTTGGAACAAGTTTTATGTTGTGAAGTTTTTCATTTGAAGCTTCCTTGTATGAGTTTTGGGCATAGGCTTGAAATGACCTATAATCCTCAGATGACCAAAATACCCTTTGCTTGCCAAGACCATAAGTAGAGTTCCACAAATTATATGAAGGCATACCATACCATTCTAGAAATCTAAGACAATGAGGAACAATTCTTATGTTGACCAGAAATTCATTTGAAATCTCCTTGAGGGGTAAAAATTGCTTAGAAGTCAAGTCATTTTCACAGACAAAATTTCAGATACCTCAGATGACCTGTAACTTGCAAGGACCATAACTTGAGTTCTATAAATCTACTTGATGTCTTCCACCACTCAAATTAAAGGTCTTGAGATCCTCTACAAGCTTCATGTTGGCCAAGGATTCATTTGAAGCTTTAATTTTGACTTATCTTGCTTGGAAATTTGACCTAAACTAGGGGATTTTACATAGAAACCCTAATTTAGAAACTCCTCTTCTCCTTGATTTCTCTTGATTTCTTCTTAGCATATCATCATATCCTTATTCTTCATGTCAAATGAGGAACCCCACATCTCTCTAATAGCCCTCAATGCCTTTCAATCAATCAATTGACCTAGAGCTGACCCAGGGTTGACCCAGATGAAACCCTAGTTGACTGCCTTCATCCACAACTTTTGTGACTACACCAATGATTTGTCTCCTTCTCCAAATGACTTCCTAAGTCTCCCATTATGCCCACATACTCTCCATGCTCAGCCCACAGCTTACAACTTACTTGTTGATCCTCAGAGACCCTCAGATAGGAGATGGATGCACTTGCTTGATCCATTGACTTGATAGCTTTCAAATTCTTTCTGATGACTTGAATGGGGTTGAATTAGAATACTAACCTCTTGATAGGCTCATAGGGATAATAATAATGATTGGTCCCTGTTGGATGACTTGCTATGCTCATGCTATGCAGATGTGTAGACTATGTGCATGACTCTATATGCAGATGCTAATGATATTGAAACATAAACCAAGTGAACAAGGTTGAGCAAATTTTAGGGTGCAACAAGAACCAATTGGTCTCACAATGTAGAACTTTAGGATAGAGTTTGGTTAACTCTATGTAAGAATCATGGACATGATTACTTACTTTCCTTTCTTGAGAGTTCAATATAGATCTAGAGAGTTTTGTGAAACTCTATACAAACATTGTTATGTTTGTTCCCCTTTGAACCTTGATCATAATCAAGTGTTCTTCAACCCTAGTGAGGTGAACTACAATTGCTCTGATTCTATCCTAGTTAGGATACATAGGCAGAGGACGCAACATCTTTGCGAGCAAACTTAGAAACTATCTTTAGGTTTCATCCTACACCCTTACCCAATCCCAAACCTTAGCAAACATTTACCAAACTTAGCATGCAAATAAACAAAAGGTTCCTGTAGAGTACTACAAATGTTTAGGATGTGAAATACCTACCCTATGCATAACCAACCCCCGATCCCCGAATCTCTTAGCGTTGTTGTTACATCACGCAAAAGGTTCTTTCTTTCTTTAGACCTTTCCTTTGGATAAATTAAAGTCCGGTTGTGAATTTAAGAATTTAAGATTCAAGTTAATCAATAGCTTGGTATCACGATTCTCACCGCAACAGAAATGGCGACTTCACTGGGGACACCAACTTAACTTGAGGGTTTAGCCTAATTTGTTTAAATTGCATGCTATATTTGTAAATATTTGCTTAACATGTATATTTGTCAATATGTTTGTTTGATGTTGGGTATTGGGTACTTTGAGTGGTGAGATGGCCCTATACCCGGACTTGAGTGCAGTTGTGATAGGATGGTGGTATATTCAAGAAGGCTTATATGGAGTTGATTCCCGACCAAGCTAACTTGAGAAACCACCGCTCAGTGTAGGCCCTCTTGAAAGTTTAGTATTGTTGATCGAGTATTCGTGAAAATAATGCTACTTTCAACGAAGGAGCCCATCACTGAGGACTTCAGTTACCTTTTACCCCCACTTTGGCCTTTATAGGACGTAGTGCAATGACTATAAGGAAGTATTTCCGAAATAGTTGATACGCGATACTACACTTAGACGAGATTCTCTTGAGAATATTATCGATTATCAAGTGGTTTGGGAAGTTGATAATATCCGAAAGATGGGTTGGTGACTCTGGGAACTCTGTAGAACCCGTTCGGCAGGTACAAATTAACCCATAGTACAAATCCTTGGGGATGGTTAGACCTTTAACTCCTTGCTTTGATCTTGAGCCTAGGAGGTCTTTGTATATGCTTTGTATTTGTGAATACTTGCCTTTATGTGTGCATCATCTTATCATATCACCACGAGCATATCATGTCGCAACTAGTTTTGTAAAACTCAGTCGATCTCTGGTATTTTTTTTTAAAAAAAGTTGTAACTTTTCCAACAATTGATGAAATGAGGGTTTTGACCTAATCAAAATTTTGAGTTTTGTAAAACCAATTGTGCTTTTGCACTTGCGTCAGCATTTTGTATATCATTCTTCGCTGCGTCAGTCCTTTGGTTCATTCTGTGTTATGTTGGTATCAGAGAGAAAAAGGGAGAAAGTATATCATAAAAGCTAGAATTCAAAGGGATGGATCACTTTGAGCAGGAAAACCAAGCCCTCCAGGAAGAAGTTGCTCGCTTGAAGAGTAACACCGAAGCTTTCGCTACTACCGTCAGGGATATAATGGATACTCAAGAACAGGAAAACCAGAAGCTCAGTGACGAGCTAGAAAGGGTAAAACGTGCCCAGAGGAGTCTGACAAATTTTATCAGAGATTTGATATTGTCCCAACGACAAGAAGGATCGGCTTTGTCCACCAATCAACCATATGGTGGGTCTCTGAGTATTCCTATACCTTATGCAAGGTTGTTCCCCATACTCTTGCAGAATGGTTTAGTTCAAAAGGAACTTCCACCCGTTCTTCCTCCGGACCACCAAAGTTATTTCACCGCTGACGCTTTCTGCGCCTTCCACCATGGAGCTCCAGGTCATGATATTGAGGAATGCTACATCCTCAAGAATAAAGTGAAGGAGATGATTGAAGCCGGAGTCATATCTTTCAAGATATGCGAACCTCGAGTACAAATCAACCTTCTGCTTGACGAAGAAGCAACCCCATCCCTGCATAGGGTGGACTAAGGAAGAAGGCCCTTGATAATTGCTCTTTCCTTGTTTTGTTAAACAATTTTAATTCCCTAAGGCTGGTAGCTGTGGACTTTTTCAGCATGTGTTGTAACTTCTTTGTATTTGATTTTCTTGTAAGCTGTTGTTTATTTGAATTTGGCAATATTAATGAAATGTTTGTGCATTTTTTGATTAAGTCCATTCGTTTCACTCTTTCTTTCATTGTTATGAAATACGAAAAACGCAAAAATTTCTTTTTACTAAACTGTTGTTTAAAACAAAGATTGGGGAGGATGATGGAAATTATATCCATAACTGCTGTTAAGATGCTTTCAATTTAACTTTGCCGATGATGTAAGGCATTGTTTCAATCCCTAAACACTGGATAAATAAGGAAGATAATCCCTCATTAACCCCTTCGAGCCTAGAAGTAGGAGTTTTCTTTCTTTACAAAAACAAAACCTTAAATCTCAAACCTGGGGCGGGTAGTTCTCGGTTAACTTGAAGATATGTGCATACAAGACACTTTTCATATAAAGGTGGTGCACTCAGGTTTTCCTTCGTACACAACAAGAAAGTGTCAAAGATGCTTTTCAGCATAAAAGACGATGATGGTTCACCGTATCCATTAAATTAGGTAGTCACCTCCTTTCTCAAAAGAAAAGGGGAAAAGTAAAAAAGGAAAAAAGCCCGCTAAGTCAAAACCTATGAAGGAGACTTAGGCAAAAATGGGGCATCCCATTGACTGTATATTCGAACAAAGAAGTTCAAACAAAAGTCAGGGATAACAAAAGAGAGGAATTCTGTAAGAGTTATCACTCTTAAAATCTTCAAATAGTAAAAAGCTATCAAATACTGTAAGGGAGTCATGACTACCTTAGGTTTGTAAGACATCACCGACTATCATCAGTTCGATTCTTAAATCTGTAAGAACCTGAATGTGTAGTTTGAGTTAACTGAGCGTAGGATTGGAGTTCATCATGGAGAGTGGGTGGGACAAATAACTTTGAGCCTTTATCCTTTGTTTCATGAACCATGAACCAAGCCATGTTACAACCCACAAAAGACCTAATTGAGGTAAGGTTGTTTTGAAAGCATATTACATCAAGGTTGGATAACCTGACTCCTAATGATCTTTGATGTTTGTGTGTGTTAATCACTTTATCCATCATTTGCAAGATGATTGGATCACTTTCACTTTGATCACTTAATCACTCCGCTGTGTGTGTTTCATCGAAAAAAGTTTTCAAAAGATTGCATGAATTTTACATTAAAAATTGTCAATTTTTAATGAACATCATTGCATGCAAAACAATCCAATGTCAGAGGAATCCCAACAAGCGCTGTCAGCTAGGGAATATGACTTGATAAAGGGAGCTCAGCCTGGGGCAACCAATTTGAAGGATTTGTTAATCATTTTTCATAACGTTCAGCTAATTAGAGCCGACCAGGTCAAGATCAAATGAAGCTCTCGATGAACAGTTTAGTCTAGGGCAAATCTTTTGCAGTTACCACCTAGCAGGGACAAGTTTGTTCCCCAATCGTTACTTCCACAGTCTGAAGACTTTGTTGTACAAATACCGTTAAGCTGGGGCAATCACGTCGAGATTTGTAAATCTCTCTCTATAAGAGTCTGAAGACAGTTGAAGCATCTTTATGCCAGTTCTTTTGTAAAAGCATCCTTATAACTTCTTCTCACAGACCATGTAATCTGGGTTTGAAAGAGTTGGAGACTGCTTGTCGCAAGTGCCATTGCTCACTTGAAGAGGATTATTATCATAATGGGCATAAATATTTTGGTCTCATGATACCCTTTGTCAGCTCTCCGATTAAGTTGTTACTTCGGTTGATCTGGGAATCTCTTGATTTAGTTTTTCATCCAACAAAGAATTCAAATTCATGATGGCAATCCAAGTGAAGTCATGATGTTTTGGCCTAAGAAGATTACTCTCTCCCATAGAAGGTGGTAACCTTGAAGTGGAATTGTTGTTCTTCATGATCATCCCTTTGATGTCCAATTTTGGTAAAGTTGGTTGGGTCTCCGTGTCGAGATGTTTATTTCATCTCCGGATTTGTTTTGTCTGTTTCGTCAGCATAAACATATGCATGGCATAAAGCATATGCATAGCATCCGTGCATTTGTTGATATCTCTGGTTGTTGCCTATTCCTGTTTCACTTTGGTTCCCCCCTCAGTGATTGGTTGTGTTGTCTCTCTCTAATAGAGTTGTCAACCCTTAAGCATAAAACGTCCATCCTTTATCAATTCCCCATAGAGTTTAATCATCGTGGATGATGGTTGCTTCAGTTGTCTTTTTCCATGCTTGGATAAGGTAAGTCACCATTCGAGTTCATTTCTCAATGGTTGGAGTCTTGTTTGACAGTTTCTTTCTAGCTTGGTTCTGGATTGAACTTTGGTCCCCGTCGATCGCCGAACCTACCTGGACGTGCATTTATTTTGCAAGAACATCTTACATTACAATAGAGGTGAGTGGCAATCTCTTGGGAGAAGCTTAACCTTCATCAATGATAAATGGTAGTCTCTTCGGAGAAGTTTAATCGTCTTCAGCGGTAAGTGGCAATCTCTTGGGAGAAGCTTAACCTTCATCAATGATAAATGACAGTCTCTTCGGAGAAGTTTAATCGTCTTCAGCGGTGAGTGGAAATCTCTTAGGAGAAGCTTAACCTTCATCAACGATAAATGGTAGTCTCTTCGGAGAAGTTTAATCGTCTTCAGCGGTGAATGGCAATCTCTTGGGAGAAGCTTAACCTTCATCAACGATAAATGGAAGTCTCTTCGGAGAAGTTTAATCGTCTTCAGCGGTGAGTGGCAATCTCTTGGAAGAAGCTTAACCTTCATCAACGATAAATGGCAGTCTCTTCGGAGAAGTTTAATCGTCTTCAGCGGTAAGTGGCAATCTCTTGGGAGAAGCTTAACCTTCATCAATGATAAATGGCAGTCTCTTCGGAGAAGTTTAATCGTCTTCAGCGATAAATGGTAGTCTGTTCGGAGAAGTTTAATCTTCTTCAACAAATAAGTGGCAGTCTCTGTAGAGAAGCTTATTCGTCATCAACGATAAATGGCAGTCTCTTCGGAGAAGTTTAATCATCTTCAGCGGTAAATGGCCGTCTCTTCGGAGAAGTTTAATCGTCTTCAACGATAAATGACAGTCTCTTCGGAGAAGTTTAATCGTCTTCAGTGGTGAGTGGCAATCTCTTGGGAGAAGCTTAACCTTCATCAGCGATAAATGGCAGTCTCTTCGGAGAAGTTTATTCGTCATCAACAATAAATGGCAGTCTCTTCGGAGAAGTTTAATCGTCTTCAGCGGTAAATGGTAGTCTCTTTGGAGAAGTTTAATCGTCTTCAACGATAAATGGCAATCTCTTCAGAGAAGTTTAATCGTCTTCAGCGGTGAGTGGCAATCTCTTGGGAGAAGCTTAACCTTCATCAGCGATAAGTGGCAGTCTTTTCGGAGAAGCTTAATTGTCATCAACAATAAGTGGCAGTCTCTTCGGAGAAGCTTAATCGTCATCAATAATAAGTGACAATCTCTGTAGAGAAGCTTATTCGTCATCAACAATAAGTGGTAGTCTCTGTAGATAAGCTTATTCGTCTTCAACAAATAAGTGGCAGTCTATGTAGAGAAGCTTATTCGTCTTCAACAAATAAGTGGCAGTCTCTGTAGAGAAGCTTATTCGTCTCCAAATAAGTGGCAGTCTCTCCAGAGAAGCTTACCAGTTTATCTGTATCCCTAGATAAGTGGCGATCTCTTCAGAGAAGCTTATCATTCTTCAACGATAAATGGCAGTCTCATTTGAGAAGTTTATCTTAAGGACGTCGACGCACGGTTGTAACTAACATTGTTTGAAAATCCAGTGGATGCTGGTATAAGTGATTTGGTGGTGACCAATCATATTTCAAGTAAGGCCCGTTGGTAACTGGCATTATGAAAATCCATGGACGACGAATATTGACAATTTGGTTGTGTATCAGTCCAAACTAAGTCATGTTGGGTTCCATCCTAAGCTCAGGTTTCGTACCTTTGGAGATGTATTGTTTGATTCCAAGCACAGGTTTCGTACCTTTGGAGATGTATTGTTTGATTCCAAGCACAGGTTTCGTACCTTTGGAGATGTATTGTTTGATTCCAAGCACAGGTTTCGTACCTTTGGAGATGTTTGTTTCTATCCCGAGCACAGGTCGTGTACCTTTGGAGATAGATGTTTGTTGCCATCCCAAGCTTAGGTTTTGTACCTTTGGAGATGTATTGTTTGATTCCAAGCACAGGTTTCGTACCTTTGGAGATGTATTGTTTGATTCCAAGCACAGATTTTATACCTTTGGAAGATGTTTGTTGCCATCCCAAGCTCAGGTTTCGTACCTTTGGAGATGTTTGTTTCTATCCCGAGCACAGGTTGTGTACCTTTGGAGATAGATGTTTTTTTCCATCCCAAGCTCAGATTTCGTACCTTTGGAGATGTATTGTTTGATTCCAAGCACAGGTTTTGTACCTTTGGAAGATGTTTGTTGCTATCCCGAGCACAGGTTGTGTACGTTTGGAGATGTATACCTTGAATCCCGAGTTCAGAAGTTCCCAGAGACTAAAGTGGTTGCATTTGCATAAAGTGTTCAATATCCTAATGTTTTGAGGATATTAGTTTTTGATCCTAAGGTTTTGAGGGTCTTCGTCCAATCCTAGTGTGTTGAGGGTTGTGTCTCTTCTATATCCTAATGTTTTGAGAATATTAGTTTTTGATCCTAAGGTTTTGAGGGTCTTCGTCCAATCCTAGTGTGCTGAGGGTTGTGTCTCTTCTATATCCTAATATTTTGAGGGTATTAGTTTTTGATCCTAAAGTTTTGAGGGTCTTCGTCCAATCCTAGTGTGTTGAGGATTGTGTCTCTGCTATATCCTAATGTATTGAGGATATTAGCTTTTGTTCCTAAGGTATTGAGGGATATATCTGTGCTTCCTGTTTGAAGATCTGGTCGTCACCAAACTCTTTGAAAATCCGGTAATTAATATCCAGTAGTTACTGGCATTGCTTAAAAACTAATCGTTATTAGTCGGTTGTTACCAATTCCCTGCCGAAGTCCTGTGTTTTATCAATATTGTTTGGATTTCCCAATTGTAATTGGAACTTTGATTTGGTCGTCACCATATCCCCAGGAAGTCTAGTGGTATTTAGCACTTTTTGGAAACCGTTTGTCATATTGGTCATCACCATCATCCTCAGTAAGTCTAATGGAGACTAACACTAGTTGAAGCTGTTCATTGTTCTGGTCATCACCGGTTTCCCCATTGAAGCTTTTGCTTTCCCAGTCGAGTCTGGGAGAACTAGTGCATACTAGCTTCCCCGGCGCGTCCAGTCTTGTTTCTAACCTTTTCCTGAAGATCCCGTTTGAACTCTTCATTATAGGAAATTTCTCATCTGGTTATCCCCGTTGAGATTCGTGTCTCCGTTCCGTCTTTTCCCCGGTGAAGATGTGCTTCCCCAGTGGAATTATTCCCCAGCAAAGTTTTCCCTAGTGGGTTTCTTCCCCAGTGAAGTTTGTGCTTCTTTTATTTCGTATCCCCAGTGAAGAATTGTCTTCTTCCCCGGTGGTGTGTCTCTTTTTCCCCAGTGAAGATGTGTCATCCCTGGTGGAATCCGTGTCCCCTGTGTGAAAGATTCCCTTGAACGGCATCGTTAGTCATGTTTGAACTATCTTACTCACTTTGCCTTGAATCTTTCCCTAGTGTGTCGGGTCCCTTGTGAGTGGTTACTCGTCGTATTGCCGTTCTTTTATATTTGCTCGTGTGTCTGCATTTGTCTTGCATTCAAGCATCATAAAGCATCATTTAAACTCATTTGCATTTTAGCATTTGTCTTTTTGCATACCATCGGATCTAAGGGACAAAATTTCTGGTTTGCTATATTTAAATACCTTTCACTAAGATTCTATGAGGATTGTCATCTCTCATTGCCATCTAGTGAAGATATTTAAATAGGGGCAACTGTTGCACCCCAAATTTTGACCCCTTAGATCCTCATCATCATTTTAGGATCATATTCATTTGATTAACTAACCTTAACCCATTTCAAGTTTATCTTTGTCAAGATGCAGATAAATCAGGGTTCCGTACCGTCAAAATCGAGGCTTCAGTGGTTTGATCAATAAATGTGTTGGATTGATTCAACTATAAACAAGATCAAGGATACTACATAGGGTCAATATGAATCCAATTTGAGGTTGTCATCCAGGAATTGAGAACGGTGCAGTTCGGGATACCCGATTAGGGTTTTCGATCAGGAAAAGTCAACCATAGTTTGACTTTTGATTTAAAAAGTGTTCCAATGGTGGGGTCATGGTCCATGAAGTTCCTATGGCTTAGTAAAGTTTACTCAAGAAGCTTCAAGGCTTCAAGATACCCAGAACACCAACAGTCGATTCAGAGTTCTTCAATCAATCGGTTCGTCTGACTGAAAAGTCAACTAATTGACCAACATGGTTTTGACCCAAAATTGAATGCAATTATGTTCCTAATGGTATATCACATCTATTCATGAATTTTGGTGACCATTGGATCAAGAATTGATAAGTAATTGAAAAGTTGGGAAATTAAGGTTTTGAAAAGGGCAAAGCCATAACTCCTTAACCACACAAGGGTTTTTGACCTAGTTTCAAGGGGAATGCGTTCCTAAAACAAGCATAAATATTGTAGTACCTAATTGGGGATTTTTAAAAAGTACAAGTGGGTTCCATAACTCTTCCTGGTTAGAGAGAACCAAGATCCACAAGTTGGCAAAAACTCACATTCGCAAAACTAGGTCAACATGAGTTTTTTTATTCCAAAACCTCTCCAAATCGATGCTAATCAAAGGCTAAACCTCATTTATGATGTTTGAATTGATAATTAACATTTTAATATCAATTCACACGAAAATGACACAAAGATCAAAGGAAATCATTATTTAATGCAAGTTGCAAAGTGAATAGTGAAGAAAGAGAAAAAAGGTGGCTACCCTTGTCAAATCATCAACTTTACTTCAACAAGTCACCTCCTAACCTATCAAGCATGATGAAAACAATATATAGGGCATGGAGAATATCTTAGTAGAGTGGATTAAAGACAAGTATGAAGATTGCATTGGAAAACTCAAAGATTTTCATGATGGAAGGTTAAAATTGGCAATTTGCTTCACTTTTGCCCATACCTTGATCCAAGGCCTTTGACTATAAATAGAACTCACTTCCTACATCAAAAACACACCAGTTCCATTATAGAAACCATCTAGAACTCTCTCCCTTACACAATCACCAAATTCTTGCAAAATCTCACTAAGTCTCCAAAATCCCTCAAAATCTATTTTTGCAAAACACCTTCCAAAACCATTTCCAAATTTTTTCCAACTCAAGAAACACTTCAAACACATCAAATATGATGTATTGAAGCTATCCAAAATCACTTCCACCCTTATGTAACAAGGTTTGAGTGAGTTGGTCTTTGAAATCTTTGGATTTTAGAGTTTTTCCTTCATTTACAAGGCATTTCGTCCACTAGCTTGCTTGGAGGTTGTTTGGAGCATTTATTCATCAATCTAAGAACATTTTAAGACCTTGTAAGAGCTCTCAATATCTCTGGTTTTCTTATTGCTTAAGCTTGCTTCAAGAGGTAAACCTAAAACTCATAAATGTGAACTTTCTACTTGCATTTCACATGCTACCATGAATGTTTTTAGGGTTTTCACCTTCCTATCTCTCATTTATTCATTTCAAAACTTTAATTTTATTCTCTTTTGAGTTTTATTTTAAAGTTATGATTTTGGCTTGTTAGCATCCTTGTGTACTTGAGTTTGACTAAAACTCTTGCTTGTAAGCATTTGTGTTTGATCTTCTCCTAAAACTTGAAAATTTTCCTCGTGAAGTTTTTAAACTTCTCACTTACATTTGTTGTGACATTATTTGATTACGCTTAATAATTGTAATTACATATGGCATCTTGTAAGCTCTAAGAAACCATTATTTGTCAAGATACATCTTTATCTTTGTTAAGATCCCCTGCCATCTTTGTTAAGATATATCCCCATCTTTGTTAAGATATGTTTGTGGTTATGACTTCCTTATGCTTAAGTCTTGTAAGAACTTACCTTTCTTGATATTGTAATATCTTGATACTTGCTTTGGTTGTGACCATCTATCTTGATTGAAATAATTAATATTGTAATATCTTAAATGCTTGCTTTGGTTGTAACCATTCATCCTGATTTAGATCCTTGCTTATTATAATATGCTTGATCATTCTTGGTTGTAACCATATCCCGTATATTCATCATGTGTGAATGTTTATGCTTTGTTAAGTTTACTTTCCCCAAGTTATGAAACTCTTTAGTTCTCATCCAAGTTGCGTCATCTTTTCCCTTCCAAAGGAAAATCTCTCTATTGACCCTTGGGTCATAGATAGCTCATTAAACTCATAGGTCTGGATATAACCTTCTCCCCCTTTTGGTCTGGATAGAACCAATAGGATTTAAACATCATAGGTCTGGATAGAACCAATAGGATTTAAACATCATAGGTCTGGATAGAACCAATAGGATTTAAACATCATAGGTCTGGATAGAACCTTCCCCCTTTTGGTCTGGATAGAACCAATAGGATACCCTCATAGGCCTGGATAGAACCTTCCCCTCCTTTTGGTCTGGATAGAACCAATAGGATTTAAACTCATAGGTATGGATAGAACCTTCACCCTCTTTTGTTCTGGAAAGAACCAATAAATCCTTATTCTGTAGTTCGTGCCTGAACTACGACCGCTCTGATTTCTCATTGGACAATGAGAATACGTAGGCACAAAATGCGATATCTTGACGAGCAACCTTCCCCCTTTCTCCCACCTTTTGGTCTGGATAGAACCAATTGGTCTCACAACGTAGAACTTTAGGATAGAGTTTGGTTAACTCTATGTAAGAATCATGTACATGATTACTTACTTCCCTTTCTTGAGAGTTCAATATAGATCTAGAGAGTTTTGTGAAACTCTATACAAACATTGTTATGTTTGTTCCCCTTTGAACCTTGATCATAATCAAGTGTTCTTCAACCCTAGTGAGGTGAACTACAATTGCTCTGATTCTATCCTAGTTAGGATACGTAGGCAGAGGACGCAACGTCTTTGCGAGCAAACTTAGAAACTATCTTTAGGTTTCATACTACACCCTTACCCAATCCCAAACCTTAGCAAACATTTACCAAACTTAGCATGCGAATAAACAAAAGGTTCCTGTAGAGTACTACAGATGTTTAGGATGTGAAATACCTACCCTATGCATAACCAACCCCCGATCCCCGAATCTCTTAGCGTTGTTGTTACATCGCGCAAAAGGTTCTTTCTTTCTTTAGACCTTTCCTTTGGATAAATTAAATTCCGGTTGTGAATTTAAGAATTTAAGATTCAAGTTAGTCAATAGCTTGGTATCACGATTCTCACCGCAACAAATAGATGCTCCAATTTTCTTCACAACAAACAGACTACTTTCTTCCTCTCCTCTTGATGTTATGCTTCAGTTAATCATTGAAATCCTTTAGGTCAATTGTTGTTTATGGTTTATTCACAGATACACTACCATCAAAAGAATTAGAATGGTCATTACCTTTTCCTTCACCTTTTTGACTAACACCATAAGTAATACTTTTTGAAGATGATGGATTTCAGTGCGAGGTGTTGAATTTTTGAATTTGCGTTTGAATTAGGATTTTCAGTCCCATCTTCCAAATTGCTCTATTTTTTACTCCATCATTAATGTCTTCTTAACCATGATTGAAAAATGAATTGTTCATAGATTTTAATTTCTGCCCTGATGTCTTCCTTCCACCCGTTCACAAAAATTTCCTTTAAATGTTCTTCATGAACATTTTTTAGCATGCCTACAAACTTTTCGAAATGCTCAACATACTCTTCCACTAATTCTTCTTATTTAAGTGCAATGAGGGAAACAAAAGGGTTGAGAATGGATGAAGTTTGAAAAATTTCAAGAATGACAAGTTTAAAATTTAAACATCAAATATAAGAATTGCAAGTCTCTGCCGCAACTGCGAAAAACACCCGGCAAAAACAGAAGAGTCGCCACCTTTCGTTATTTATCCCACAGAGAGGGAGAGGAAACGATCGAAAAAACCTGACGAAAAGGGAAAGACAAGGTCATCGCAACCAAGTCCTGGGTTCGAGAGTCGGTTACGCAAGGGGAAGGTATTAGCACCCCTCACGTCTGTCGTACTCGACGGGATCCACGCTTTTGCCTATCTAAAGGTGCATTTAAACTATCTAGCTACAGGCTTGCGGGACAAAAATTAAAGAAAAGAGACCCGGCAGAGCATCGCCGCTCTGCGCCTACGTATTCCCTCGTGCAATGGGAAAGTCAGAGTCAACGTAGTTCGGCTAACTACGGGAGAAAGGGGAGAAGGTTGCTCGCTAAGACATCGCGTCTTGTGCCTACGTACTTTCATCTGGTATGAAAGATCAGAGCAAACATAGTTCGGGCGGACATGAAACTACAGGTTGATTAAGTGTTTTAACCGAGTAGGGTTAAACCTCCATTCCAGCAATTAGGGACAAAGCCTGTTTGCGGTGGAACCGAAGCTTAACAACACTCTTTTCTGAAAAAGGTTTCCGATTAATCCCGAAGAAAAAAGGTTTGAATTTTGTTTTGTGTTTTTTAGTGAAGTGAATTAATTCGGTTTGTGATTCACGTTGCACTAAAGACTATGACACGGAGGCGAATGCGTCGTATATCTCCCCAAAACGGGACGTATACTAAACACTCTAGATAAGCGAGAGGAGACCCCTCACTCATCATTCCCCATGTAGCTTAAGGCTCGTAGCGCGCAACGTTTATCACCTTTATTAAATGAATTAGCATGATTTGGGGATGAGAAGAAGAAAACGCACGGAAGGTCTAAGGGAAACTCGGCCCTAACGTTGTCATGCAAAGTGGTCCTAGAGTTCGGATGACAAGGGGAAACATCTACCCTAATGTTAGCATACTTGGATTGAACACCTAATGTCTCTCCTACTCCCATCCTAAACGGAGGGACTAGAAATCCTATGGGGATCATGGCAAAAAGCACAAGAAGAACAAAGGAAGAATCAATCACAAATAGATAAATGCAAACATGAAAAATGCACATTTAGAATGGTGGGAGGGAGGAAAAATGTGTGGGGAAGAAGCCACCACAAGCGCGTCTCGACCTCAACAGCGATGCAAGAATGATGCAAACATGTGGAGAAAAACAAGAGATGAAAGCAAATGAACATGCAAACAAAAACTCGATTCGAACCACATACTCAAGCATGCAAACACTTGAAAAATGATCATACATATCAACCAAATCATGATTAATAAGCCATAAGAGGTGACAAACAGCCAAAACAATTCAATTCTAATGCATCACACTGATCTATGATGATTCGAATCGAACCGGTATGAAAAAATGCAAGCAAAACAACAAATATGGCATTCTGGCACAGTGTTAATCGATTAACACATACTGTTAATCGGTTAACCTGTGTAAAACAAGTGAAAATCTGGAAATTCGTAGGTGTTAATCGGTTAACACCAGGCGTTAACCGGTTAACACCCTGAAATCTTTGAAAAATTTGAATATTTGAATTGGTTAACCGGTTAACCATATACGTTAACCGGTTAACACTGTACCAGAAGCTAAAAACAGCAAACAGAAAATCACTTTTAGCAACAGAACAACTTATCCAAGATTCCAACAGATCAACTTATCAAATAAGCACGAAATTGACAACAACAAACATAGATCCAACAACATGGATACACAATTACACAACCATATCTCAAATAGAACGGATCAAAATCAACAAAATTCAATCGAATATGAAGATTAACATGATAAGCTCAAAAATTAAATCGGATCGAGAATTCCGACCTTCGAAGCAGAGATTTGCTTTGGTAAATGTTTATCAACTGAATTTGAGAAGATCAAATGCTAGAAATCCGAAAAACTTCAAGATCCATAATAATTGATGTTGTATGAGTGAAGATTCACCAAATTTGAGTCAAAAAGCTTCAAATAATCACTTCTAGATCTAACTCCAGATTCAGATCCAAGCTTGCACGAAAATTGAAGAGGAGAATTGATCAAATGATAATGGTAAATGGAAGTTTATGCTCAAGAATCTCTTGATTCCAATGTAGAATCAATATTTCCAAGGAAAAAGAGCTTTGAGTGATTTTTGGAAATGGAGAAGTTGAGAGAATTTGAGAGAGAATTCTTGATCAAATTCTGAAAATGGATGTGAGAAATGAATATTTGATGGTGAGGTTTGGAGTAAATCACTTAAATACTCTCTTGACATGGGATCCAAAGCAAGGATTGGAGTTTGGGTTGGAAATCAAGGCTTGGAATGTGGAATGGGATTTTGGAGGGGAATCTGAAATTTAAAGGTGTTCTAGATCCTTCCCACATGAAAATTTGAAACTTAAGTGACCAAAATTGGACTTCAAAAGTGGCTGGTCTTCAAAATTCACGTACATGGCAAATTCTGCTATGGATAACTAGTTAACCATATGCGTTAACCGGTTAACATTGTTAAAACTTCTAATCTGGGCTACTTTTCCTTTGGTTAATCGATTAACCATATAGGTTAACCGATTAGCACCTTCAAAATTTGAATTTTGGCGCCTTTTGGTGGGAAACCTGTCCATTTGCCCTGTTTCAACTGTCTGGAGCTCTATTTAGCTGCTGAACCTCATTTTTTACCGTTATCACTGTCGCTACTCGAAAAATACGCGCAACGACGGGGAAGGCGAAAAGGAAAAGGACAGAAGAGTCGCCACCGAACTTTATTTATCCCATGAGGGGAAAGGGAAATATCGAGAAAACCTTAAGAAAAGAAAGGATAAGATGGTCTCGCAACCAAGAACGGGTTCGGAAGCCGGTTATGCGAGGGGAAGGTATTAGCACCCCTCGCATCCATCGTACTCGATGGGAACCATTTGTTTGTCGACGTGTGAATTTATTTGCTTAAATGTTATGTTATAAAAGAGTGTTCCAAAGGAAGAGAGAAGGAGGGATAACGGGGGAAGAAAAAGAAAGAACGGACTCGGTAGGACTTTGCGGTCCTAGGCCTACGTATTCTCGATAGACATGAGAAAATCAGAGTCGACGTAGTTCGGGGAACTACAGATATAAGGGGGAATGTGCTCGACAAGGATTGTGGCCCTTGTGCCTACGTATCTTTACTTGAACGAAGTAAAGAATCAGAGCAACCGTAGTTCGGCCTACGATTTGTTGATGTTTTTATGGATGATGCTATCGTACGCATTCTAGCAGTTAGGTGTATTGCTGCTCGCTCGTTGGAGACTTAGGCTATCTGTTTGATGATGCTATCTGTTTGATCTTTTCTCAACAATTTGAATATTGGTTCACAAGTGGCTGTGAGATAAGATATAAACCTTGCAATTTAGTTTAATCTCCCTAGAAAACCACAGACCTCTTTTTTCGTTCTCGGCTCAAGCATTTCTTGTATAGCTTTTATTTTGGTAGGATCTACCTCAATACCCTTTTCACTGATAATGAAGCCCAGTAACTTTCCAGATCTCACCTCGAAGGTGCACTTGTTAGGATTCAGCCTCAGCTTGAACTTCCTCATCCTTTCAAACAATTTCAGAAGATCGACCAGATGTCCCTCCTTCGTATGCGACTTTGCAATCATGTCATCAACATAGACTTCCACCTCATGATGAATCATATCATGAAACAAAGTGACCATTACCCGCTGATAAGTTGCCCTTGTATTTTTCAATCCAAAGGGCATCACCTTATAGCAAAAAGTCCCCCACGGTGTGATGAAAGTAGTTTTCTCCATGTCCTCTGGGGCCATCTTGATTTGGTTATACCCAGAGAAGCCATCCATGAATGAAAACACAGAATACTGAGCGGTGTTATCAACCAACACATCGATATGAGGGAGCGGGAAATCGTCTTTCGGGCTCGCTTTATTTAGATCTTGATAATCAATGCACATCCTGACCTTTCCATCTTTCTTAGGCACAAGAATAATATTAGCGACCCACTGAGGGTAATTCGTGACAGCAAGAAACCCAACATTCAACTGCTTTTGAACTTCTTCTTTGATCTTGACTGCCATGTCAGGCCTTGTCCGTCTTAACTTCTGCTTGACTGGCGAGCAATCTTCTTTGAGAGGTAACCGATGTACCACAATATCTGTATCCAGCCCAGGCATGTCTTGGTAAGACCAAGCGAAGATATCTTTATACTCACGGAGCATTTCAACCAATCTTCTCTTGACACTGTCTTCTAATGCATCCCCCACTTTAACATCCTTCTTGTCATCCTCGGTACCCAGATTAATAATCTCAATATCCTTCTGATGAGGTACAATGACCCTTTCCTCTTGCTTGAGAAGCCTGGCTAACTCTTCGAGTAGTTCACAGTCTTCGTCAGTCTCATCTTCAGCTTGATAAATGGGATTATCAAAGTCATACGAAGTCATAGCTGAACCTAAATCGATGGCGTCTGATAGAAAAGACATGCATGAGGATGTTATGTTTACTATGCGATGCAACAAACAAAACACATTTCCATTTAACTGTTAAGTATAAATGTAAAACAAAACAAGAAAAACAGGGATCACAAAATTTGAATGCGAAACGTATTTTATTAATGATAAACTGGAAATAACAATAAGGCCCCACAAATGGGTCAATACGTCTTGGGCAGAACGTAGGACTGAACATAATCAAACAATGAACATTACTCTGCAGCAGTAACATGAATGACTTCTTCGGTAGTCCAGTTGCACATCTTCTGGCTGGGAGCACATGGACAGATCCAAGCATCCATGTCACAGTCACTGTCCCCTTCATCGTCTTCAACGACATTGATTATGTCGAATATCACACCACTGCTGGTGAACTAAACAGGTCCCCTGTACATCAAAATCTGAGAAGAACTTGAGGGTTTATATCTCAGGCCAAACTTGTCCTGCTTGACAGGAACATCGAGAACCTGACCCCACTTCTGAGACGAGCCGGATTCTACAATAGCATGGGCTTCCTTGAGCGACGAAATTGAAACCTCTGGACCCTTGGCTTCTACAGGAGACTTCCCCTGAATCTGAACTGTTTTGAAGGCCTGGCAGAGCGTTTCGTGGATCTCACCATCCACTTCTACATACTTGAAAGATGACAGATAGCTAACCATAATATCCTCTTCACCGCACACACTAACTATGCTCCCTCCCACCATGTATTTTAGCTTTTGATGCAACATCGAGGTAACTGCCCCAGCAGCATGTATCCAAGGTCGGCCGAGCAAACAACTGTATGCTGGCTGGATATCCATAATATAGAAAGTTGCATCAAAGATCTCCGGCCCTATCTAAATAGGCAGCGTGATTTCTCCAAATACTGATCTCTTCGATCCGTCAAAAGCCCTAACCACCTGATCACTGGGCGTGCACAACAAACCTTGAATGTCCAATTTCATCAATGCCTTCTTTGGAAGCACATTGAGGGATGATCCTGTATCAACCAAGACATGTGACATCAGAGATCCTCTACACTCCAACGATATGTGCAGAGCACGATTATGATTCCTCCCAGTAGGAGTCAGATCTAAATCAGTAAAGCCAAGACCATTACCGGCATTCACGTGAGCGACTACCCCCTCCAACTGATTGACAGAAATCTCCTGGGGTACGTACGCTGCATTCAAGACTTCCAACAGAGCATTACGATGTGCCTCTAAACTCATCAAAAATGACAAGATAGAAATCTTTGACGGAGTTTGATTCAAGTGATCCATAATTTTGTAGTCACTCTTCCGAATTAACCTCATAAATTCCTCCGTATCCTTTGAAAGATCATCAGCAACAACCTAGGGTTTAACATTCTCTTCAATCACAGCTTTACGCTTACCCCTGTCATTCTTATCCGCAATAACCTCTGGTGGAGCAAAGACCCTACCACTTCTGGTAACACCTCCGACACCGACAATGTTCTCAACCGATGAACCTCCGCTTGTCGATTCTACCCACTCTTGTTTCTGCCTGTTACAGAACACTTCTACTCCATAGTTCCATGGGATGGCTCTAGTGCTCTCATACGTCATGGGTCCATGTATAGTAATGGTCACCGGAGCTGGCCTAGCAGGCGCTAAAATATTGATAGTCTGGTATGGAATGGAAATAGTAGCAACTTCATCTCCGTCATCACTCACCTTGTGCTCAGCATATTCCTTCACAACTTTGTCAAACTGCAAACAACCCTCATCAATCATTCTCTGAATACCCCTCTTCAAAATATTACAACCCTCAGGCTGCGTTTCACATTCTGAGCAGTCAGCAGAACAACCAGGAAATACTCCCTTCTTCAACAAACAAGCTTTCACAAAACCCAGTGGAGTTTTTAAATTTTCAACATCAGTTATCAGATTCAACTTCTCACCCTCAATAACGGCATTGGCTCCTGCCACCCCATGATCCGACATCGGGTTATGAGTAACATTGGGCCCCTCATTGGTGAAATTAATAGCTTTAGAATCGAGCAAATCCTGGACCTTATGCTTAAAAGCTTTACAGTGGTCAATGTCATGGCCTGGGGCGCCAGAGTATCACAATGAGCGTTTGTAGCGTAGCCAGGAGGCAGTATACCTGTGAGAGGAGCTAAGGTCCTCTTCTGCACCAATTGTAATTGCAACAACCGTTGTAACAACTGAGAATACGATATCGGAGGATTTATGAATTGTCTGTCAGGCATCCGACGTCTAGCAGGATAAGGTCGCTGAGCATTGCCTTGTTGCGGAGCTGCGGCCGGAATATTGACGGTAGCAACCTGATGATGCTGACGAGACTGAGCTCTACCCTTACCTTTATGCGAGATAGCATTTGCATCCCCCTCCCTTCTCTTGGTGTTTGCAGAATACAGCTTCTTCGTTCCTCCCGAAGAGGATCCACCACCATTGGAATTCTTACCAGACTTGATTCCACTTTCAATTCGCTCACCGACAATCACCAAATCAGAAAAACCTGCAGACATGCAGCCTATCATCTTCTCAAAGTATACACCTGGTAACGAAGCCATAAACAAGTCTATCAACTCCCTTTCAACCAAAGGAGGTTTCACCCTTGCAGCCAGATCCCACCACCTCTGGGCGTATTCTTTGAAACTCTCAGAATTCTTCTGTGACAGACTCTGCAATTGTACCCGATTGGGTGCCAGATCACTATTATATTGATAGTGACGCACAAAAGCCTTAGCCAATTCTTTCCAGCTACGAATATGGGTCCTCTCAATCCCCATATACCATTCCAAGGAAGCCCCTGCCAGACTAACCTAGAAGAAATGCATCAACAGCTTTTCATCACTGGAATACGCAAATATTTTCCTGAAGTATGCCCAGATGTGTACTCTGGGACAAGTCGTCCCTTTGTACTTATCAAAATTGGGCACCTTGAACTTGGGGGGAATCCTGACCCCAGGAACCAAACCAAGATCAGACATATCCAAGCCCAAAGAGTTCTGATTCTCCAATGATCTCATTTTCTCCTCAATCAGTCTGAACCTTCGGTCAGCTTCAGTTGGCAAACCGCCCTCTAGATCTTTCACAGAGAATATATCATCCTGATTATCCTCCCAATGAGGACCAGCAACCCCATGCACAACACATACACTGCCATTACTCGTGATATTACCATTCTCACCAGCAACTCCTCCGCCCGGAGGTACAACAACAGTAGGAATACCTTGAGGAATAGACCCACCAACTGGAGGATGAACAACAGCAGCCCCTCCGTGTAAAACACCGTCTTCATCAACCCGTGCTATCAACGGCTAGACGAGAGTTCTCAATTGTTCCTGTCCACTGGCAACAGTCTGCATCAGTTCCATGAATTGGGCCATACGAGCCCTAACCTCCTGCAATTCTGCCTGAACCTGATCCATCACCTTCTGCTAATTCCCTCGAGTAGAGTACATGTGGAAGCTGAATTCCTCAATCCTGAACTGAAGAAAACCAAGCAGAGATAAGAACACAAGGCCACCAAGAACAACCTGTAATGCAAATGAGAATGCAAGATGCAAAATGCAAACATATCTATGTATGCACAGGGAGATCTCCCCCTTGATTCCGGTTTCAATAAACAAGAACAGCAAATATGGATAAGAACACCACAATAAATCTTCTCATATATCAAGTAAAGCTGAAACAATACAACCAAATGAGAAATATCCATATACAAAGAGATATTGATCTCATCCAACATCTCTGGCGATGATCAAGATACAAAATCAAATGAAACTACAAAAGATAAAACTCCTAGTAGCCATGATCTCTACGCCACTCATGAGACTCCTCAAGCATCTCCTTCGTATCTAGATGTCCTGGCCTCTCCATCAACTCTCGGATAAGGACATCCCTCTTGCGTATTACATCCCAGAGATAATGCAATGGTCCTCCCAAGCATCCTCGCCGAAGGCATCTTCAAGCCTGGGTTTCTTCACCTCTGCCCGAATCTTGAACACTTCAAGTGCTGACAAAGTCTCTTGGTATTTCTGCTCGATCGTACTCCTGTGGAACGTTTCTAGCAATATCTCTCTCTTCTTGGCCTTGAATTGTGCTTTCAGCTTATCAACCTGAGCACGAAACTGATCTTTTCTACTCTTGTTGGCAGTCAAGGTAGCATTCCATTGCTCATTGAATTTGGATATCTTCAGATATGCTCTATCTAAGTCCGTCTTCTTACTCCTCATAACATCACAAGTGCTTTTTAGATCAAGACCGACTTGCTTCCGTGCTTGTACCTGATCAGCAAGTTCTTCCTTCAACTTAGTCAACAATTTTGCATTTGTCTTGGCCAAATACACAACTTCACCCTTATCATGTTTCAGCTGACTAATTTCTTGTTTCAGCTCTTCATTCTCTTTGTGCGGCTCTTCCTTCTCTGCCCAAAGCTTGGTGTATCTCGAGATATCAACAGTTGTAGGCGGCTCGATGACTAAGGGATACAATGGCGCTTCAACAGGAAACATCAACAATACCTTTTCAACCCTCTTCTGAATCCAATCCGAGTATGGATCATAGGCTCTACAATCTCCTTTTCCCAAAGAAAGCTTTCCCTTCTTGTGAATATTACCCCAAGCATCCATGAATCGGGCCGAGATACAAGGATCAGCTACACCTGTGAAGTACAGAGATTCACGCACTTCCTCTTCTTTCGGAGGTCCTTTCAAAGCATAACCGAATTATCTCACGGCGAGAGAAGGATTATAGTTGATACCGCCTTTCCTCCCTATCAAGGGCACATTAGTAAAGCTACCACAACCGAAGATAAGCTCACGACCCAGCAAGTCTCGATTGAACCAGACAATATCCTTCTTCGTTAAACCCATAAGTCTCTTTGATCATTCAGTTGAGTTTGTGGAAGTCACAAAAGCTCCTGAGCGAGGAAGGTAATCAACAAACCACTTATGCAGCAACGATGCACAACAAGAAACCATCTTCCCTCTTCTTTTCTCGTTCTTGTAATGCACTGCATGATACAAGTCTCCTAGAAGAGTAGGCACAAAATTCTTGGAAACGAAGATATGAAAAGCATCAAAATCCACAAAGTCTGGTACATTCGGAAACAACACAATGCCATAGACACACAGAGCCAAGATAGCACTGAAAACCACCCAACAACCTTTGTTAGCATACTCTCGGGCTTTGTCGACCAGGAAGGGTAAAGCAAATCCAGAGACTCCTTTTCTGCTAATAACATGACCTTCCAAGTCAGAGGCGCTCAAATAAAGAGCGGCGGACAACTCAAGATTAGGTTCTTCTTCGGAGCTGAAGAAAGGCACTATGTTCAGAATCGGAACACCTAAAATGTAAGCAAATTCTTCCAAAGTCGGAACCAACACATAGTCCAAAAATGTGAAGCATCTCAGTGGAGGATCATAAAACTGCAACAAGGTATGAATAGCTCCATGCTCATAAGTCGTAAGCTTACGGAAAAACTTCAGAATTCCACCATACTGCTCTCTGAAAGTTGCAAGAACACCAAGATCAGTGGTGGAAACCAGACCAAATAAAGGTCCCAACTTAGGTGCCGGAAACTTATACACAACAATCCTCTTTCTTCTAACTTCCATCTCTGAAGAAGACCAGTACCAGAATCAAGGGAAAGACGAGAACCTGTAACACACATAAACATGCAATGTTAAATGCAAAATGATTATGTAGATGCACACATGGGGTCAAGATATCCAATGCTCAGATTCGCTGTTGTGTCGTTGACTGAATTCAACCAGATCTCTACTCTAATCAGAACACTGAGATAACACACTGGATAGAACACTTAGGATCAAAATTCTGCACTGACGAGAAAACCAGGGTTGGTTAAAGGCCAGGTTTCCTGCAAACACCCATCCCTCTCCCATGTGGGTTCTAGTCTTGAAAGGTACGACATCCTATGCGAGTGGTCAGCATCACAGACTTTCGAGAAACGATGATACGTTCACCGTTTCCGGTTTGACATCATAGTCTAACAAAGCGGCCTCACTTAGCCGACTCCCCAAATGAACGGTCTCCAGAGTCGACAGTCTCTCGAAGTCAATATTCCCTCAACTGCACCAGACGCGCAGGATAGAATATTTCCAAAGAAATACCTTGTCTGAATGTGAATTTCACGCGAGCTATTGCGTGGCCAGACGCCACACAAGATCCCGCTAATCTCCACTCTAATTCTAGGTGTATACTCAAGCCCAGGTATGACTTATCTCTCAATAGAACAACCCAACCCACAACACAACAGCAACAGAAATGCAATGCAATAATATACAACAAATAATGTACATAAAGCAAAAACTGTACAAAAATAAACACCCAAAGACGCAACAGACAAGCGCTAGGAGTGACTCGCATAGGGAACCAGAGTCCCCAGCAGAGTCGCCAGTTGTCGCAACTGCGAAAAACACCCGGCAAAAATAGAAGAGTCGCCACCTTTCGTTATTTATCCCACAGAGAGGGAAAGGAAACAATCGGAAAAACCTGACGAAAAGGGAAAGACAAGGTCATCGCAACCAAGTCCTGGGTTCGAGAGTCGGTTACGCAAGGGGAAGGTATTAGCACCCCTCACGTCCGTCGTACTCGACGGGATCTACGCTTGTTGTCTATCTAAGGGCATGTTTAAACTATCTAGCTACAAGCTTGCGGGACAAAAAGAAAAGAAAAGAGACTCGGCGAGCATCGCTGCTCTGTGCCTACGTATTCCCTCGTGCAATGGGAAAGTTAGAGTCACGTAGTTCGGCTAACTACGGGAGAAAGGGGAGAAGGTTGCTCGCTAAGACATCACGTCTTGTGCCTACGTACTTTCATCTGGTATGAAAGATCAGAGAAAACGTTGTTCGGGTGGACACGAAACCACAGGTTGATTAAGTGTTTTAACCGAGTAGGGTTAAACCTCCATTCCAGCAGTTAGGGACAAAGCCTGTTTGCGGTAGAACCGAAGCTTAACAACGCTCTTTTCTGAAAAAGGTTTCTGATTAATCCCGAAGGAAAAAGGTTTGAATTTTGTTTTGTGTTTTTTAGTGAAGTGAATTAATTCGGTTTGTGATTCACGTTGCACTAAAGACTATGACACGGAGGCGAATGTGTCGTATATCACCCCCAAACGGGACGTATACTAAACACTCTAGATAAGCGAGAGGAGACCCCTCACTCATCATTCCCCATGTAGCTTAAGGCTCGTAGCGCGCAACGTTTATCGGCTTTATTAAATGAATTAGCATGATTTGGAGATAAGAAGAAGAAAACGCACAGAAGGTCTAAGGGAAACTCGACCCTAACATTGTCATGCAAAGTGGTCCTAGAGTTCGGATGAAAAGGGGAAACATCTATCCTAATGTTAGCATACTTGGATTGAACACCTAATGTCTCTCCTACTCCCATCCTAAACGGAGGGACTAGGAATCCTATGGGGATCATGGCAAAAAGCACAAGAAGAACAAAGGAAGAATCAATCACAAATAGATAAATGCAAACATGAAAAATGCACATTTAGAATGGTGGGAGGGAGGAAAAATGTATGGGGCAGTAGCCACCACAAGCGCGTCTCGACCTCAACAGCGATGCAAGAATGATGCAAACATGTGGAGAAAAACAAGAGATGAAAGCAAATGAACTTGCAAGCGAAAACTCGATTCGAACCACATACTCAAGCATGCAAACAATTGAAAAATGATCATACATATCAACCAAATCATGATTAAACAGCCACAAACAGTGACAAACAGCCAAAAAAATTCAATTCTAATGCATCACACTGATCTATGATGATTCGAATCGAACCGGTATGCAAACATGCAAGCAAAACAGCAAATATGGCATTCTGGCACAATGTTAATCGGTTAACACATACTGTTAATCAGTTAATCTGTGTAAAACAAGTGAAAATATGGAAATTCGTAGGTGTTAATTGGTTAACACCAGGCGTTAACCGGTTAACACCCTAAAATCTTTGAAAAATTTGAATATTTGAATTGGTTAACCGGTTAACCATATACGTTAACCGGTTAACACTGTACCAGAAGCCAAAAGCAGCAAACAGAAAATCACTTTTAGCAACAGAACAATTTATCCAAGATTCCAACAGATCAACTTATCAAATAAGCACGAAATTGACAACAACAAACATAGATCCAACAACATGGATACACAATTACACAACCATATCTCAAATAGAATGGATCAAAATCAATAAAATTCAATCGAATATGAAGATTAACATGATAAGCTCAAAAATTAAATCGGATCGAGAATTCCAACCTTCGAAGCGAAGATTTGCTTCGATAAATGTTGATCAACTGAATTTGAGAAGATCAAATGCTAGAAATCCAGAAAACTTCAAGATCCACAATAATTGATGTTGTATGAGTGAAGATTCACCAAATTTGAGTAAAAAAACTTCAAATAATCACTTCTAGATCTAACTCCAGATTCAGATCCAAGCTTGCACGAAAATTGAAGAGGATAATTATGATGATGGTAAATGGAAGTTTATGCTCAAGAATCTATTGATTCCAATGTAGAATCAATAGTTCCAAGGAAAAAGAGCTTTGAGTGATTTTTGGAAATGGAGAAGTTGAGAGAGAATTCTTGATCAAATTCTGAAAATGGATGTGAGAAATGAATATTTGATGGTGAGGTTTGGAGTAAATCACTTAAATACTCTCTTGATATGGGATCCAAAGCAAGGATTGGAGTTTGGGTTGGAAATCAAGGCTTGGAATGTGGAATGGGATTTTGGAGGGAAATCTGAAATTTAAAGGTGTTCTAGATCCTTCCCACATGAAAATTTGAAACTCAAGTGACCAAAATTGGACTTCAAAAGTGGCTGGTCTTGAAAATTCACGTACAGAGCAAATTCTGCTATGGTTAACCGGTTAACCATATGCGTTAACCAGTTAACACTGTTAAAACTTCCAACCTGGGCTACTTTTCCTTTGGTTAATCGATTAACCATATAGGTTAACCGATTAACACCTTCAAAATTTGAATTTTGGCGCCTTTTGGTGGGAAACCTATCCATTTGCCCCGTTTCAACTGTCTGGAGCTCTGTTTAGCTGCTGAACCTCATTTTTGATCGTTATCACTGTGAAAATGCTTGTTATGAGCCTGAGTGCTACTTTCTGATCCGAAATTAACCTGCAAAATAAAATCGGTCGCCCGACCGCTGGGCAAAATAAATGCCCGAGCATCTGATGCTCACTGTTTGTTATTCTGTCTTTCTGCACTGAAATGTACCTGAGTCACATGAATGCCTTGATCCCATGCTTCGAGAACAAATGCTATGCAATGCAAAATGCTAAATGCAAAGAAACAAAAGCCAGTTACGGTTAAAAACGAAAGGCAAATTTTGGGGTGCTACAGTCTCTTACTATTGGAACCAAGATAACGCTTTTCAATCTAGCGCTATAATAATCGCCTGAATTTTCTCTTCTTTTACAATATCTCTCATTTGAAAGAAGTGTTCTAATTTATTTATCCAACTATAAGCATTTAATTTTCCATCAAATATGGTGATTTTCAATTTTCTCCATCGTTATGTTTTTCCTTCTCTGATGTGGATCTTGGTTGTCTATTTTCCATTGATGGAACCTTTGGGTGCGCCAATTTTGAATGCTTGGAAATTTCTACAATCATGGCTTCTAGGCGCGCAAAATGTGTTTTAAGTTATTGTCTTTCTACGCTTCAATTTTTTCAATTTTCCATCAACATTTCCAAAAATTCTCTCCACTGTGTCTAGACTATCAGAATTAGATCGAGTTGTCACCATAGTTGGAAGCAAAACACATGGAACATACTCTGATACCAATTTGTTCCAGACTGGTCCAATGGCTATGCATGGCCCAATCCACTTATGCTCCAAGAACGGCCCAATTGCCTAAGTCCGACCTTATTGGGGAGAGTTTACCTTTCTGCTCCTCCAACAGGGAAGGCTGACCTATTTACCCTTGGGCACAACACTTCTCCCTGTCAGGCTCTTCCCGTTACACACGGTTCCACCATCCAGAAACAGCCAAGACCCTTGTGCCCGTAACTACATCCCTGCCCGTGCCAACGACTAGTTATAGGCATGTCTGCCCGTCCCAACGACTATTTCTGGCAATTACCTATTCGTCGGGAAACAATTATCTCGCCACGAAAATAGGGACCAATGGCCAAGCACTGGGGGAATTATAAAAACCCTCTCATTCGAGAGGGCCAGGTATCCAATTTTTCACCTTGAAACACACATATTCTGTACATGCTCGCTCTCTTGCTCGTTTTCTTACTTTAGCATCGGAGTGCCTTACAGGTACACCCCTTCATCCTCTTAAACACCCAGCATCACAGACGTTCGTCTTTGGCCCATCTCAGATTCTGATTGTTCGGCAAGATCAGTGGCGCCGTTTGTGGGAAGCTGTTATCCCCGTCTTTTCTCACTTTGTAGAACACAAGACCAAAACAATTCTTCAACTTTCTGAGCATGGCTGCCCGTGACAACAATCTTGATGCTCATAACTCGGCTTTCCTCCCTGTCAGCAAGACTGATGTTGAAGGGGCTTCCACCTCTCACACTACCAACGCCCTTTGACAAAGAGATGGAGTCACAGCCTCTCCATCCCCTGTTCATGCTGATCACGGCGAAGCCCTACTTGACCAGCAGTACTTGCCGGTTGTTGTACCCCAAAATTTGCCCAACCGGTTTTCGTACTTGGCTTATGTTTCTTTTGCATTTTTGTATTTCTGCATAGCATAGCATGTGTTCTTGAGACAGGGGATCAAGGTATTCCCGTGGCTCAGTTTTCATCTCAGTGCATGAACCTGAACAACGAGCATTAGAGGCTCTGACATTTATTTTGCCCAGCGGTCGGGCGATCGATTTTATTTTATTTTTGTGGGGTATTTTTTAGCTTAGGAAGCAGCATTCAGGCTATATCAAACATTCTCAAAGTGGTAATATTCAAAAGGAAAGATTCAGAAGCTTAACGGAGCTCAAAATGACTGAAAACAGGCCAATGTGCAGATTTCCCTCCAAAAGGCGCCAAATTCAAAATTTTGAAGGTGTTAATCGATTAACCAAATGTGTTAATTGATTAACCAAGTCAAAATCAGTTCAAATTGGAATTTTTAACAGTGTTAATTGATTAACCAGTGCAAATTTTTCCTTTGCACGTGAATTTTCAAAGGGGGTCACTTTGGGGGTCCAATTTTGATCACTTGGAAGTTCAATTTTACACTTAGGAAGGATCTAGAACCACCTCAAATTTTGGTTAATTTCATTTTCCCTCCAAACTCCCATTCCTAATTCCATTCCAAATTTCACAAACCATATTCCAAACCTCTCATTTGGATCCAAACCTAAGGGGTATTTAATTGATTTACTCCAAACCTCACACATCTAATCTTCATAATTTCATTCTCATTTTCAGAACTCATCTCAATTCTCTCAAGTTTCTCTCAACTTTTCCATTTTTCAAAATCCTCACCAAAGCTCTTCATCTATTGAATACTTTGATTCTCCATTGGAATCAATGAATTCTTGAGCTAAAACCTTCATCCATCATCCTCATTGAATCAATTTCTTCATTCAATTTTCGTGCAAACTTGGATCTGAATTTTGATGTGGTGTTGGAAGAGCTTATTTGGATAATTCTTGCTTGATTTTGGTGGATCATCACTTCTACTACAAGGATTAGCTTGGATCTTGAAGGAATTCCGAATTTCTGGCTTAGATCTACACTTTCAAAGTGAATCAACATTAACCGAAGCAATTCTCCACTTCGAAGGTTGGAATTCTAGATCCATTGTATTTTTGAGCTTATTTTGCATAATCATGTTGATCTTCATTTTTGATTGATTTGGTTGATTCTTGATCTATATGAATTGTGATGGTTCTGTTTAGATGTGTTTACATCTTGATTAGATCACTGCTTTCTGGTTTAATTTCATGCACAATTGTTTATGAAATCATGTGGAGGTTTGCTTAAGTGTTAAGTTGCTGAAAAGTGCTTTTCTGTTGCTGTTTTCTGCTATTGGAGCAGTGTTAATCGATTAACCTCTTGTGTTAATCGATTAACCTGATCAAAAATTCAAATTCTCAAGCGTTTTTCATTGGTTAATCGATTAACCCTTGGTGTTAATCGATTAACACTGTTCCAGCAGGCCTGTTTTTGCTGTTGTTCATGCTTGTTTCGGTACTGTTTCACTTCGAATCATCATGAGTCAATATGATGCATTAGGAGTGAAATTTTTTGTATATATGCCACTGTTCTCGATTGTTAAATCATGATTTCTTTGGTGCGTATGTTTGGTTTCCACTCGAGGGCATACTTTCGTAGTTGTCGTTCAAAGTAATGATGTGCTTGCATGTTCATGTTTGCTTGCCTTCTTGCATTTCTTTGCTTTGTGTGCATTCTTTTTGCAACTTCTTTCTTGCATTAATAAAGGTCGAGATGTGCTTGTGGAGGTATTTACCCCACACTTTTTCCTCCCTTTGCTTGTGTGTTGCATTGCATACTTGCATCTTTGTTATATTATGCTTCCTTCTTCTTCTCTCTTCTTTTCCATGTTCCCTTAGTATCTCTAATCTCCTTGTTCAAGGACGATTATGATAGACTTTAGGATTTAAACCATGTATGACAACATTAGGTAGCATTCCCTTTTACCTGAACTATAGGTACACTTTGCATGACAACTACAGGGTTTGAGTTAGTCTCCCTTTAGTGTGTCCTTTCTCTTTTCATCTTCAAATTCTCTCAAAAAATTTAATAAAGGTTAATGAATGTTGTACACTACGAGCCTTAAGCTACTTGGGAAATGGTTATTGGGGGGCTTCCTCTCAATGACCTAGAGTATTTAGTGTACACCCTTTGGGTGATATGCAACGCATTCGCTCCTAGGTCATAGTCTTTAGTGCAACATGAATTACAAACAATAATCAATGCACTTCTTCTCTAAAAAACACCAAAACAAACTTCAAATATTTTATCCTTCGGGATCTTAATTTGGCAAACCTTTTTCATAAGGAGAGTTTCGTTAAATCTTGGTTCTACCGCAAACAGGTAACGCCTAAGTCTCCAATGGTCGAGCTGCATACACCTAACTGCTAGAACTAAGTTTTAACCCTACTCGGGTCTAAAAAACAGTTGAACAAGCCGGTGTTCCTGTTAGCCCGAACTATGTTTGCTCTGATTTCTCGTACCAGACAAGGATACATAGGCACAAGACGGTGATGTCTTGGCGAGCAACCTTCCCCCACTTTCACCCGTAGTTACCCAAACTACGTTGACTCTGACTTTCCCATTGCACGAGGGAATACGTAGGCACAGAGCGGTGATGCTCTGCCGAGTCTCTTTTCTTTTCCTTTGTCCCTGAGACCTTTAGCTTAGATAGTAAACACCTTTTTAGATAGACAACAAAGCATGGATCCCGTCGAGTATGACAAACGTGAGGGTGCTAATACCTTCCCCTTGCGTAACCGACTCTCGAACCTGAGATATGGTTGCGATGACATGTCTTTTCCCATTTTTGTCAGGTTTTCTCTGATCGTTTACTTTCCCTCTTTTGGGATAAATAACGAACGGTGGCGAATCTTCTGTCATTGCCGACACCTTTTTTCGTAGTAGCGACAGCTGGCAATTCTGCTGGGGACAGGAACATCCCCTATGCGAGTCAATCCTAGCGCTTGGTTGTTTATCTCTTTCGGTGTGTATTATGTGTTGTGCTTTATTTACTTTCGCATTTTACTTTTAGCATTGTATATATATATCATTATTGTTGTGCTATGGGAAGGGAATGTTATATTGAGAGATGAGCTGAACCCGGGCTTGAGTATAAACCTAGCATTAGTAGTGGAAAGTAGTGGTGAGGATGCATGCTTTGCATGTACTAGTTCACCATGAAATTCGCGCTCAGACGAGATTCTCTTTGATGATTTTCTTTCCAGCCCTTTGGGTTTGAGGGGATTTTTGATCTGAAGGTTGTCGACTCTGGGGAGCGATCATTTGTGATTCAGCTAAGTGAGGCCTCTTTGAGAGATTATGATGCCAAACCAAAAATGGTGAACATATCATTGTTTCTTGAAAGTCTGTGATGCTGATGAACGCATAGGACGCCGAACCTTATCAGTGGATAGGTCCATACCTGTGAGAGGGATTGGGTTATGCAGGAAACTTTGACTTCCAGACTACCTGGTTTTCTTTATAGTGTGAATCTGTGTTCTTGATACAAGAGGTTCCTACCGGTGACAGTGCTATGTCCTTATTAAAGCGGAACGCTGGTTCTTCTCAAACAACAGCACATCAATCTTGACCCCTTGTGTGCATTTGCATTTACATTTTCATCTGTATTTTCATTAACATGTATTTATGTCGCATGTGCATATTTCTTCCTCGATTCTAGTGATCTTGTTCCTTATTTCTGACATGGAACCCTTGAAGAGGACAATGGCATACAGGCTTCCAGCTCCGGATGTTAGTTCCTTGCTGAGTCTGATTGCCATGGCTGATAGGGAGGTAATGGAAGACTTCAAGAAGTCCTATGGGAAACTGTTGAGATGTGTCTGCAAACCTTCTGTGTACGAGATGAATGGTCTTTATGATCTTCTATAGTTCTATGACCCACATCTGAGGTGTTTTGTTTTCCCTGATTATATCCTGGCGCCTACCTTGGAGGAGTATCCTATGTTGTGAGGCATGCCTATTCTTGATCAGATGTCGTTCTTCCATACTGATGCTAAGCCTGATCTGGCTAAGCTGGCTGCTGCACTGCATGTGGAGGTTTCAGAGTTAGAGGGGAATTTGACCAAGTGGAATGGGGTGCTTGGTTTTCCTTTGTCTTTTCTGGTTGGTAAGGCTCAGCAGTTCGCCAAAGATGGTTATTGGATAGTGTTTAGTGCCATTCTAGCTCTCTGTATCCATGGTATTATATTGTTCCCTAATCTTTTGGATTTTGTAGATTTGGATGTGTTCCATATTTTTGCTTCAGGGAATCCGGTACCTACTCTTCTTAGCGACATTTATCATTCTGTTCACTACAAGAATGAGAACCGAAGGGGAAAGAATGTATCTTGTTGTATTCCTTTGTTGTACAGGTGGTTTGCTAGTCATATGCCCAAGACAGGTCCGTTTGTTGCTACTGCTGGTACTTCAGAGTGGTCGGAGAGGTTGATGGATTTGTCGACAGAGAACATTATCTGGTTTGATAGGGATATGCTTGGTACAGAGATCATTTATACTTGCAGTGGATTTCCTAACGTCCCTTTGGTCGGAAGGAAAGGATGCATCAAATATAACTCATCTTTGTTGATTAGGCAATTTGGATACGTACTGAGAGGACCTCCTAAGGAAGAGGAGATACAGGAATCTCTGTATCTTACCAGATTGGTGGAGGGTGATGCCTTAGCCAGACTTGAGCATGCTTGGAAAAATATTCACAGGAAAGGGAAAGCATTATTGGGAAAGAGTAACAGTAGAGCCTACGACCCTTATCTAACTTGGATCCAGGATAGAGCAAAGAGGTTTCTGATGCCTCTCCCATCTGTAGCGCCATTGTATCCTTTCATGATTGAGGAACCTACCACTATGGATATCCAGAAGTACAACCAGTTGTGGTCTGAGAAAGAGGAGCTTCGTAAAACTAACGAGGAGTTAGAGAAAGAGATCATTCAGCTCCGGAGTGAGAAGATTGATGTCGTTCACTCTTTTAAGAGGCATACTAAGCTTGTGAACAGATTTGACTAAGCAAACTAGTGCTCAGGAGCGTTTGGGTTTCGATCTGAAATCCGTCAGTGATGTTCTCGTTTATAAGAAAAAGGACTTAAATAGAGCTTATCAGGAGATCTCCAAGTTCAACGAGCAGTGGAATGCAACTCTCACCAATAAAAAGGCATGTGAGGATGGGTTGAAGCTACATATCAACAAGTTGAAGACTCAGCTCAGAGCGTAAGATGAGAGGATTGCAGATGAGGCTTCACTCAGACGTGATAGTGATTGCAGATTGAACGAAGCTTTGGCAACCTTGGAGGATTACAAGCTGAGGGATGATTCGAAGAGGTGCAAGCTAGAGGAGGTCTTCGGTGAGGGAGCCTGGGAAGACTTTGCTGAGGATTCGCAGACAACTATCAGGCAGAGAGAGGCGCTCATTCAGGGATTACTTGTCAGACCAGATCATCCTGAGACACATGAGCTGTTGGAGGAGTTTCATGCTCGTTGCCGTAATTGATGTCTTTCATTCCCTTCATAGCTTGTTGCTTATGCTCTTATTGACCATCACCAGACATGTTGGTTGAGGTCCTTCTGTTGATTCTTGTACTCAGTTGCACTATTGTACATTGCCTGTGGGCTTTTTCTTGTATGTATGAGGAATTTGGCACTATGCTTGTCCATGGGTTCTCCATTATCATGCTGTTATTGAAGGTGAGAAAATACTTAGAAGGGGGGTTGAATAAGTATGTATAAAATATTATGGCAATAAAAACTCAAAGTTTTTTATCCTGGTTTGTTGAACTCAACTACTCCAGTCCACCCTTTCAAGAGTGATTTTCCTTTCTCAACAAGGACTTAATCCACTATTAATCAAACTGATGACAATAGCAAGCACTAAGAGCAACTGTTCTTAGTCTTCTTAAGAACTACTGACCACAACTGGGTCTTCTCAAGGAACTTTTACAATCAATATGTAAAACTAAACAAGTGTTTGAATGCTTCTAAATAAGCTATATCACAACTGTGATTTTACACTTAAGTTTAAGAACTATGAAATAAATTCAGTAGAGAGTATAAATTGTATGAGAGCTTTTCTTTGAATTCTTTCAATTTTCGTCAACTGAAGAAGAGAGATGGAGACTTGCTTTTATAGGCTTGAAGATCCAAGACGTTGCATGCTTTGAAGACCGTGTCTGCAAAGTAGCTGGAACCTTTTTGTCTTCACATCACTTGACCTTTCCTAGAACTAGAACGTTCAGATAAATCCTTTTTGCCTGTGTTATAGTGTCTAGGATAAATGAGGAAAGAGTCATTTGGTCTATCCAACGGACATAACTTTGAATTCTTCTTCAACAAGTTTCTAATACTCAGCAAATAACATCAGAGCCTTGAATGATCAGAGTCTTTGATGTTCATCAGAGCTTGCTGAATCAGAGCATTGCAGCAAGTGTGCTTTCAGCGTGTAATAATTCAGAGCATAGTTTGGGATCAGATCCTCAGTACTTGCAGCGTACAGTACTATCATAGTCTTCTGAAAAACTAAGCTTGAAACTCTTCATACAAAATCTTTAATGCTTCAGATGCTTCTGTAGCTTCTGCTTCAGATGCTTCTGTAGCTTCTGCTTCTGATGCTTCTATAGGTAGCGTTCAGAATCTTCTAAGAGATGCTTCTGACGCTTTAGAGCCTTGCATAATTCCATGTTCAAATCTAATTTGCTTTCAGAATAATATTCACTTTAATATTTGCAGCAAACATACTTGAACAAATTTTAGAGTATATAATTTCTTAATACAAAATTTCGTAAGATTTATCATCAAAACATAGAGATAAAATTAAGAACCAATATGTGTTCTAACAATCTCCCCCTTTTTGATGATGACAAAAACACAAGAAATCTTGTTCAATAAAAAATATAATTATAACCCCCCCTGAGATTATGAATCTCCCCCTGAATTGAATACTTAGAAAGAATAGAAACTTCCCTTTTTGCATTAGTATTCTTTTCAGAATCAGAGCCTGATAGTTCCAAAAATTAGATCTTGACTTAGATGAACGTTTCAGAATCAGAGCCTGATTGGTTAAACTTGATCTGGGGATCTCAGAGTTACTTTTAAAGAATTTGTCATATTTTTCAAATGTTCTGAAATACTAAGAGTTCACGTTAGTTATAATTAGATATGTTTGAGTTTCATTTAGGTAGAGTTTATTTGAACAGTCAGATCCATTTTCTTCCCCTTTTTGTCATAATCAAAAAGAAAACTTTAAAGACAAAATAAAAGGAAATAGAGAAAAGATACATTCATGCAGAGAAAACATCAGAGTCATTCATTCATTCAAATAAGAAACAGACAAATCATCAGATAAGAAATTCAAGTACAGGTGCACAAACATCAGATACAGAAAACATAAACTAGGTTTGCTTGGAAAGAATCATCTTCAGAAGTTGAGTGATCTCAGATGAAGATTCTTCTTGCTTTGTCATCCATTTTGCCATGTTCTCATTCTTCTGATCTTGCTTAGCCATCCATGACTTGATCTCAGATTTCCCAGCTTCCAATATTGCAATCTTATCTTCTAAATCTGGGTTCTCTTTCTTGATCTCAGTAGAAGTAGATGGAGCAGATTCTAATGCAGGAGCAGAGTCAATAATCATGGGAGTTGCAGAGTCTTGAGCAACAGATGCAGAGGGATTTTCCACAATTGTCAGAGCCAATGGATTTTCTTCAGAAGCAGATTCCTCAATGGCTTCTGTAGCAGATACTCTAGAAGATGAAGGTACATCCTCAAGAAGCAAAGGTGCAGATATGTTCATACTCCATATCATGCTTCTGGCAGTCTCAGCAAATCTAAGCTTCGCATCATCAGAACAGACATTCTTCAGATTTGAGGCAACAATATTGAATCTGGTAATAAAGCTATTCCAGATAGCATCAGATTCATTTGCATCCATGGTTGACAAGCATCTTATCTTCACAGATCCTAGATTCATCTTTATTTCTTTCATAAAAGTTGCAAATAAATTATCAACATTTAGCCTAGTTTTTGGTTTAAGAAGGGTTTCCAAGGTGAAAGGCTTGGGTTGAACAGATGGAAGTGGAATGGTAAATTCTGGAATGATGATCAGAGGGCTAGGATAGGTTGGTTTCTTCTAAGCAGGCATAATGCGAAAGAACGGTTTGATTATGCGAATGGATGGGATGACAGCTTTTGGATTATCAAAATAAGGAACAAAAGCTGATGGTTTTGGTTTTGGTGTTGGTGTTGGTTCAGGAATGATAGCATCAGATGAAATGGGTAGATCTGGTTGGTTAGATTCATATTCTCTGAGAGGAGGGGGTGAGATAACATCTGGATGAACATCAGATTCAGATGAATCAGATGAGGTGGTTGAGGTACAAGATGTAGAAGATAATTCAAACACAGTCTTGAGAGGTTGGACATCCAGAATCTCAGAATCAGGTATGTTTGATTCAATATGATTGGATAGTTCTGGTTGAGGATCAGAAGGTTTGGATGATGGTGGTTCAGATACAACTGGTTCAGATGCAACTTGTTCAGATGCAACTTGGTCAGATTGTATGGGTTTAGGAACCGAGTTTTGTTGAATGTCTGGTTGTTGTGTTGGAGTTTGTTTTTCTAGAATTTTTGTTTGTGGTTTAGATCGAGGAATATCAGATGATATAAGTGATGTTGTGGGAACAGGATCAAATGGAATTTGTGATGTAGAAATTTTTGATGGTTCAGAGGTTTGAGATGGAGCAGGAATAGTTTGATTTTGAGTGGGAGGAGGTTCATGCATAGGAATATTTGTTGATACATTTACAGCAATTTTAGAAATAGAAGGTAAATATGATTTAGTACCTTCTGTCTTGATGCGCTTGGTAGGAACAGAGGGAACTTCTCCAGAAGCTTTTCTCTTTATCTGCTTCTGTGGTTTTTCAGCAACTCTCTGTTTCTTTTGAGCAGCAACTTCTTCTGCCTCTAATTGTCTTCTTTTTCTCATGTTTTCCTTATAAACATCTGGAATAGGTTCTCTTGCACGAATCAGAATGTCAGCATGAATAGGTGTTCCATTTGCTTTGCACATTTCAATATACCTAAGAATAATATCCCTAGGTTCTTCAGCACCAAAGATTGGAAAGTCTTGAACTGAAATCCTTCTCTGACTTACTTTAGTAACATTCAGCTTCTTGGGAGCAGCTATGAGTTCATCCACAACTTTTAGCCTATGGAGACTCTTTCCATTCAAGGGTTTTCCAACTATTGACTCAAGCTCTTCTTTAACTCTAACTTCATAAAGAGCAGCTACCAGACCATTCTCTGTCAGAATGTCTGAGATCAATCTTCCAAAAGGAATCCATGTCCTGATCTTCTGTCCCTTAGTCTTAATGGATTCTTTGAATGCATTAATGTGATTCCACAGATGCATGAAGAGAATGTATGACAGATCCACTTTGGTACTCTGACTTATGCAATACATGAAATAGAGTTGTTCATTGTTCACATAATCTGGAGAATTTGTGGATTTTCTGTGATTGATGCATCCTAGAAAAATCTTTGCCCAGATTTTGTAGCCAGGTTTCAGATCCTTAAACTTGTTTGAAGCTTGTCTAGATGCAATAACTTCCTCATAAACTTCTTCCATGTCAACATGCCCAGCTGGCAAATGACAAACTCCATCAGTCTCCTCATACCCAATGAGTTTTCTGATGAGATCTTCAGTGATTATGATCTCTTTTCCCAGAACAGAAGAGAGGATGAACTTTGGGTAAACAGATGCATGAATCCAAAATTCCTTCACTAAGTGTGGATACACTGGTCCAAATAATCTATCAAAATACTTAACCCAGCCTTGTGCATCAACAATTGAACACAAATCAAATCCATTGTCAGCCAACGAATCAAATTCCACCATAGACTCACAAAGAACTTCAAGTTTATCAACAGGAGTTAACAATGTTCTCTCAGGTTCCTTAAATGGAGTAACACCCATGTTTGATGATGCAACTGCAGCCATAGATGATTGAAACTGAGCTGATGTTGAAGATGATGTTGCCATTGTTGAAGATAAAGAAGATTTCGATGAAGGTTTAGGGTTTTGATGAAGACCAAATAGCAAACAGAAATGCATATACTTGTTTGTGAAGTGAAAAGTGTGAAATGGTGTGATTTGTGGTATTTATAAGGAAAAATTAGTGCACACAAATAGACACATTTAGCACGTACTTACTTAGAATTAAATGGCATTTAATGAAAAGAATAATAATCATTTCAAAACAATAATTGATTCTGACAATTTGGGGGGAAAACCAAGATTTTAACTATTCAAACAATACATTAAATGTCTCTTCAGTAATGTGCACGCCATCTTTTCAGATTTAGAGTGACACGTGTTTGCTTGCATGTGCTTCTGAATTCTCTTTGAGAAATGAAATGTTAGCCAACGTTCAGATCCTCTGAGATTGGTTAGTTCAGATACACACAAATAATAATAATAATAACTCAAGAAATCAAATAAATGATAGATGAAATACTTCAGAGTTTTAAACATTTTGCATCTGAGAAGTTTGCTTTTGATAAATATCATTCTGGACAAAAATCCATACCAATATTTTTCAGAATAAACTTAAACCTATCTTCAGCAAGGGGTTTTGTGAAAATATCAGCCCACTAATGATCTGTATCAACAAAGGCTAAGTTTATAATACCCTTCTGAACATAGTCTCTGATGAAGTGATGTTTAATTTCTATATGTTTTGCCTTAGAGTGTAAAATAGGGTTTTTAGACAAACATATAGCAGAAGTATTATCACAGAATATAGAAATATTACTCTCAAAGATCTGATAGTCTTCTAGTTGACTTTTTATCCAGAGCATCTGTGTACTACATCCAGCAGCAACAATATATTCTGCCTCTGTAGTTGATAGAGCAATTGTAGGTTGTTTCTTGCTGTACCAGGAGATTAAATTTCTTCCTAGAAATTGACAACTTCTAGAAGTACTTTTCCTTTCCACTCTGTCTCCAGCGTAATCAGCGTCACATAATCCAACTAGTTTAAATTCATTAGATCTTCTGTAACACAAACCCACATTAGAAGTACCTTTCAGATACCTTAGAATCCTCTTAACAGCTGTTAAGTGTGATTCTCTAGGATCTGATTGGAATCTTACACACAAGCATACACTGAATAAAATGTCAGGTCTAGAGGCAGTTAAGTAGAGAAGAGATCCTATCATACCTCTGTAGAGTTTCTGATATACTTTCTTACTTACCTCTTCCTTACCAAGAGTACTTGTTGGATGCATAGGAGTCTTTGCCATCTTACTATCAGTCATGTTAAATTTCTTCAGAAGCTCTTTAACATATTTGGTCTGATGAATGTAAGTGCAATCTGGAGTCTGGTTGACTTGAATTCCCAGAAAGAATCTCAATTCTCCCATCATGCTCATCTCAAATTCAGCCTGCATACATTGAGCAAACTCCTTTCCCAGCATAACATTGGTAGATCCAAATATAATATCATCCATATATATTTGACAAATTAACAGATCTTTCTTAAATGTTTTACAAAAGAGTGTTGTGTCCACTTTGCCTCTGATAAAATTTTTCTCTAGAAGAAAATTGCTTAATCTCTCATACCAAGCTCTGGGAGCTTGTTTTAAACCATAAAGAGATTTCTTTAGTTTAAAAACATGTTCTGGAAATTTTTCACTCTCAAAACCAGGAGGTTGGTGAACATAAACTTCTTCTTCTATAATTCCATTTAAGAATGCACTCTTAACATCCATCTGATATTGAGTGATGTTGTTTTGTGCAGCAAAAGAAATGAGTAAACGAATAGACTCTAACCTGGCTATAGGAGCATAAGTCTCTGTATAATCAATTCCTTCTTGTTGCCTGTAACCTTGAGCAATAAGCCTTGCTTTGTTTCTTTCAACTTCTCCTTTTTCATTCAACTTTTTTCTGAAGACCCATTTAGTTCCAATTATGTTGAATCCCTTTGGTTTTGGAACCAAATCCCAAACATCATTTCTTGTGAACTGATTGAGCTCTTCTTGCATGGCAATTATCCAGTCATTGTCTTGCAGAGCTTCATCCATAGAAGTTGGTTCAATAACTGACACCAACCTAAATAATGATGCTTCAAGTGATCTGAGGAAGGATCTTGTTCTTATGGGGTCATCTTTCTTCCCAATGATCACATCCTCTGGATGAGAGGCCTTGATTCTGGAAGATGATCCTCTAACATTTGATTCTTCAGAAATATTCAAGTTGTTCATTTGAGAAGCTAAAGGAATTGCATCTGGCGTTGCTTCTGGTTCCTTCACTTGAGCTTTTTCTGCCTTTGAGCCTTCAGAGTCTGTGAGAACTACTTCTCTATCTGCAGAACTTTCAATCTGCTTTGGCTTTTCAACACCAAGCTTATCATCAAATCTAACATGTATAGATTCCTCCACAATATGTGTTTCAGTATTATATACTCTGTAGCCTTTAGAGCGTTCAGAATAGCCAAGCATGAAACACTTATGTGCTTTAGAATCAAACTTGTTAAGATTCTCTTTAGTGTTCAACATATAAAAAATACATCCAAAAGGATGAAAATAAGAAATGTTGGACTTTCTGTTCCTCCATAATTCATAGGGAGTCTTTTCCAGAAGAGGTCTTACAGACACTCTGTTCTGAATATAACAAGCTGTATTTATTGCTTCTGCCCAAAAGTGCTTTGCCAGATTAGTCTCGTTGATCATGGTTCTGGCCATTTCTTGCAAAGTTCTATTTTTCCTCTCTACAACTCCATTCTATTGTGGAGTTCTAGGACAGGAGAAATCATGAGCAATTCCATTTTCATTAAAATATTTTTCAAAATACTTGTTTTCAAATTCGCCACCATGATCACTTCTGACTTTAACAATTTTAAAATTTTTCATTTTGGACTTGTTTGCAGAAGTCAAAGAACACAGAATGTGACTCATCCTTGTGTTTTAGGAATTTCACCCATGTCCATCTGCTATAGTCATCAACAATGACTAATCCATACTTCTTGCCTCTGATGGATGCAGTTTTCACTGGTCCAAACAGATCAATGTGAAGTAATTCTAATGGTCTTGAGGTTGATACAACATTTTTAGATTTAAAAGAGGATTTTGAAAACTTTCCCTTTTGACATGCTTCACAAAGAGCATCTGAGTTGAACTTCAGCTTAGGAAGTGCTCTGACCAAATTGAGTTTATTAATCTGAGATATACGTCTCATATTAATATGCCCCAATCTTCTGTGCCAGACCCATTGCTCATCATTAACAGACAAGAGGCATTTAACATTTTGAACTTTAAGTTCTGAAAGATTTATTTTGTAAATTTTGTTCTTCCTCTTTCCATTGAATAGGATTGAGCCATCCTTCTGACTAACAGCTTTACAACATTATTGATTAAAGATTATATCATAACCATTGTCACTTAATTGACTTATGGACAATAAATTATGCTTTAATCCTTCTACAAGAAAAACATTAGATATAGAGGGAAGGTTACCATTACCAATAGTACCAGAGCCAATGATCTTGCCCTTCTGATTCCCTCCAAACTTCACTTCTCCTCCAGATTTAAGTTCCAGGCTTTGGAACATAACCTTTCTCCCGTCATGTGACGTGAGCAGCCAGAGTCCAGGTACCATGACTGGCGTCTTGACTTTTCTGCTAAATACATCTGCAACAGAGATTATCTTATCCTTAGGTACCCAGATCTTTTTGGGTCCTTTTGCGTTAGTTGCCTTGAAAGTTTGTCTGAACTTCTGTCTTTTTACAACAGTTTTGTTCTGACTGACTTTTGGCTTAAACACAGGAACGTTCTGATCAGAATGTGTGTGTTTAATATCATTTAGATGACCAAACTTGAAATGAGAGTATAAGGGATTTTTCTTAATAATAAGTTTATCAACAGGCATTGGATTTAAATCCTTTCCAGAGGAAGACTCATATCCAATTTCTTTCCTGTTGTTTCTGCTAACTCCATAGATCATTGAAGCCATCTTGCTTCTATCTATGCTTTTAGCCAGAAACTTCTGAAAGCTGAAGTCATATTCTTCTAAAATGTTTTTGCATTTAGACTTAGTTTCAGACTCAGAGTCTTGTTGATTTTTTTCAAAATTAGTTTTCATTTTTAAATTGTTTCCTTTTAGCTCAGCAACTTCTGACTTTAACAGATTATTCTCAGATTCAAGATTGCATTTAAGCTTCTTGCATTTGAGCTTAATCTGGTTATAGTTTTTTAGGACTTCTGATAAAACTCTAATAAGCTCTTCCCTAGTAAGATCAGAAAGTACCTCTTCTGAGTTAAATTCAGAATCAGATTCAGATCCAGATGATCCTTCAATCTGATCTTCCACGCCTGCCATTAGAGCCATGTTGGCGCATTCATCTTCAGATTCTGATGAAGATCCAGATTCATCTGAATCATCCCAGGTTGCCATTAGAACCTTCTTCTTATGCTTAGGCTTTCTTCTAGGCTTTTCTTTTTGAAGCTTTGGACACTCATTCTTGTAATGGTCAGGTTGTTTGCATTCAAAACAAACAACTTCCTTCTTTCCAGATCTTTTTGGTCCAGAAGACTCCTTGCGCTGATCTGGCTTCTTGAAGTTCTTGAACTCCTCTGTTTGTGCTTCCAGAGTCTGTTGATTCTTCTGGACAGCAAGGACAGTTCATCTTCTTCTTCAGAAGAAGACTCTTCAGAACTCTCTTCTAACACCTGCAAAGCTTTCACAAATTTGTTAGATTTTAAGGCAATTGACTTACTTTTCTTTTGAGGCTCATCTTCCTCAAGTTCAATTTCATGGCTCCTCAGTGAGCTGATTACTTCCTCCAAAGTGATCTTGTTCAGATCCTTAGCTAGCTTCAGAGCAGTGACCATAGGTCTCCATCTGATAGGCAAGCTTCTGATGATCTTCTTCACATGATCAACAGTTGAGTAGCCTTTGTCCAGCACTTTTAGACCAGCTGTGAGGATCTTCTATCCATTTTCTTGCCATCCCCATCAGTGGGGTGAACATACCCATCAATGACTAAGTCCCATAAATCAGCATCATAACCAAGGAAGAAACTCTTTATCCTGTCCTTCCAATAGTCAAATTTCTCCCCATCAAACATAGGGGGTATTATGCTGATTCTATCCCTTTCTTCATATCTGCTGTTGCTGTTAGATGTTGAAGTTTTAGCCATAATAACAACCAAGAATATATATCAAAATTTTCTCACTGGATCTTTTCTGTCACGGTGAAGTGGTAGCACACACAGAACCGGAGCTCTGATGCCAACTGAAGGTGAGAAAATACTTAGAAGAGGGGGTTGAATAAGTATGTAGAAAATATTATGGCAATAAAAACTCAAAGATTTTTATCCTGGTTCGTTGAACTCAACTACTCTAGTCCACCCTTTCAAGAGTGATTTTCCTTTCTCAACAAGGACTTAATCCACTATTAATCAAACTGATGACAATAGCAAGCACTAAGAGCAACTGTTCTTAGTCTTCTTAAGAACTACTAACCACAACTGGGTCTTCTCAAGGAACTTTTACAATCAATATGTAAAACTAAACAAGTGTTTGAATGCCTCTAAATAAGCTATATCACAACTGTGATTTTACACTTAAGTTTAAGAACTATGAAATAAATTCAGTAGAGAGTATAAATTGTATGAGAGCTTTTCTTTGAATTCTTTCAATTTTCGTCAACTGAAGAAGAGAGATGGATACTTGCTTTTATAGGCTTGAAGATCCAAGACGTTGCATGCTTTGAAGACCGTGCTGCAAAGTAGCTGGAACCTTTTTGTCTTCACATCACTTGACCTTTCCTAGAACTAGAACGTTCAGATAAATCCTTTTTGCCTGTGTTCTAGTGTCTAGCATAAATGAGGAAAGAGTCGTTTGGTCTATCCAACGGACATAACTTTGAATTCTTCTTCAACAAGTTTCTAATACTCAACAAATAACATCAGAGCGATATCCTAGCGAGCACACTAACAACTAACCTTTCTGTTCTCTCGCTGCCGTGCGATCGAGAATTTCCCGCTGACGACTGATGTTATCCTTCTATCTTGCCCTTGTGCATTTGAGACCAGACCGTAGTTTCTAGTTCCCGTAGGTCCCCGTACCTCTAAACCAACTTAATCTCTCACTCCTGTGTGATCGAGAATACCCTGTCTAGCCGTAGTTAGCCTGAACTACGTAAGCTCTGATCTTCCATGCTGTGTGGAAGTACGTAGGCACAAGACGCGAAGTCTTGGCGAGCCAATTCCCTGTAGTTTCTCGAACTACGATGACTCTGACTTTCTCTCTTGAGGATACGTAGGCATAGAGTGCGACGCTCTAGCGAGTCAGCTCCTTCCCGTTTAGATTTAGCAGTCGTAGATAGATTGTTTTGCATCCTTTAGATAAACCAAGCAAGCGTGGATCCCGTCGAGTACGACGGACGTGAGGGGTGCTAATACCTTCCCCTTGCGTAACCGACTCCCGAATCCAGGATTTGGTTGCGATGACCACTCCTTTCCCGTCTTTGCGGTAGGTTTACTTCGAGCGTTTCCTTTCCCTCCTTTGGGATAAATAACGCGCGGTGGCGACTCTTCTGTTCAGTCGGCGCCGATTTTCGCAGTAGCGACACTTTTGTAGGTAGCGTTCAGAATCTTCTAAGGGATGCTTCTGACACTTCAGAGCCTTGCATAATTCCATGTTCAGATCTAATTTTCTTTCAGAATAATATTCACCTTAATATCTGCAGCAAACATACTTGAACAAATTTTAGAGTATATAATTTCTTAATACAAAATTTCGTAAGAGTTATCATCAAAACATAGAGATAAAATTAAGAACCAATCTGTGTTCTAACAGTTATTACCGGAACTAGAATGGGGGGGGGGGGGGAATTTCCCTTTTGCATATATACATGTCTACATTTTGCATAGCATTCTTGCATAGCAGGTACATCAGAACCGTTTATCTTACCCCTGTTGGCTCCATAAGTTTGTTTCAGGATAGACAACCGGACCAGTCACCGCTAGCCCACAAAGGGGAATCAACTCAGAGCAATGGAACAAATTCAGGCTGAGATGCAAGAGCTCCGTGAAAGGATGAGTTAGTTTATAGACCTTATGCAGGGAGTGGTTAACGGATAGGAACAACTCCGTACTTTGGTGCAGCCCTTGATTGCACGAGTTAACAGTAACGGTGTTCTTCATGGAGAACAAACTGCTAATCCTCCTCCCATTGAAAATGGGACTCCTCACGCTCACTCTATGCCTACTTTGGTTATCCCTACTGCTGGAGGGAATGGTAATGGTAATGACAATGCTGCTGGTTTTGATAACAATGGAAATGGGAATGCTGTAAACGGAAATGCTGGAAATGGTAATTTTGCTAATGGGAATGTTCATGGTCCTGATGTCACCTGTGCTGCACATGGTAATATGGATAGGTTATGGAATAAATACCGACAGTATGATGTGTTTTCCCCAAAGGCTATTGTTGCTGAGTTGCCCTCTAAAGCTGATAGGAGGTTCAAGCTGTTAGAGGACAAGATGGAGAGCTATGAGAACCAAAATTCCATGGGCCTTGACATGGCTAATCTGAGGCTGATCCCAGATCTAAAAGTGCCGCTGAGTTCAAAGTCCCTGACTTTGACAAATACAAGGGTACTACTTTCCCAAGAGTTCATCCGAGATCCTACTACTGTAAAATGTATGCCTACTCGGATGACGAGAAATTACTCATACACTTCTTTCAGGACAGTTTGTCCGGTCCTCCGTTGGAGTGGTATATGAGTCTAAAACCTGTGAATATCCGCAGTTGGAGGGACCTAGCGGAAGCTTTTGTGAAACATTATCAGTACAACAGCGACCTTGCTCCTAACAGGGTCCAGCTTTAGAATATTTCCCAAAGGAATAACGAGTGCTTCAAGGAGTACGCCAGAGGTGGCGGGAGCTTGCAGCCAGGGTGCATCCGCCCATGGTAGAGCGAGAGCTAATTGATATGTTTGTTGTAACGCCCCGATTCTGAATTCCCATTAATTGTTGAGTCTTTTAATTTATTTAATTGATGTTTGTTTTAAATTGAGAAATTATACATTGCTATGTGGTGTTTTGCTTATTTTATCTATTTTTACCGATTCGGAGAGTTTTCGGGGAATTAAAGTAAAAAGGGCATTTTAGACATTTAGCACTTTAGTGTGAGAATTGATTGGTAAGTGTTGGAAAGAATTTGAGAGGAAAGAAATAGAGATAGAAATAGAATAAGAGAGGAAAAAGGAAGAAGATAGTAACATAAGAAGAAAAACAAGAGAAAGAAAAGAGGAGAAGAGAAAGAGAAGAGAAAGTGGAGAGGAAAACCTAGAATCATCAAGGAATCATCACCAAAGCTTGCAATCGATCGGTAAGGGTGTGAAACTCCATCATCTCTTTAATGTGTATGATTGTATGTGTATGTGTGTGGATTTTGTAGAGTTTCTACTCTTTTTCCACTTAGGTTAGAAGTTGGTTTTGTGAGTAGAATGAGGTTTTAATCGGTTAGAAATCGGATTAGACGATGTAGTTTATTCGGGTGATGGTTGGGTTGTGCTACTGTGATTGGTTTGGATTTAATCGGTTGGATGTGTGGAGTTTGGGCTTTGAGACAGCCATGGAAGTTCTGTCTTCGCAAGTTCGCCAGGCGAAGCCCAGCGAGCTGTAGCGAAGCAAGTCAGAAGCTAATACCCTGTATTCGCTGGCAAGTTCGCCAGGCGAGGTGAGTTGGCGAAGGTTCGCCAGGCGAGTGGGTAGCGAGCCTCAGCGAGTAATTCCAGAATTACTCCCAGTGGACTTCGCTGGGGAGTTCGCCAGGCGAAGGCCAGCGAGCATTCGCTGCGTGGCTTCGCCAGGCGAAGGTTGGCGAACCTGGCAGTGTTATTTTGTTTTGCTGTTTGTTCATGGCATGATGTTTGATTGATTCAATTATGATTAATGCCTATATGAATGATTGATGTGTGAACTGTTTCAACATGTTGTGCTGTGGGTGGCCGAAAGGCGTGAATCCTAGATTGTAGAGTAAATGATAAATCTTGAATATTTGATAATCTTGTGTATTTGCTCGAATTGAATAAAAATGCATTGATAGGTTGATATGTGTGTAAACCATGTGTGGAATGGTGTATAATGTGAATGCATGATAGATATATGCTATGTATATGATAAATGCAATGAATATGTTCGTGAGCATAGTATGCATTTTTGTGTCGATTGATCCCTCGGAGGATTTGCAGAACCTCGTATGATACGATGGTTATATTTGATTCCTTGGAGAATCGGTTGCATTGTGTGATTCCTCGGAGAATCGGTCATAACATGTAATCCCGTGGAGGATTGGTTAGAGTATTTGATTCCGTGGAGAATCTGCTGAGTACTTGATCCCGTGGAGGATCTGCTGAATATTCGATTCCGTGGAGAATCTGATGAATATTTGATTCCGTGGAGAATCTGCTGAGTACTTGATCCCGTGGAGGATCTGCTGAATACTCGATTCCTTAGGGAATTTGTTGAATGAGTCGGTACCGCATTTGCATCTGCATAGGGTCGTGTGTCGGTCTCTATGAGTTGCATGAGTCATCTGTGTATGATGCATTGGTTGTGTGAATATAACTGTGTATGTTATATGTGATTTGTTTGGAGGAAATATGGTGATTGTTCATGTGTATGTGCAGAGACATGAATTATTTGTATATGCTTAATGTGGTGAGAACATAATTTGAGTATAACTTGTACCAATATGAGTATATGTATATATACAATTTTATGCATTAACTGTTATGATGTTGTTTCTCACCCTTCTGCTGTTTTATAATGCTCTATGAGGCATTGCAGAGTAGGAAGCTGGAGGTTCTTTTTGTGAAGCGATGTCTTCATTCTTTTTGGTCAATGGCTCTGATATGTAACATCTGGGTAGTTAGGAAGCCTTTGACTCTTTTGGAGTTACACTTGTTTTGATTCTTTTGTGATACATATGTGTATGTATCTGCTGTGGATATGTTGTAAAACATGAATTAACTGATGGTTGTATATACCTTTATGAATGAGATCGATTCAATATTTGGATGTTTCCGCTTTATTCTAAATATTGAGATGTGGGTTACCCATTGTTGCATATCTATTTTGAGCAGGTATCGTATGTGTTTAATTTCATGATAATGTGATGCGCCTCTTTTATACCATGTTTTAATCAAACTCTGATGAAATAAATTTTCTATGTGCCTAATTGATTTATCTAATTTATTTGGGGTATAGAAAGGGGGTGTTACATTTGTCGCCACTCTGCCCGGTGTTTATTATGAAAATCTTATCAGTAACATGTCGGGAAGCTTCTCTGATTTGATCATCACCGGAGAGAGGGTGGAAAACAACATCAAGTTGGGAAAGATCCAAGCTGGAGAGAGTTCCTCATCTGGAGGAGGAGGTAAAAAGGTATTCGGTAATAAGAAACAGGAAGGAGATACCAATTCTGTATCCAGTTCCCGAGGGAATAGACGATCAAGGCAAAATCGTCAGCAGCAACTGGTTGCTAGTGTTACAATTCCCATAGTTCCACAACAACAACAACCATAGTAACAACAAAATCAACAGGGCTACAGAAGGTATCAAGATCGGGGTCGGACAACCAATAGATAGTTTGATGCACCTTCGATGCCCTATTCCCAACAACTTCAGCATCTGCTGCAATTACAGTTAGTCTAGAAGAGGACTTTAGCTCCTCTGACAGGACCACCTCCATCCGGTTGTGACACGAATTCCCAATACGAATTTCACTCCGGTAGTTCGGGCACAATATTGATAATTGCAAAGCCTTCAAACATAAAGTTCATGATCTGGTGGATAACAAAGCCATACATTTCTCCCACGATGCTTCCAACGTCGTCCAAAACCCCATGCCCAACCATGGGGCGGCCGGAGTTAACGCAATCATTGAAGATGAAGGTTTAGATCTGGTAAATAATGTCAATGATTTGAAGACACCGCTAATATTGGTGAAGGCTAGGTTGCTGAAAAGGGATGTTTTCCCAGGATGTGAAGAATTCTGTGCTGAATGTTTGAGCCATCCCGAGGGATGTGATAAGTTGAGAAGCAATATTCAGAGTATGATGGATGTTGGGGTATTGTAGTTTGATCGGGTTATTGAGAACAAGTCTGAAGAGGTGGTAGTTGCAGAAAGGAATGAGGTTTCTACGATATCAATTCCCTACAAAACCATTATTATCTCTGCGCCTAGGCCGCCAATAATCGTCATCACAAAAGCTGGTCCTGTGCCATATGAGAGTACAAGAGCCATTCCGTGGAACTACGAAGCGGAAGTGTATTGCAACAGGCAAAAACAGGAATTAAAGAGCTTGTCGGCTGACTCAGTCGATAATATGGTGGGAGCAGGGGGTATTACTCGAAGAGGTAGAGTATTTTCATCGCTTGAGGTGGTTGCTGACCGAGCAGATAAAGGCAAGAAAGTAGTGGGTGAGGAAACATCTCAAGCTGGAGAGAAGGAGTCTTTGGTAAAGGACGCGGAGGAGTTTATGAGGCTGATTAAAAAAGTGACTACAAGATAGTTGACCATCTACCACAAACTCCTTCCAAAATATCAATCTTGTCGTTGTTGCTATGTTCAGAAGCGCATCGGAATGCACTGTTGAGAATATTGAATACTGCTTACGTGCCGCAGGAAATATCAGTTAACCAACTCGAAGGGGTTGTAGCATACGTAAATGCAGGAAATGGGCTAGGGTTCATGGACATGGATTTGACGCCAAAAGGCAGGAACCGTAACTGTGCGTTGCATATATCAATAGAATGCCAAGAGGCTGTTATGTCTCATGTACTCGTTGATACAAGATCGTCTTTGAATGTACTTCCAAAGAAGGCCCTGATTAAGCTGGATATGAAGGGGATGATTTGCACGCCCAGTGATTTGGTGGTGCGTGCTTTTGACGGCACCAGAAGGTCTGTGTTCGGAGAGGTGACATTGCCAATCCAAGTTGGCCCTGAGGTGTTTGATGCGGTATTCAATATCATGGACATTCAGCCTACCTATAGCTGTTTGTTGGGTCGTCCATGGATTCACTCAGCAGGAGCCGTTACATCCACGCTACACCAGAAGCTCAAGTATATGGTTGGTGGCAGCGTTGTCACAATATGCGGGGAAGAGGACATAATGATCAGTCACTTATCGTCTTTCAAGTACGTCGAGGTGGATGGAGAAATCCATGAGACCTTATGTCAAGCCTTTGAGACGGTTCAGATCAAAGACAAAGTACCTGTTGCGAGCAAAGCGCCCAAAGTGGCCATATCTTCCTTTAGGGAAGCCCAGGCAGTGGTACAGGCTGGGGCAACACTAGGTTGGGGACAAGTGCTAGACATTCCCCATAAGTAGGACAAGTTTGGTTTGGGATACCGCCCATCTGCTTCGTCATCCTCGCAGAGTGCGCCGCGCTATACAGGGCCTGTCCGGTTTACCCCAGGGGGTGTCATCTTCGAGCAGATCAATGCTATTTTATATGACGAAGAAGGTAATAGCGACTGTGATATGGACGCTTGGATCAAGCCGTACATTCCAGGACAGAGCCTCAATAATTGGTCTATCGAGGAATTCATTCAAGTGACAACTGAAGAGTAATGCTTTGTTTTTCTGATTATTGTACAACCCTATGTTCTACCCGGAGCATAGCGGTTCATATCTTCAGGGCCTTGTTTGTTTATGCTTGAACATCTTTTATCAATAAATCAAAGGGCATTTTTCTACATTCAAATATTGTGATCCTTGTTTTTCATGTTTTATGTTTAACAATAAAATGGCAATGTGGCTTTGTGCTCGTTTTGCATATCATTTTAAGCATTTAACCATTATCATTGCAGGATTCACATTGCAGATGACACCGCGCCAGAGACATCTATGACTCGCTTCGACTATGATAATTCGATATTCCAAGCCGAAGAAGAGATTGATGAAGATGAAGACTTACCAGAAGAGACAGCCAGACTCTTGAAACAGGAAGAAAAGGTTATTCTGCCTCATCAGGAGAAAATTGAAGTTATCAACTTGGGTTCTGAGGAAGTTGTGAGGAATGTTCGGATAGGGGCTGCGCTGCAAAGTGACATCAAGAAAAGTTTGGTTGAAATGCTCCGTGAGTATAGTGATATCTTTGCTTGGTCGTACAAATACATGTCCGGGCTCGACACAGACATTGTGGTTCATCGCTTGCCGTTGCGTGAAGAGTGTCCGCCAGTCAAGCAGAAGCTCAGGCGTACTAGACCAGATATGGCTGTAAAAATCAAAGAAGAAGTCCAGAAGCAGTTGGACGCAAGATTTTAGCCGTGACAACTTACCCTCAGTGGGTCGCCAACATCGTACATGTGCCTAAGAAGGATGGCAAGGTACGAATTTGTGTTGATTACAGAGATCTGAATAAGGTGAGCCCAAAGGACGATTCCCGCTCCCTCATATTGACGTATTAATCGATAATACTGCTCAATATTCTGTGTTTTCCTTCATGGACGGTTTTTACGGTTATAACCAGATCAAGATGGCGCTGAAGGATATGGAGAAAACAACGTTTATTACGCCATGAGGGACATTCTGTTACAAGGTAATGCCTCTTGGGTTAAAAAACGTAGGGGCAACCTATCAGCGGGCTATGGTCACTTTGTTTCATGATATAATTCATCATGAGATTGAAGTCTATGTTGATGACATGATAGAAAAGTTGCATACGAAGGAGGAACATCTGGTCAACTTGTTGAAGCTGTTTGAGAGGCTCAGGAAGTTCAAGTTGAGGTTGAATCCTAACAAGTGCACCTTCGGGTAAGGTCAGGAAAGCTGCTGGGTTTCATTGTCAGCGAAAGGGGAATCGAGGTCAATCCTGCAAAAATAAAAGCTATTCAAGATATGCCAACGCTGAAAATGGAAAAAGAGGTTCGTGGTTTCTTGGGGAGATTGAACTACATTGCTCGGTTCATATCTCATCTCACCGCCATGTGTGAACCTATGTTCAAATTGCTAAAGAAAGATCAGGTGGTCGTCTGGAATGAAAATTGCCAGAGGGAATTCAATAAAATAAAAGAATATTTGCAGGAACCTCCGATATTGATACCCCCAGTCGCGGGAAGACCCTTAATCATGTATCTAACGGTTCTTGAGAACAGTATGGGTTGTGTTCTCGGTCAACAGGACGAGACTGGTAGAAAAGAGCACACAATATACTATCTGAGTAAAAAGTTCACAGACTGTGAGTCTCGACACTCGAAGTTGGAGAAAACGTGTTGCGCACTCGCGTGGGCTACCAAACATTTGAGACAGTATATGCTTAATCATACAACCATGCTGATTTCGAAGATGGATCCGATCAAATATGTCTTTGAAAAACAAGCCCTTTACGGGAGGATTGCCAGGTGGCAGATGGTATTGACAGAGTACGACATCCAATATGTTTTCCAGAAGGCTATCAAGGGAAGTGTTCTGTCAGAGTACCTTGCTGAACATCCTATCGAAGACTATCAACCGATGAAATTTGATTTCCCTGACGAAGACATCATGTTCCTAAAGATGAAGGACTGCGATGAGCCATTACCCGACGAAGGTCCAGAGAAGGGTTCTCAATGGCAGATGATATTCGACGGCGCTGTCAACTCCTATGTAGTGGAATTAGGGCAATTATCATGACTCCTCATGGAACTCACATCCCCTTCACTGCCAGGTTGACATTCCCTTGCACCAATAATGAAGCCGAGTACGAAGCGTGCATCATGGGGCTAGAAGAAGCCATTGATCTGAGGATCAAGAATTTGGATGTATATGGCGATTTGGCGCTGGTTGTTAATCAAATCATAGGAGAATGGGAAACCCGATAACCTAATATAATTCCTTACAAGGACTATGTAAGGAGGCTGTTGTATTTCTTTGATCGGGTAGAGTTCCACCACGTGCCGAGAGTGGAGAACCAGATGACAGACACTCTGGCAACGTTATCTTCAATGTACAAAGTGAACTTCTGGAATGATGCTCCCAGAATAGTCATCTCACGCCTTGATAGGCCCGCTTTCGTATTTGCCATTGAAGAAGCTGCTGATGGCAAGCCATGGTTCTACAACATCCAGAACTTTCTCAACAACCAAGAGTATCCGCCAGGGGCGTCGACCCAGGATAAGAAGACTCTGAGGAGGTTTTCTGGTAACTTTTATTTGAACCCAGATGGTGTGCTTTATAGAAGGAACCATGACTTGGTGCTATTGAGATGCGTGGACGAAAAAGAAGCTAGCTTACTTATGGAAGAGGTCCACGAGGGTACTTTTGGTACACATGCCGGCGGGCATGCCATGTCTCGAAAACTGTTACGAGCAGAGTATTATTGGCTAATGATGGAATCAGATTGTTTCAGATTTGCGAAGAAATGCCATAAATGCCAGATTTATGCAGATAAGATTCATGTGCCGCCGAGTCCATTAAACGTTATGGCCTCTCCTTGGCCCTTTTCCATGTGGGGCATCAACATGATTAGAAAGATTGAGCCAACCGCATCCAATGGATATCGTTTCATCTTGGTCGCCATTGATTACTTCACCAAGTGAGTTGAGGCAACCTCGTAAGCGAATGTTACCAAGCAAGTGGTAGCCCGGTTCATAAAAAGGGACATCATCTGTAGATACGGAGTGCCCGAAAGAATCATTACTGAAAAAGGTTCGAATCTTAACAATAAGATGATGAAGGAATTGTGCCAGAATTTTAAAATCGAGCATCACAACTCATCGCCCTATCGTCCAAAGATGAACGGCGTTGTCGAAGCGACCAACAAGAACATTAAGCGGATAGTGCAGAAGATGGTTGTCACCTACAAGGATTGGCACGAGATGTTGCCCTTTGCTTTACACGGTTATCGTACTACAATACGCACTTCAACCAGGGCAACTCCTTTCTCGCTAGTATATGGTATGGAAGCTATCCTACCATTGGAGGTCGAGATTCCCTCTTTGAGAGTCCTGGTCGACGTCAAGCTTGATGAGGCAGAATGGATAAGAGATAGATTGAATCATCTCAGCCTGTTGGATGAGAAAAGGCTAGCGTTTATCGCATACGGCCGGTTATACCAGAGTCGTATGAAGAAAGCTTTTGACAAAAAGGTGCATCCTTAAAGCTTTCAGACGGGCGATCTTGTGCTGAAAAAGATTCTCCCGCCACAAACAGATCACAGGGGCAAGTGGAACCTCAATTATGAAGGTCCGTACATCGTGCGAAAGTTCTTCTCCAGAGGAGCCTTATTGTTATCCACCATGAATGGTGAGGACTTCACATCCCCTGTGAACGCAGACACAATTAAAAAATACTTTGCTTAAAGAGACCCGCTGGACAGAAAAAGAAAGTTCAGGCAAAACTGGGGCATCCCAGCAAACCATAAAAAGAATGGGTTCGGGAAAAAGTTAGGGATATAAACAAAAGATGTAAACCCGCAAAGTTGAAAACCTGAAAAGGCAACTTTGGAAAAAATGGGTATCCCGGTGAATTGAAAACTCGAAAGGGCGTTTCACGCAAAAGTTAGGGATTTGAAAAGAAAATGACTGCGGTCTGCGTGTGATCTTCAGAGCTTAGTGGATTGAGGGAGGACCCGAGGGCCGTTTATCTGAATCAAGCTCTTCTGAGGACGAAGTGTCGGTGAAGCATCAGAGTCATGCGGGTCATAGATGGATCAATTTATGGTGTTTGTATGTGCCACATTGCTGATATTCTGTATATTTATGTGCATTTCTGTATATTTTTGCGCAGCTTCCTCTTTTCAAGGGTTGCATCTGTTGTAAAAAACTTGCCTATTTACAGGCCCATCTGTTAATAAAACATATACTATTCAGTAATTGTTTGTGTTGCTTTAGCTTTACTGTTTTGTTTGCAAAAAAATGCCCGATGTTTTTGATAAACTAAGCATACATAAACTTGCAGGCTTTGCCAATAATCGTTAAAACTTTGGATTATTTGAATAATGTCACGAATGATGACTGAGATAATTCCTTTGTTAGGGTATCTTGTCTGTTTGTTCATGTTGACAGGGTCGCTACCCTCGGGGCAACTTGTCAGAGGTGTATCTCCAGTATGATCACCATTTCCCCCGGCTATTGAAGTTTGAATATCTTTATCCTTAGTACAGCTGTATGCAGATAGATCGAGCGGTTAATTGTGTACGCTTCTCCCCAGCAGTTGGTTTGTACACATCTAGCTTGTCGAGATTCGAGACCGAGGTCTCCAGCAGAGTAGGGTTATCCCTAGAGGATCAAGATTGTTATTCCCAGCAGATTAAGTGTGTGTGTTTATCCTCAGCAGTTGGTCAGTGAACATTTAATCCCCGCAGGTTGCAGGTATACATTTACTCCTCAGCGAGTCGAGACTGGATTTCTTTCCACCGTGCAGGTGTGGAACTTTTCCCAACAGCGGGGCAACATCAGGAGTTGTCTCTCCATAAAGTTTGAACGTATAACTTTGTATCCCCTCAGAGTTCGAGTTGTTGACTCATCCCCAAGTAAAGGACGATGTTGTTTACCTCGTAGGGCGCTCCCCAGTGGAGTTCGATTTTCTCCCTTGCAGGATCGTAGAGTCGTCTCTATCCTCAACAAACAGTTTCCCGAGTGAGTCGTCACTTGCAGATGGGTATTGGGGAGCCATTCAGGGCTGTTTTCTTCAGCAGGGCATGTAGTGAATCTCGGTGTTTGATTCCGGATTCCCCGCAGAGTTGTTGATTCCTCAGTAGGGTGAATTTATTTTCAGTGTCTGGTTGTCTATCCGGCAGAGCCGTCTTTTCCCCAGAAAAGTTGTATTCTGGAAGGCCGTTCAAGGCATTTTCCTCAGCAGGTTCTGACGTGGATCCCCAGCTGAGTGTGAACTTCTTGTAAGAACTTTGCTCCCCAGCCGTCCAGGGCTTGTTTCCCAGAATAAGTCCAATTACAATTGGCATGTGATGACCTTTTCCCCAACAGGGTGGACTTTGGTTTTCTCTTCAGCATTTATTTTACTGGTCGGGTTCCGTTGCATTTTTCTTTCTTTGCATATCATCCTCCAAACGCATAGAATTTCCATCTCGTATGGAGCATTACGCCATTGTCAAACATGCGCATGTGAAACATATGTCAGGTGGTTACCTCTCTGTTCGCAGGTGTATTTCCAACAGATGGTTGATTTAATTTGTCCGCATGGTGTTCATACCCGACAAGTTTTTAACTGACATCTTGCTGCCTGTATGGTATCCAGACCACGACAATTTTGGATTTGTTTTGTTCGTTGAGTATTCAGACTCCGGTCAATCTCGTTGAGTATTCAGACCCTGACCAATTCCATTGAGTATCCAGACTCCGGTCCGTTACGTTGAGTTTTCAGACTCCGACCATTTGAAAGGTTGCTTCTTCTACCCGTATGGTATCCAGACCATGGCTATGTCCGTTAGCCCGCGTGGTATCCAGACCCCAGCTTACATTTTCCCCAGCGGTGTCGCCGGACCTCAGCCGTTGTTATGAACCCCTGTGGTATTCAGCCCCTGATGAGTACATTTGTATTATGTTCCTTTGTCCGTTGAGTATCCAGACTCCGGTTGTTTCGTTGAGTATTCAGACTCCGACCAAGTACATCGAGCATTCGGGCTTCGGTAAATTCCCAATTTATGATGGATCTTCTTTCGTCTGTTGAGTATCCAGACTCCGGTGAATCTCATTGAGTATCCAGACTCCAAAATTTTTTGGTGTGTTTTCCTTGGTGCGTTGAGCATTCAGGCTCCGGTTATTACGTTGAGTATCCAGACTCCGGTCACTTTCTTTGAGCATCCAGGCTCCGGTCATTACATTGTGTATCCAGACTCCGGTCACTTCCTTGGTGCATTAGGAGTGAAACGTTTTGGATATATGCCACTGTTCTCAATTGTTTAATCATGATTGCTTCGGCACACATATTTGGTTTCCACTTGAGGGCATACTTTCGTAGTTATCGTTCAAAGTAATGATGTGCTTGCATGTTCATGTTTGATTGCCTTCTTGTATTTCTTTGCTTTGCGTGCATTCTTTGTGCAGCTTGTTTCTTGCATTAATAAAGGTCTAGATGTGCTTGTGGAGGTATTTACCCCACACTTTTTCCTCGCTTTGCTTGTGTGTTGCATTGCATACTTGTATCTTTGTTATATTATGCTTCCTTCTTCTTCTCTCTTCTTTGCCATGTTCCCTTAGGATCTCTAATCTCCTTGTTCAAGGACGATTATGATAGAATTTAGGATTTAAACCATGTATGACAATATTAGGTAGCATTCCCTTTTACCTCAACTATAGGTATACTTTGCATGACAATTACTAGGTTTGAGTTAGTCTCCCTTTAGTGTGTCTTTTCTCTTCTCATCTTCAAATTCTCTCAAAACATTTAATAAAGGTTAATGAATATTGTACGCTACGAGCCTTAAGCTACTTGGGAAATGGTGATTAGGGGGCTTCCTTTCAATGGCCTAGAGTGTTTACTGTACACCCTTTGGGTGATATGCGACGCATTCGCTCCTAGGTCATAGTCTTTAGTGCAACAAGAATTACAAACAATAATCAATGCACTTCTTCTCTAAAAAACACAAAAACAAACTTCAAATCTTTTATCCTTCGGGATCTTAATTTGGCAAACCTTTTTCATAAGGAGAGTTTCGTTAAATCTTGGTTCTACCGCAAACAGGTAACGCCTAAGTCTCCAATGGTCGAGCTGCATACACCTAATTGCTAGAACTAAGTTTTAACCCTACTTGGGTCTAAAAAACAGTTGAACCAGCCGGTGTTCTTGTTAGCCCGAACTACGTTTGTTCTGATTTCTCATACCAGACGAGGATACATAGGAACAAGACGACGATGTCTTAGCGAGCAACCTTCCCCCACTTTCACCCGTAGTTACCCGAACTACGTTGACTCTGACTTTCCCATTGCACGAGGGAATACGTAGGCACAGAGCGGCGATGCTATGGCAAGTCTCTTTTATTTTCCTTTGTCCCTGAGACCTTTAGATAGTAAACACCCTTTTTGATAGACAATAAAGCGTGGATCCCGTTGAGTACGACGGACGTGAGGGGTGCTAATAAAATGGTCTCTATGTTACATATTTATTAGATATTGGAGAATAGGGTCAACTGATATTTTACTCAAGACAAAGTTTGGGTGTAATTTTTGGGTATTGATTCTTCAATCACAATTCTTCCTATTAGACTGCACCAAACAAGAAAAACAAAGAAAAATAGCCTGCTACACCACATCAATAGGGCATCTCCAGACTGCATCATTGCATCCCTCCATCCTTGTACAAATTTGTCAGCCTACAGAAAAGCAAGCCTGCTCCAAACTCTTCACAAACAACATTCCCTACTGTTGCACCCCAAAATTTGCCTAACCTTTTTTAGCCTAGGCTTATGTTTCAATTGCATAGTCATTTGCATTGTCATCATGTACGTAGTGTATTCATCTGCATTGCATAGCATAGGCAATACATCTTAATCAGGGGATCAAGTGCTATTCTTATCTCAAGAGGTATATTCAAGGGTTTCACTCATATTCAAGACTACTCAGGTCATCAGGGAATAATTTGAGCTTTGAAGAGTTGACAGGTTGATCAGTAAGTTCTCTCCTATCTTAAGGTTGTTTGGGGATCATCAGAGGGTGTATGAGCTATGAGCCAAGAGCATGAGGTGTGTATGGATGTTATGAAGAGCCTAGATGACCATTTTTGAGGAGTAACCAAGTCATTGGAATGATTGCAAGAGCCTCAGTTGAAGTCAGTCAACTAGGGTTTTATCTGGGTCAACACTAGGTCAACCCTAGATCAAAGACTTGTTTTGAAAGGCATCAAAGATCATTTGAAGAATGTGGAGTTCATTATTTGCTACATGGATATGGATATGGTGTTATGCTAAAGAAAAATCAGAAGGAGTCAAGGAGAATTGGAGTTACCAAATTAGGGTTTCAGTGTAAAATCCCCTGATTTAGGTCAAACTTCAAAGCAGTGTAACTCAAGATGCAAGCTTCATATGAATTTCTGGTCCATATGAAACTTGTAGAGTATCTTCATAGCTTTAATTTGAGTGGTGGAAGTCATCAAGATGATTTATAGAACTCAAGTTATAGCTCTTGCAAGTTACAGGTCATCTGAGGGCACTGAAATTTGTCTGTGAAAGTTGTCTGTCTTCCAAGCAACTTTTGACCTTTAAGGGAGTTTTCAAATGGATTTCTTGCCAACATGAGAGTTGTTACTCATTGTCTTAGATTTCTAGAAAGGTATGGTATGCCTTCATATGATTTGTGGAACTCTACTTATGGTCTTGGCAAGCAAAGGGTATTTTGGTCATTTGAGAATTACAGGTCATTCTTAGCCTATGCCTAAAACTCATACAAGGGAGCTTCAAATGAAAAACTTCACAATATAAAAGTTGCTCAAAATGTCATTTTAAGTCTAGGAAAGAGGTCATGGAAATTTGGAAATGCATAGAACAAGACTTGATAAAAATTGGTGAAAAATGACTTAAAAAAGGCATATAACTTGAAAAAGTTCAAGTTGGAAAATGGTTTGAGAGATCTACAAATCCAAAATGGGTCATGTAATATACCAAATTGAATCCCAACAACATTTTAAAGACATTAGTTCAGCCACTTTTTTGATTTAGGGTTTAAATTTTGGACTTGCTTTGTAATGTTCTTGCTTGCATCATAAGGCATCCATGTGAAACTCAACATAAGGCAAGGGATCAGCATGATAAGCACTCATATCCTTCCAATAACTCATATGAGGAGATTTTAAAGTGGAATTGAAGGGTTGTAAGGACAATTGAGGCATGAGATGAGATATTTCAAAGTGTCATTACATGAGAATTTCCACATTCTTCCACCACATTCTAGAATCATCCTAGAGGGATCCAGAAACTTCTAGGCATTTCCATCATCATCTATATAATGAATGTGGATCATTGGTGGAAGAGGTTGGTGAAAAGAGAGAGAGGAAAGTGAGAATTCCATAATTTCTTCAATTGCAAGTAAGAGAGAAATTGTTCATTCTACACCAAGTTTGTTCAATCTTCTCCTTCATCTACAATCCATAGATCATAGTGAGTGCATACAAGCAAGTTCAAAGGCACATCAATGGAGGATTGAAGCTCTAGAGTTTGAAGTTTCAAGATCCATAACAGTTTCGAATCTCTTCATCCAAGCATTTTCCCTACATTCTTTTGCAAACAGAAAGCTCCTCATCAAGCAAGGATCATCCTCGAAGGATTACAAGCATTGGATTGGACTGTAACCACCTCTTCCATAGCTACCTAGCAGGTTGGTGAATTCTCCTCTATCTCCTTGTTTATGTGTTAATTAGGTAGAAAGAATAGGTTAGAACTGTTAGGGTTGATCAGATGATTGAATTTAGAAAGTTAGGGTGAATTTCGTGAGGATTGATGGCATGGTGATGAATCTTTCAAGATCAAGAACTCATGGATTAGGGCAAGATAATATTAGCTTTTTAGCTTAGGGTGATTAGCATAATGCATAGAACGTTCTAGTATAGTTTGAGCAAGTTTAATAACCATGCATATCAGGTGCAATTCTTGGTGCCCTAAGGTTACAGCTATCGAGTTTAATTATAGAGTGAGTTTTAGAAAAATCCAAGTGTAGGATCTTGTAGAGGGCTTTGAGTAGGCCATTTTTTGTTTTTGGATCGTGGGATTTGGTTGAGTGAGGAGAGAGAACAGAGCTGTGGAAGTTCATGCATGGAGGAGAAAATCCTGCAAACCCTAGGTTTCGTGAGGAAGACGACCCCATGGTCGTTGGATCAAGTCCAGATTATTGACCTGTTAACCCAATCGCACGGTCCAGACTCAAAGAAGAAAAACGAAGGGAACCCAAAGCATCAAAGCGCGCCGTTTAACTAAATGAAGCGCCTGGGCCTGGATCAGCATTGCTAACCCCACCCCCAAACCTGAGCCCAATGGAAAATGAACTTGTAATTGTTGCTACATACACCCCGTGAGCTCTCTCTCTCTCTCTCTCTCTCTTCTTTTTTGTTTTTTTTCTCTGATTTAATTTCCAACTGTGCCCTGCATAATTGATACCTGTGCCCCCACTTCCTGGCCCATCCAGAATTTTAACTGAGCGTGGTTACTTTTGCCACCCCCTCCCCATTTTAATTCTTTTTTGTGATTTTTATTTTCTTTAATATTCTAGCATCTTTAAAAAATCATATAAAATTGGAAAATTGATGTTTTTAATTTCTTGTTTTTTCTATAGGTCAATAATTCTGTTAAGAAAAACATCCAATAATAAAAATAGCATTTTATTTTGTTTTAGTATTTTTTGTGTATTTTTCTTGTAAATAGCTTTTTAATGAGTTTAGTTTAGTACTTAATTTTGTTGATTTTAGTTCTAATAGTTCCCTCTAGATTTAGAACTCATTCTTTTTAGGGTGATTAGCTTAGGACTTCAACTTGTATATAGGATTTAATTCATAATTTTAGAATTAATTCTTAGATGATTTGATTAGGTGAGATTAGAGTGGTTGAAAGTAGGGTTTTAAGTGAGCATAGGTGAGATAGATCATTTCTTTTAGGAATTTTGATTTGATTTTGGGGTATGGGACTATAGGGGTTATGGGTAGATAATAGATCCCTTAGAAAATATTAGGTTTCCCCTACTGCTACTAGTATATTGCTTGTATTTGATTGATTGTGTGGTGTGCCCTCTTTAGGGTTATTATTTGTCTATGTGGGGTATTGGGTTTGTTTGGGGCTTGGGGTTTGAGCTGAAGACTGTGTTGAAGAAGGCCATTTGAAGATTAAGGAATGAAGACCAACTTCCAGAGTTGATGAGGAGTATCTTTGCTGGCAGCTGTTGAGGAGAGTAGGGTTTAGGAGCTAGGCAGAGCTCTAGAGTAGAAAACTTAATTCACAAACATGGAAGGTCTTGATTGCCTCCATCCCTCTCTATGATGCAGAGTCTCTCTAAGACATTCACCCCCTTCCTTTGGAAGGCTTGGTGCTAATGTCTAAGAGATAGAACTCTTGAGAGAAAATATCCTATGTGTTGTTAGCAGTCTGTTTGCCACCTTTGGTGGTTAACTAATTGCTTAACACCCAGCTCATTCTTGTGATTGGTTTCCTCAGCTTGGAGAGTGGGACTTGAAGAAAAGCCATTGGGAGATTGAAGATAAAGACTGAAGCTTGCTTGAAGCCTGAAGATGGTTGCAGATGCTGATGAAGATTGCTTTGCTGTTTAGTTTTAGCTGTTTAATTCTTGATGTATTGTGTGAATTTCCCGGACTGTATTGTTTGCTGTTTAACCTGTTGGGTTGAAAGTGAATTCTGTTCACTTTTGCCTATTGTTTTCTAGGTTCGAGGTTGAGTGGGACTACCTTGCCTCGCTTGTATTGTTGCATCCATGCATTTTACTGCTTTATTGTATATATCTACTGTTTCTGTTTCCGTCTATTCCCTTAGGATCTCTGTTTCTCTCTGTGCAAGAGAGGAGCATGATAGACATTAGGTCTTAACCCATGCATGATAACATTAGGGTAGATTTTATTCCCTGTTTGTAACCCTAGGAGTTTTTTAGAGTGTCATCTCTTCTTTCTTCAAACAACAGAAAAACACTAATAAAGGTTATGACAGAAATCAATTCATTTCTTCCGTCAAAAGATTTGAACAAACACAAACCTTTTTGCAATAAGGAAACCCTTGTTTAAGGTGAGATTTTTCATAAAAGACACTTGAACAGCTTGTGTCGTGCGTAGCCCGAACTACGTTTGCTCTGATCTTCCATGCTGTGTGGAAGTACGTAGGCATAGGATGCGATATCCTAGCGAGCAACCTTCACCCACCTTCACCCGTAGTTAGGCGAACTACGTTGACTCTGATTTCTCGTTCCAGACGGGAATACGTAGGCATAAAGTGTGATGCTTTGCCGAGTCATGTTTTCTTTTCTTTTCAGACCTCATCCTTTAGTTTAGATAGAAGTATAATCCGTACAAACCAAGCAAGCGTGGATCCCATCGAGTACGATGGACGTAAGGGGTGCTAATACCTTCCCCTTGCGTAACCGACTCCCGAATCCAGGTTTTGGTTGCGATGACCATACCTTTTCCCGTTTTTGCGAGGTTTTCTTCGAGCGTTTCCTTTCCCTCCATTGGGATAAATAACGCACGGTGGCGACTCTTCTGTTCAGCCGGCGCCGATTTTCGCAGTAGCCACAGCTGGCGACTCTGTTGGGGATCCAACGTCCCCTGGCTGCTAAGGACTGCGATAGTTCCTTATGCATTTGGGATCCAACGTCCCTTAAGAGAGTCAATCCTAGCGCTTGTTTTCCCGTCGAGGATTTTGTATGGATTTACATTTCTGTATTTACATTTCAGCACTTTATTATCATTATTATTGTTGTATTGTGGGTTTGACGGGTGTTCCATGATTGAGAGATAAGCCGGACCTGGGCTTGAGTGCACCTATATTTAGAGTGGAGATTAGTGGGCGCGCACGTACTTTGCATGTCCTAGTGTCCCGCGAAATCCACACTCAGACGAGGTTCTTCTGGTTGGCCTCCTGTCCTACCCTTTGGGTGGCTCGGGTTGCTGGTTAGTTGGATTGTCGACTCTGGGGACCGATCATTTGGAAGTTGGCTAAGTGAGGCCTCTTCAGGATTTGATGATGCCACTCCTTCTGGGAATCGTATCATCACTCCTGAAAGTCTGTGACGCCGACGACCGCATAGGATGCCATACCTTTGTCAGTTACTAGGACACCTACCTGTGAGAGGGTTTTGGGGTTATGCAGGTAACTAGACCTTCAGATACCGGTTATTTCTTGATCAGAGATCCTGGGTATTTATGGATAGTTGTGAGGTCTATCAGAGACCAGTCAGAGTTATGGTTTGAGGTCTATCAGAGACCAGTCAGAGTTATGGTTTGAGGTCTATCAGAGACCAGTCAGAGTTATGGTTTGAGGTCTATCAGAGACCAGTATTGGAGCTTTTGTATTAGGTCTATCTGAGACCAGGGTTTGAGGAATTCTGGAGGGTCTATTTGAGACTTTTGATATGATTCAGGCTTCTTAGCTATAGCACTTGGTCCCTGTTGCATGTTGCTTGCATTGCATTATTTGCATAATCCTTATCATTGCATCCCATTAACGTGTGTCTGTGCTGCAGGTGCATTTGCATATTCCCTGGTTCTAGTGTCTGGACTCCTGACTATTGATCATGGCTGGTTTGAGGATGACAGTGGCCTACAAGCTACCTATCCCTGACATTACTCCCCTCCTGGGTCTGATTTCTCTTGCTGATGAGGATGTCCGTAGAAGCTTCAGGCAGAGTTACAGACGGCTGTTGAGTTTGGTTCGCAAATCCACTGATGATGAATTGAATGGGCTGTACACCTTGATGCAATTCTATGACTCGGCTTTGAGATGTCTCACGTTTGCTGATTTTATCTTGGGGCCCACCATGGAGGAGTATGTAGAGTTTACTGAGCTGCCGGTACAAAATGCAGTTCCTTTTATTCACTCTGTCGCTGAGCCCAAGTTGGAGGATTTAGCTAAGGCCTTGCACATGGATGCTTCTGAACTGTTGATGACTTCTTGGCGAGGGGTTCCAGGTTTCTCTCTCCAATTTCTGGTTGGTAAGGCTCAAGAGTACGCTAAGAATGGGTGTTGGGTGGTCTTTAACGCTATTTTGGCTCTATGCATTTATGGGATAGTGTTGTTTCCCAATTTCCCAAACTTCGTGGACATGGATGCGTTCCATTTATTTGCTGCTGGCAACCCGGTACCTACACTGATCGGGGACTTCTACCATTCGATGCACTACAGAAATGAGAACAGGAGAGGCAAGAACGTCTCTTGTTGCGTGCCTTTGCTGTACATGTGGTTTAAGAGTCATCTTCCCTTGAAGGGACCTTTTGTGGATAGTGCAACTACAGCTGACTGGCCAGAGCGTATGATGAGGTTTTCTTCTGAAGACATTGAGTGGTTTGATCGAGACTTGTTGGGGTCTGAGCTTATTTTCAGCTGTTCTGGGTATCCTAATGTTCCTTTGATAGGAAGAAAAGGGTGTATCAATTACAACCCATCTCTGTTTGTCCGCCAGTTTGGATATGCGCTGAAGAACCCGCCTCAGGAGGAAGAAGTACAGGAATCTCTGTACTTCACCGGTGATTTGAATGGAGAGTTACTAGCCAAGCTTCGGCATGCCTGGATGCGTATTAACAGAAAAGGGAAACCACTGTTGGGGAAGAATGATTGTCAGGCTTATGCACCCTACAAAGTTTGGATCCAGGAGAGGGCAAGACAGTTACTGATGCCATTTCCAGCTGCACCAGTCCCTGCTCATATTCCGGTGGAAGAGCCAACCACTGTTGCTATGGAGGTCTACGAACAAGTTGTGAAAGAAAAGGAAGCCTTGATGAAGAGTAATGAAGAGTTAGAAAAGGAGCTAGCTCAGACGCGGAGTGAGAAGCATAAGGTTGTACGTTCTTTCCAACAGCAGATCGAACTAGTAAACAGGCTAGGTGCTGAGTTGACTGAGGAGAAAAAGAAGCGCGAACGTCTGGGTCAAGAGTTCAGAAGCTCTCATGACATGTTGGAGTCCAAAAAGAAAGCACTCGACGCCGCTCACCGGGAAATCTCTTCTTGTAACAAGACATGGAATGCTACGCTAACCAACAACAAAAAGAGGGAAGATAAATTGAAGCAGCAAATTTTTGACCTCGAAGAGCAGTTGAAGGCTAGCATTAAGAAGCACGAAGAAGAGGTGATGACCAGATATAGTCTCCAGAATGCATTGAACAAGGCCATCGAAGGCAGGAACGAAGCTGTGTCTCAGAAGCGGAAGCTAGAAGATCGCTTCGGAGAAGGGGCATGGGAGGAAACCGCTGGTGACGTGCGACGTGTGCTCAAACGAAGAAATCAACTTGTTGAAGGGCTGCTTACCCGACCAAGTCATCCGGAGACCAAGAAGTTAATAGAAGAGTACCGGGCTTATGGGAGTACTTGATCATTGCATATATTAATGTGTACGCTTTATTTGCATTTGTGCTGACCATCACCAGGATTGTTGGTTGAGGTCACGCCTTCTTATTGTACACTCAGTGATATTGTATTCTTGGGTTTCTCTGCAATATACGAGGTTTTCTATGATTTGGCTCCAATCACTGTCTTGCTAGCAATGTCACTGCACTGGCACATTCACACTAGAATCGGGGAATGATAATCCCTAATGCACAGACACATATTGCATTTTGCATACATACTCATATTTGCATTACAGGTTTGTGATCCGTGTATCTTATCTCCTGCATCTTTAATTCAGGTATTTTCAGGATTGCAGAAAAGCGAGTCCACCGGTACTCTACAAGGATTAACCAGAAGAAGATCATGGACAACGTGCAGAGTGAAATGCAAGAGATGCGTGACAGGATGGCCCTGCTCATGAAAACCATGGAGACTATCGCCAAAGGACAAGAGAAGCTGTAGAACCTGGTTCAACCGATAGTCGCACGGGCTGAAAACAACGGGACACCGCACGGTGAAAACATTGCTGCTTCTCCCCGAATTGAGAATCGTCAAAGTGCTGATGCTATTCCCGTAACCGGTTTGAATGCTGGAGAAACTGGTCCTGTAGGTGGAGGTGGGAACACCGGTAATATGAATGTCAACGCGGATACTGCTGGGGTATTTGTGGGTAATATCAACCAGGGTTTCAATGGGGGTGTTGAGAATGTCGGAATGAATGGTATTAATGGTAACCAGGGCTTTAATGGTGTGAATATGGGGTATGGCAGCATGGTTGGCGCCAAGGCTGGGTTTGGTGGCTACGGTAATCTTGGATATGGAACTGGTGCATACAACGCTCAAGAGACGGGTAATCTGAGGTACGACCCCAGGTACGTCCAAGCGGGTCCGGGCCGTGATGCCGATTATGTTGGATATGATGCAGTACCTCGCTGGGAGGATCGTCAGGAGGATGTGTTCTCTGGTCAGAACGAAGGCTATGAAAGAGCCAGGGATAACAACCATCAGATGAGATTGCTAGAAGAGAAAGTGAACGGATTGGCCAGCCAGAATGCTCTTAAACTGGATATGTCAAATATGGGGTTAGTCCCAGGGCTGAGGGTCCCGCTGAAATTCAAAGCACCGTCATTTGATAAGTACAAAGGGGATACATGCCCTAGGGTGCATGTACGCGCATTTTACAGGCGTATGTCTGCGTATTCTGAGGATGAAAAGATGCTAATGCACTTCTTCCAGGATAGCCTGTCAGGGCCATCGCTGGAGTCGTACATAAGCTTGGAGCCTACTCAGATCAGGAGTTGGAAAGAGCTGGCAGAGGCTTTTGTTCGACATTATCAATATAACAGTGATCTCGCCCCTAACCGAGTCCAGTTGCAGAGCATGTCTCAAAAGTCTAGCGAGAGCTTTAAGGAATACGCCCAGAGATGGCGAGATTTGGCTACTAGGGTACACCCTCCAATGGTGGAGCGCGAAATGATGGATATGTTCATAGGAACTTTCTCTGGAATGTACTATGATCGGTTGCTCAATTTTTCGATGAGTACTTTCTCTGAGTTGATCTTGATGGGGGAGCGCATTGAAAACGGGGTGAAGATTGGTAAAATTCAAGCGGGAGAGTCCAGTTCCGCAGGAGGTAATAAGAGGACGTTTGGTGGTAAAAGGCAGGGTGATACCAACGCTGTATACAGTGCTCGACGAAGGAATAAGGGTCAGAACTGGCGTCAGCAGTCGCAAGTTGCAAGCGTCACCATTCCAGGGCCTTCTCAGCAGCAGAGGCAACAACCACCGCAGCAGGCTCAACAGCAGCCTAATAATAATCAGCGCAGACTTCAGAACCCACGACCGAGGAGAGTATTCGAGGTACCGCCGGTATCATATGCAGAACTCCTTCAAACTTTGTTGAAATTGCAGCTAGTCGAGAAGAGGACCTTAGCACCGCCAACTGGCCAGCCACCAGTCGGATATGATGTTAATGAGCACTGTGACTTCCATTCGGGTGCACCAGGGCACAATATTGAAAATTGCCTGGCTTTCAAGCATAAAGTACATGACTTGCTTGATAGTACGACCATTAACTTTGGGAAGGAAGGTCCCAACATCACGCAGTAGCCCATGCCCAAGCATGGTGGGGCTGGGGCCAATGCAATCATGGTAGATGATGAGTTGAACTTGGTTTCAGAGGTGAGCAAGCTGAAAACCCCTTTGATTTGCGTAAAGCAGCGTTTATTGAAAGGAGGTGTCTATCCCGGTTGTGGCGAAGAGTGTGATGACTGTTTGGTTCAACTTGGGGGCTGTGAGAAGTTGAAAAGGGGAGTTAAAAGTTTGATTGATGAAGGAACTTTGCAGTTTGACAGGGCTGCGGGGCGAAAGAAGTCTGTTGAGATAGAATCTGAAAAAGAGCGCAGGGAGATTGCTACGATCACCATTCCGTTCAAATCAGTGACAATTTCGGCATCATCGAAAAGGCCGACCATTACTATTACTAAGGCTAAGCCAGCCCCTTACGAAAGCACAAAAGCAGTTCCGTGGAGTTATGGTGCTGAGGTGTATTGTAATGGGGAGAAGGTTGACTTGAATGATCCGCCAGCAGGGTCCGTGGATAACATAGTGGGAGCGGGTGGTATAACCCGGAGCGGGAGAATTTTCACTTCACCTGAGGTTGAAGCAGAGAGGCTTGCCAGGGGTAAGAACAAAGTTGTCGAGGGGGAATCTTCGGGGAGTAAGGAGAAAGAGCTGATAACCAAAGATGTGGAAGAATTCATGAGGTTAATTCGCAAAAGTGATTACAAGATTGTAGAGCACCTGCAGCAGACCCCGTCAAAGATCTCCATATTATCGCTGCTGTTGTGTTCTGAAGCGCATAGAAATGCCCTGTTGAAGGTACTTGAGACATCCTTCGTGCCGCAAGAGATTTCAGTTAATCAGCTGGAAGGAGTTATGGCACATGTTAACGATGGGCATGGTCTGGGGTTCACGGATTTTGACCTAACGCCTAGAGGGCGTGATCACAATAATTCCTTGCACATCTCTATCGAATGCCGGGGCACCACTTTATCCCATGTGCTGGTAGACACTGGGTCCTCGTTGAATGTGTTACCAAAGAAAGCTCTGTTGAAATTAGATACCCGTGGGTTGTTGTGCACACCTAATGATTTGGTAGTAAGGGCCTTTGACGGGACAAGGAGGTCGGTATTCGGGTCAATAACGTTACCCATTCAGGTAGGACCGGAGGTGTTTGATACATTGTTTTACATCATGGACATCCAACCTGCATATAGCTGTTTGATCGGGAGACCTTGGATTCATGCCGCTGGGGCAGTGACTTCTACGCTCCATCAGAAGCTGAAATATATGGTTGAGGGGAGTATTGTGACGGTGTGTGGCGAAGAGGATATCCTAGTCAGTCATTTGTCCTCTTTCAAGTACGTGGAGGTAGATGGAGAAATTCATGAAACGCTGTGTCAGGCGTTCGAGGAGGTGAAGGTTAAGGAAGAGGCTTCATTAAAAAGTGAAGAGCAAGAGGTGGTCGTCTCCTCGTATAAAGAAGCCAAGGCGTTGGTACAAGCAGGAGAGACTCAGAAGTGGGGGCAGGTTCTGGACATCCCAGTGAAGCAAGATAGGTATGGCTTGGGGTACTGCCCATCTCCCTCGCAGAGTGCGCCTAAGTACAAGGAACCTGTCGTGTTCACGCCTAGAGGGGTTAGCTTTGAAAGGATTAATGTCGTGTCTGATACGGAGGAAGTGGATAGCGATTGCAACATGGACGCATGGATTCGACCTAGCACGCCGGGGCAAAGCCTATGCAACTGGTCCATCCAGGACGTCATCCAAGTCACCAAACAGTAATGCATTGTTTTTTAATCATTGTATGATCACATGCCTTGCCCGGGGCATCGATGATGTTGTCTTAGGGCCTAACTGTTTACCTGTACGTTTGCATGATTAATAAATGACGACGTTTTTTACATTCAAATGTTGTGATCCTTTTCCTTCTGTTTTTTATTTTATTTTTCAATAAAATGGCAGCGTGGTTATGCATTTTGCTTGTACATCATTTTGAAGCACTTAACCGTTTCCCTCGCAGGATTCATGAATTTTCAGATGACACCGACCAAAAACTTCCTATGACTCGTTTAGACTTCGAGCATCCGATCTTCCAAGCTGAGGAGGAGATTGGGGAGGATAGTGACTTACCAGAAGAGCTTAGTCAGTTATTGAAGCAAGAGGAGAGAGTCATTCTGCCTCACCAGGAAGAGATTGATATTGTCAACTTGGGGTCTGAAGAATGCATCAGGAATATCCGTATAGAGGCCGCGTTGCAAGTGGACATCAAGCAAGAGCTCATTGAGATACTGCGTGAATACAGTGATATATTTGCTTGGTCCTACGAGGACATGCCAGGTTTGGATACTGATATGGTTGTTCATCGTCTGCCGTTGAAGGAAGATTGCCCGCCTGTGAAGCAGAAACTCCGAAGGACTCGTCCTGACATGGCCGTAAAGATAAAGGAAGAAGTGCAGAAGAAATGGGATGTTGGGTTCCTGGCTGTTACCACTTATCCCACTTGGGTCGCTAATATCGTGCCTGTGCCAAAGAAAGATGGCAAGGTTCGAATGTGTGTTGATTACAGGGATCTAAACAAGGCGAGCCCGAAAGATGATTTCCCGCTGCCGCATATTGACGTGTTAGTTGACAACACGACTCAGTTTTCAGTGTTTTCCTTCATGGATGGCTTTTCAGGGTACAACCAGATCAAAATGGCTCCGGAGGATATGGAAAAAACGACCTTTATCACCCTGTGGGGAACCTTCTGTTATAAGGTGATGCCCTTTGGTTTGAAAAATGCTGGGGCAACGTATCAGCGGGCCATGACAACGCTTTTTCACGACATGATGCACAGAGAGATTGAGGTGTATGTCGATGACATGATTGCCAAGTCTCAAACAGAGGAAGAACACCTGGTTAATCTGCTGAAGTTGTTCAAGAGGCTGAGGAAGTTCAGGCTGAGGCTGAATCCTAACAAATGTACCTTCGGAGTGAGATCCGGGAAGCTATTGGGGTTCATTGTAAGCAAGAAAGGAATCGAGGTCAATCCTGTAAAAATAAAAGCAATACAAGAGATGCCAGCACCGAGAACAGAAAAAGAAGTCTGTGGATTCTTAGGGAGGTTGAACTACATTGCTAGGTTCATCTCTCACCTAACGACCACGTGTGAACCATTATTCAAGCTGTTAAAGAAAGATCAAGCGGTGGTCTGGAACGACAATTGCCAAAGGGCATTTGAAAAGATAAAAGAATACTTGCAGGAACCTCCGGTGTTGATACCCCCAATAGCGGGACGACCACTGATTATGTATCTGACGGTTCTGGAGAACAGTATGGGTTGTGTTCTCGGTCAACATGACGAGACATGAAAGAAAGAGCATGCAATTTACTACTTGAGTAAAAAGTTCACGGATTGTGAATCTCGATACTCTATGCTCGAAAAGACGTGTTGCGCATTGGCGTGGGCTGCCAAACGTCTAAGACAGTATATGCTGAACCATACAACCATGCTGATATCGAAGATGGATCCGATCAAATATGTGTTTGAGAAACAAGCGCTCTCTGGAAGGATTGCTAGATGGCAGATGGTATTGACAGAATACGATATCCAGTATGTTTCCCAGAAGGCTATTAAGGGAAGTGTTCTGTCCGAATATCTCGCCGAACAGCCAATTGAGGATTATCAGCCTATGAAGTTTGAGTTTCCTGATGAGGATATAATGTACTTGAAGGCTAAAGATTGTGATGAGCCATTGCCTGGTGAAGGTCCTGAGCGGAGTTCCCAGTGGCAATTGATTTTTGATGGGGCTGTCAATTCGTACGGTAGCGGGATCGGGGCAATCATTACAACTCCCCACGGGTCGCATATCCCGTTCACAGCCAGATTGACTTTTTCAGTGACGAATAACGAAGCTGAGTATGAAGCTTGTATTATGGGGTTAGAGGAGGCTATCGATATGAGGATTAAGAATCTGGACGTATATGGGGATTCAGCATTGGTGGTGAATCAGATTAAGGGAGAGTGGGAGACACGCCAACCTAATCTGGTGCCGTACATGAATTATGCGAGAAGGTTGCTACCTTTCTTTGATAGGGTGGAGTTCCATCATGTACCTCGGGCGGAGAATCAAATGGCGGACGCCCTTGCAACGTTATCCTCGATGTATAAAGTCAACCGCTGGAATGAGGCTCCCAGCATTGTCATCTCTCGCCTTGATAGGCCGACCTTTGTGTTTGCAATTGATGAAGCATCTGACGGTAAACCTTGGTACTTCGACATATAGAATTTCCTGAAGAATAAGGAATATCTGGCTGGGGCATCCAGTCGTGATCAGAAGACTCTAAGGAGATTAGCAGGCAACTTTTATCTGAATCCCGACGGCGTTTTGTATAGAAGAAGCCACAATTTGGTACTCCTCCGATGTGTAGACGAGAAGGAAGCCAATTTACTCATGGAAGAGGTCCATGAAGGAACTTTTGGTACACATGCGGGTGGGCATGCTATGACCCGAAAGTTGTTGCGAGCGGGGTATTACTGGTTGATGATGGAAACTGACTGTTTCAAGTGTGCCATGCGGTGTCACAAATGCCAGATCTATGCAGATAAGATCCATGTGCCACCCAGTCCACTGAATGTTATGGCTTCTCCGTGGCCTTTCTTCATGTGGGGAATCGATATGATTGGCAAGATTGAGCCTACTGCTTCTAATGGGTATCGCTTCATTCTAGTTGCAATCGATTACTTCACTAAGTGGGTGGAAGCAGCATCTTACGCCAATGTGACGAAACAGGTGATGGCCAGATTTATCAAGAGAGATATAATCTGCCGATACGGTATTCCTGAGCGAATCATTACTGATAATGGTTCGAATTTGAACAACAAGATGATGAAAGATCTTTGTCGGGATTTCAAGATTGAGCATCATAATTCATCTCCCTACAGGCCCAAGATGAATGGCGCTGTTGAAGCGGCCAACAAGAACATAAAGAAAATTGTTCAGAAGATGGTGGTAACGTATAAGGATTGGCATGAGATGCTACCATTCGCTTTGCACGGTTATCGTACTACAGTGCGTACATCAACCGGGGCAACACCGTTCTCATTAGTATACGGCATGGAGGCAGTCCTGCCATTGGAGGTTGAGATACCATCTTTGAGGGTTTTGCTTGATGTTAAGTTGGATGAGGCAGAATGGGTGAAAAGTAGATTGAATCAGCTGAGCTTGATAGATGAGAAGAGACTGGCATCCATTGCACATGGTAGGCTGTATCAGAGCCGGATGAAGAAAGCGTTCGACAAGAAGATTCGACCTCGAAGCTTTCAGACGGGTGATCTTGTGCTGAAGAAGATTCTCCCACCGCAATCGGATCACAGGGGAAAATGGACTCCCAATTACGAAGGTCCATACGTCGTGAGAAAAGTCTTCTCCGGAGGAGCCTTATTGTTATCCACCATGGATGGTGAAGGTTTTTCGTCCCCTGTGAACTCGGACGCAGTTAAAAAATACTTTGCTTAAAATTGATCCGCTGGACAGTAAAAAGAGAGTCCAGGCAAAAATGGGGCATCCTGGCGAACCAAAAAACAGAATAAAAAGGTTCGGGCAAAAGTTAGGGATATAAATGGAAAAATGTACACCCGCGAAGTCGAAAACCTACACTGGGCGGCTTCGGCAAAAAAGGGTATCCCGGTGAATCGAAAACCCGCAAAGGGCGATTCACGCAAAAGTTAGGGATTTAAGAAGCAAATGACTGCGGTCCAAGTTTGATTGTTTAGCGGTTTGGGAGCATTTGGGGGTCAATTATCCAAAGCAATCTCTTCCGAAGACACAGATCGGGAAAGCGTCAGAGTCCGACGAGTCATAGGAGGATCGGTTCATGGTGTTCGTCTGTAACACGTTGCCGACATGTGTACAAATTTTATTCTGTATATTTGTATACTTCTGCATTTTGTTTATGTGTGACTACCTCTTTTCAGGATTTGCATCTGATGTACAAATCTTGCCTATTCTCAGGCCGTTATCAATAAAGTGTTTTATTCAGTGTAGTGTGTGACTTTGGTTTTAATTTTTTACAGTTTTGTTTGTAAAAAGCGCCGATGTTTTTGATAAACTTACATGCGTGTAAACCGGCGGGCCTCGGCCGATGATTGTTAAAACCGAAAGTTACCTGAATGGTTGTCGTGGGTGATTACCAAGATGTTTCCTTTTTTCATAGATTGCCTTGTGTTTGCTTGTTGACTATTGCAGATATTCAAAAGCTCGCAAAGTTCCCCGCCAGAGTCCATGGCAGGCTGGTACCCTCTCCAGAGGACGAACGTGGTGTCCTTCCCCAGTGAAGTCGCCCCAGGAAAAATTGAATGTCGTCCCCCCAGGAGAGCAGGGATTGCGTCAAAGGAAAAGATCAATGTATCTTCAGTTCAGAAGTGGCTTGTCAAGCAGAGCCGAGTCTTCCCCAGCGAAGGTCGAGATGGATGTGACTAACTACTCAGAGAGTTCTTGGGCAGTGCAAATCAGAATGTGTAGTTCAATCCCCAGCTCAGTGACAGCGGGATGATTTCCCCAGCTCAGTGATAGCAGGAGAGGTTCCCCACAGAGTGTGATCAGGTGGTTGGGGCTGCTGAAAGGAGTTTTCCCGAGCACGATTGTCCTTTCTTTCTCCAGCAAGTCGCTCTTCCTCGCCAGGAGGATCGTCCTCAGCAGATTTTGGAGTTTGAGTTCGTGAGCTACTTTCCTAGCAGGATGGTTATCCCCAGCGGAGTTAGTTCATCTTTCTAACATTTATTTTGTTGGAAGCGTATCGGTAGTATTCCGGTCATCCCCAGCGGATCCAGTGTGTCTTCAGCATTTATTTTGCTGAAGCAACTCTTCGCATAAGCATGCATCATGAGCATTTGCACTTTACACGAGTACGTAGCATTCCCATGCAGTGTAGAAGCATTACGTCATTATCAAACGTGCATTTTTGAAACATAAGCCAGGTGGTTACCTCTTCAGTTTCAGATATGTTGTTCCCTGTCGATAAGTGAAATTGTGGTTTCAGGAAGATGTGGATTTTGTGGTCAAGGTACGCAGTGATCGTATTTGTACCATCTATGGGGTTCATGTTGTAGGACACGCAGTGATCGTGTTGATCTTGGTATGTGTATCTGTGGTCGAACGGCGCAGTGATCGTATTCGTCCCGATCTAAGAAGATTGTTTTGTAAGGCACGCAGTGATCGTGTTGGTATCATCTCAGGGTTTTATTGGGCAGGACGCGCAGTGATCGTGTTTACTCTATTAGTGGTGCAGGACACGCAGTGATCGTGTTCATCCAATGTTTGTTGATCGATATACGCAGTGATCGTATTTGTCCGTTATACAATGGTTATAGATTGACACGCAGTGATCGTGTTCATCCAGTTTTTGTTGGTCGGTATACGCAGTGATCGTATTCGTCCGTTATACGGTTTGGTTATGGGGCGAGGCACGCAGGGAACGTGTTCATCTGGTTGTTTGTGGCCGAAGTACGCAGTGATCGTATTCGTCCCATGTTTGAAGTTGTGTCACGGCACACAGTGGTCGTGTTTCCTCCAGTCAAGAGGGCCGTGACATGAAGCGCGCAGTGATCGCGTTTAACCTATGTGTGGTTAGAATATGCAGTGATCGTATTCGTCTGATTATGTGGGTTAGTTGAGACACACAGCACGCAGTGATCGTGTTTTCTCCAGTCAAGAGGATCGTGGCTCAGAGCACGCAGTGATCGTGTTCAAACACGCAGTGATCGTGTTCAAGATACGCAATGACCGTATTCGTATGGCACGTAGTGATCGTGTTGATAGTACCCTGGGAACTTGTGATGCGGAGCACGCAGTGATCGTGGCTATCGTATCAGTTGGTTTTGTTGGCTGGCATACGCAGTAATCGTATTCGTCCTATTGAATGGGTCGGTTTTATAACACACGCAGTGATCGTGTTGACATCATTTTGGGGGGTTTTGTCGGTCAATACACGCAGTGATCGTGTTTGTCCTATTGCAGCACACGCAGTGATCGTGTTTATCATATTGGTGGTTGAAGTGCGCAGTGAACACGTTCGCCTCTTCTATGTGGATTTATTCCGTCTGGCACGCAGTGATCGTGTTTATCTCATCCGGTTGGATTTATGGTCGATATGATGTTGGTTGTAACGCAACACGTAGTGATCGTGTTTGTCCCATTATGTGATTTTGTGTGTGGCATCAAGACGCGCAGTGATCGTGTTTCCTCCTGTCAAGAGGGTTGTGGTGTAGAATACGCAGTGATCGTGTTCATCTTGTTACAAAGGGTTGTTGTACCAAGCACACAGTGATCGTGTTCGTCGTGTCAGATGTTCCCCTAGCAGAGTTGCTTGGTCAAGCACTTCTCTTTCTCCCCAGCCGAGTCCATTATCAGGGTGCGGAGGAAATGGCATGATGCAAATTTTGGGTGGTTACCCACGGTTACCCCAGTAGAGACGTAATCCCCAGCAGGGTGGTCTTCAACGAGATACTTGGTTAAGTTCCTCACAGTCCCCAGCAGGGTATTTGCTACAGGAGTTGTTTGGTTAAAATTCCACTTATTTTTCAACAAGGTTATTCTCGTCAAGGGTATTTGGTTAAGTTCCCAATTTCCCCAGCAGGTGTTTGACGGCAGTCGTCAGAATTGTCCCCTCAGAGTTGCTTAGTTAAGTTTCTCATTTCCCCGCAGAGTCGGTTGTTCATGTCTCCGAACATTGTCTCGTTTGGTTAAGCGTTTGCTCGTTTCTTCAGGATACGAAAGGTTGATCAGTGAAGTCAACAAGACAAGTGAAGTCAATATTCTCCCGCTGGTTAGCGTGTGCTTGGTTGATAAGTGAGATCAACAGAGGTTGATAAGTGAGATCAACCGAGGTTGATAAGTGATGTCAACAATTTCTCGTTGTGTGGTGTATGCTCTTTTCTTCGGAATGGAGTGGTCTGCGGACAATATCAGACTATTTTACAAAAAACAGATTGACAGAGGAGTGGCTAGTTGTTGCTGTGACAACAGAAGTCATTTCCCTGAAGGGTTTTCCCCAAGCAGTAGTCGTATACGCAATTTATTTTTGCGGTTGGCAAATTTCCGGGTTCTTTCGTATTCAACCGTCTCGTACCTCGAATATCTGAAGGCTGCACGCTCTTCACCCAGTCGGGTCCAAGCCGCTTGAATAGGGGCAGCTGTTGCACCCCAAAATTTGCCTAACCTTTTTTAGCCTAGGCTTATGTTTCAATTGCATAGTCATTTGCATTGTCATCATGTACGTAGTGTATTCATCTGCATTGCATAGCATAGGCAAGACATCTTAATCAGGGGATCAAGTGCTATTCTTATCTCAAGAGGTATATTCAAGGGTTTCACTCATATTCAAGACTACTCAGGTCATCAGGGAATAATTTGAGCTTTGAAGAGTTGACAGGTTGATCAGTAAGTTCTCTCTTATCTTAAGGTTGTTTGGGGATCATCAGAGGGTGTATGAGCTATGAGCCAAGAGCATGAGGTGTGTATGGATGTTATGAAGAGCCTAGATGACCATTTTTGAGGAGTAACCAAGTCATTGGAATGATTGCAAGAGCCTCAGTTGAAGTCAGTCAACTAGGGTTTTATTTGGGTCAACACTAGGTCAACCCTAGAACAAAGACTTGTTTTGAAAGGCATCAAAGATCATTTGAAGAATGTGGGGTTCATTATTTGCTAAATGGATATGGATATGGTGTTATGCTAAAGAAAAATCAGAAGGAGTCAAGGAGAATTGGAGTTACCAAATTAGGGTTTCAGTGTAAAATCCCCTGATTTAGGTCAAACTTCAAAGCAGTGTAACTCAAGATGAAAGCTTCATATGAATTTCTGGTCCACATGAAACTTGTAGAGTATCTTCACAGCTTTAATTTGAGTGGTGGAAGTCATCAAGATGATTTATAGAACTCAAGTTATAGCTCTTGCAAGTTACAGGTCATCTGAGGGCACTGAAATTTGTCTATGAAAGTTGTCTGTCTTCCAAGCAACTTTTGACCTTTAAGGGAGTTTTCAAATGGATTTCTGGCCAACATGAGAGTTGTTACTCATTGTATTATCTTTCTAGAAAGGTATGGTATACCTTCATATGATTTGTGGAACTCTACTTATGGTCTTGGCAAGCAAAGGGTATTTTGGTCATTTGAGAATTACAGGTCATTCTTTGCCTATGCCTAAAACTCATACAAGGGAGCTTCAAATGAAAAACTTCACAACATCAAAGTTGCTCAAAATGTCATTTTAAGTCTAGGAAAGAGGTCATGGAAATTTGGAAATGCATAGAACAAGACTTGATAAAAATTGGTGAAAAATGACTTAAAAAAGGCATATAACTTGAAAAAGTTCAAGTTGGAAAATGGTTTGAGAGATCTACAAATCCAAAATGGGTCATGTAATATACCAAATTGAATCCCAACAACATTTTAAAGACATTGGTTCAGCCACTTTTTTGAGTTAGGGTTTAAATTTTGGACTTGCTTTATAATGTTCTTGCTTGCATCATAAGGCATCCATGTGAAACTCAACATAAGGCAAGGGATCAGCATGATAAGCACTCATATCCTTCCAATAACTCATATGAGGAGATTTTAAAGTGGAATTTAAGGGTTGTAAGGACAATTGAGGCATGAGATGAGATATTTCAAAGTGTCATTACATGAGAATTTCCACATTCTTCCACCACATTCTAGAATCATCCTAGAGGGATCCAGAAACTTCTAGGCATTTCCATCATCATCTATATAATTAATGTGGATCATTGGTGGAAGAGGTTGGTGAAAAGAGAGAGAGTAAAGTGAGAATTCCATAATTTCTTCAATTGCAAGTAAGAGAGAAATTGTTCATTCTACACCAAGTCTGTTCAATCTTCTCCTTCATCTACAATCCATAGATCATAGTGAGTGCATACAAGCAAGTTCAAAGGCACATCAATGGAGGATTTAAGCTCTAGGGTTTGAAGTTTCAAGATCCATAACAGTTTCGAATCTCTTCATCCAAGCATTTTCCATACATTCTTTTGCAAACAGAAAGCTCCTCATCAAGCAAGGATCATCCTCGAAGGATTACAAGCATTGGATTGGACTGTAACCACCTCTGCCATAGCTACCTAGCAGGTTGGTGAATTCTCCTCTATCTTCTTGTTTATGTGTTAATTAGGTAGAAAGAATAGGTTAGAACTGTTAGGGTTGATCAGATGATTGAATTTAGAAAGTTAGGGTGAATTTCGTGAGGATTGATGACATGGTGATGAATCTTTCAAGATCAAGAACTCATGGATTAGGGCAAGATAATATTAGCTTTTTAGCTTAGGGTGATTAGCATAATGCATAGAACGTTCTAGTATAGTTTGAGCAAGTTTAATAACCATGCATATCAGGTGCAATTCTTGGTGCCCTAAGGTTACAACTATCGAGTTTAATTATAGAGTGAGTTTTAGAAAAATCCAAGTGTAGGATCTTGTAGAGGGCTTTGAGTAGGCCATTTTTTGTTTTTGGATCGTGGGATTTGGTTGAGTGAGGAGAGAGAACAGAGTTGTGGAAGTTCATGCATGGAGGAGAAAATCCTGCAAACCCTAGGTTTCGTGAGGAAGACGACCCCATGGTCGTTGGATCAAGTCCAGATTATTGACCTGTTAACCCAATCGCACGATCCAGATTCAAAGAAGAAAAACGGAGGGAACCCAAAGCATCAAAGCGCGCCGTTTAACTAAATGAAGCGCCTGGGCCTGGATCAGCATTGCTAACCCCACCCCCCAAACCTGAGCCCAATGGAAAATGAACTTGAAATTGTTGCTACATACACCCCGTGCGCTCTCTCTCTTCTTTTTTGTTTTTTTTTCTCTGATTTAATTTCCAACTGGGCCCTGCATAATTGATACCTGCGCCCCCACTTCCTGGCCCATCCAGAATTTTAACTGAGCGTGGTTACTTTTGCCACCCCCTCCCCATTTTAATTCTTTTTTGTGATTTTTATTTTCTTTAATATTCTAGCATCTTTAAAAAATCATATAAAATTGGAAAATTGATGTTTTTAATTTCTTGTTTTTTCTATAGGTCAATAATTCTGTTAAGAAAAACATCCAATAATAAAAATAGCATTTTATTTTGTTTTAGTATTTTTTGTGTATTTTTCTTGTAAATAGCTTTTTAATGAGTTTAGTTTAGTACTTAATTTTGTTGATTTTAGTTCTAATAGTTCCCTCTAGATTTAGGACTCATTCTTTTTAGGGTGATTAGCTTAGGACTTCAACTTGTATATAGGATTTAATTCATAATTTTAGGATTAATTCTTAGATGATTTGATTAGGTGAGATTAGAGTGGTTGAAAGTAGGGTTTTAAGTGAGCATAGGTGAGATAGATCATTTCTTTTAGGAATTTTGATTTGATTTTGGGGTATGGGACTATAGGGGTTATGGGTAGATAATAGATCCCTTAGAAAATATTAGATTTCCCCTACTGCTACTAGTATATTGCTTGTATTTGATTGATTGTGTGGTGTGCCCTCTTTAGGGTTATTATTTGTCTGTATGGGGTATTGGGTTTGTTTGGGGCTTGGGGTTTGAGCTGAAGACTGTGTTGAAGAAGGCCATTTGAAGATTAAGGAATGAAGACCAACTTCCAGAGTTGATGAGGAGTATCTTTGCTGGCAGCTGTTGAGGAGAGTAGGGTTTAGGAGCTAGGCAGAGCTCTAGAGTAGAAAACTTAATTCACAAACATGGAAGGTCTTGATTGCCTCCATCCCTCTCTATGATGCAGAGTCTCTCTAAGACATTCACCCCCTTCCTTTGGAAGGGTTGGTGCTAATGTCTAAGAGATAGAACTCTTGAGAGAAAATATCCTATGTGTTGTTAGCAGTCTGTTTGCCACCTTTGGTGGTTAACTAATTGCTTAACACCCAGCTCATTCTTGTGATTGGTTTCCTCAGCTTGGAGAGTGGGACTTGAAGAAAAGCCATTGGGAGATTGAAGATAAAGACTGAAGCTTGCTTGAAGCCTAAAGATGGTTGCATATGCTGATGAAGATTGCTTTGCTGTTTAGTTTTAGCTGTTTAATTCTTGATGTATTGTGTGAATTTCCCGGACTGTATTGTTTGCTGTTTAACCTGTTGGGTTGAAAGTGAATTCTGTTCACTTTTGCCTATTCTTTTCTAGGTTCGAGGTTGAGTGGGACTCCCTTGCCTCGCTTGTATTGTTGCATCCATGCATTTTACTGCTTTATTGTATATATCTGTTGTTTCTGTTTCCGTCTATTCCCTTAGGATCTCTGTTTCTCTCTGCGCAAGAGAGGAGCATGATAGACATTAGGTCTTAACCCATGCATGATAACATTAGGGTAGATTTAATTCCCTTTTTGTAACCCTAGGAGTTTTTTAGAGTGTCATCTCTTCTTTCTTCAAAACAACAGAAAAACACTAATAAAGGTTATGACAGAAATCAATTCATTTCTTCCGTCAAAAGATTTGAACAAACACAAACCTTTTTGCAATAAGAAAACCCTTGTTTAAGGTGAGATTTTTCATAAAAGACACTTGAACAGCTTGTGTCGTGCGTAGCCCGAACTACGTTTGTTCTGATCTTCCATGCTGTGTGGAAGTACGTAGGCATAGGATGCGATATCCTAGCGAGCAACCTTCACCCACCTTCACCCGTAGTTAGGCGAACTACGTTGACTCTGATTTCTCGTTCCAGACGGGAATACGTAGGCATAAAGTGAGATGCTTTGCCGAGTCATGTTTTCTTTTCTTTTCAGACCTCATCCTTTAGTTTAGATAGAAGTATAATCCGTACAAACCAAGCAAGCGTGGATCCCATCGCGTACGATGGACGTGAGGGGTGCTAATACCTTCCCCTTGCGTAACCGACTCCCGAATCCAGGTTTTGGTTGTGATGACCATACCTTTTCCCGTTTTCGCGAGGTTTTCTTCGAGCGTTTCCTTTCCCTCCGTTGGGATAAATAACGCACGGTGGCGAATCTTCTGTTCAGCCGACGCCGATTTTCGCAGTAGCGACACCTACGTTAAATGCCAAAACTCTTACTCCAAAACGGAACCTGCTACAAAATGAAAAATCCAGCCAGAACGGCATAACAAAAGATGCATCAAGTTAAATACTGCTACCAATACCAATAGACCCACGCTCGAAATTAGGACAAACCTACATATCTCTGCAACAAAAAAACAAACCTTCTGAACCCTCTTATCAATACCTGCAGCTAAAATGACGAGACAGATATTTGATTCAGATTTTGGGGGGATGGGAAGAAGTTGGTTTTGGGTTTTGCATTCAAAAGGGAGATCACAGGACAAAAGGAGAGGAGGACTCACCTTCAAACTTGGTTATTCATGATCACTGCAAAGGCATCATTCACATCGCTGGTTGTAACACATTTCCACAATAGCTTACTACCTCCATCTTCCTATTTCAAAGAATAACCTGTTACTTTCTTTTGACCCTCATCAGACTCACATATCTTGACAATAACATATTAACCCACAGCTACCATCACATAATAGATCTCGCACGACTCTTTGCGTGCCTCTTCTTTCCCTTCCTGCTAATACTCATCGCCCATACCTTAACAATCAATACAGAACAATTTTCCTCCTATGCAATCATCGGACACCACCTTCACACCGATTTTGCCGCGATTCAGACCTAACTTCACTTTCATCGCCAATCTTCGAGTTCGACAGAACCACCACGAGCAATCAGAAATCATCATCTCTTCAACTTACGCATCACAAATCTTCAATCCAATCTTCACAAGATTTAAACCCAAAAATAAGAAAGGGAAGGATGAAAGAGTAAGTGAACTAAAACTGTCGAAAACCTGTGTGAGCGAGAGCAAAGGACGCGAGAGAAAGTACGGGATTAAGGAGGAGGTCTGAGGGCCACCGTGGTCGAGAAGGTGTGTGAGGGAGTGAGCAGTGAGGAAACCACGACGGTTTTCGTCTCCGATTTCTCGTTTACATGATATAAGAAGGGAACAAAGGTTTATATTTGTTTCGTTGACTGTCACACATTTTCCGTTAGCCGTATGTGTTCTCATTTTAGGTTTTGCTTCAAGGCTCATACGGTTCGTTTGAACCCGACCCACTCTTGCGGCCAATAGAATGGGCATTGAAGCCCAGTTTCTAAATGCCTGACTCTGTTGTTTGCTGTAGTATACAGTTGTTTTCTTTTATTCTTTTTTTTTATTTAAAAAAAAATGAAACTACATATATTTTAGTTAGAAAACAATTTTCAGTTAAATAAAAAAGGGATAGATTTTTATTATTATTAGATTTTAATTTTGGTTTAAAGAAATAATTAGTTCTTATTTATTTTCTTTTAGATATTGTTTAGATATATTTTATTAGTTTTGTTTTTTTTTTTGTTTATTTATTTATTATTAAGCTTCGTTTTTTTTAATTAGTTTATTTGAATAGTTTAACTAGGATATTTTAATTAGAGTTAATATTTTTGTTTAGATTAGCTTAACCTTGTTTACCTCCCCCAAGACCTTGTGAGAGTCTCGCTTGTTGTAACCTAACTTAGACTTAGGGAGTTTGTTAACTCCATGTAAGTACCATGGTTATGGATACTTACTCCCATTTGGAACCTTGATCGTTATCAAGAGTTCCTCGCCCTTAGTTAGCCCAAACTACGTTTGTTCTAATCTTTCATACCAGATGAAAGTACGTAGGCACAAGACGCGATGTCTTGGCGAGCAACCTTCCCCCCTTTTTCACCCGTAGTTAGCCAAACTACGTTGACTCCGACTTCTCACTTCAGATGAGATACGTAGGCACAAAGCGCCGTTGCTTTTCCGAGTCACTTCTTTTTCTTTTGTCCTCAAGCCTGTAGTTAGATAGTTTCAATCACCCTTTTAGATAGACAACAAGCATGGATCCCGTCGAGTACGACGAACGTGAGGGGTGCTCATACCTTCCTCTTGCGTAACCGACTCCCGAACCCGAGATTTGGTTGCGATGACTAATCTTATCCCTCTTTTCGTTAGGTTTTCTCTGAGTGTTTCCTTTCCCTCTCTTGGGATAAATAACGCACGGTGGAGACTCTTTTGTCATTGTCGGCCTCGATTTTCCCAGTAGCGACACCGCCCAACGCCGACCCGGGTATGGCGGCCCTCCTCGAGGTTCTCAACAAGACCAACCTTCTCATCCTCAACCAGAGCGCAAGAATTGTAGCTTTGGACGAAGTCTGTCGTCCAAGATCCCCTCCATCGAGGAAAGAGAGACAACAACAGAGTGTCCCTCCTCAGCGCGAGAGGAACCAAATAACACCTCCAGAACCAGAGACCGTGGCCGTCCGTAAATGCAACCAGATTTCTCCCAAGAGCCAGCAATCTCCGCAGCCTAAGAGGATCAGAAGAGGACACCTGGTAGAGTCTCCACGTTCTCCGCCTAGGTCCAAGGGCCAAACACAAACCCCGTCTTTGCAATATGGCCATCGTTCTACCTGTGAACGTAACACATGTTCCCCCTCCTAGACCAACAGCAGCAGCGACGACGGGCCTCGCAACCCGTTGTCCCATGAAATCATAGCCATGCGCCTCCCAAAAGGACTAGAGAAGCCCCCTTCTCTGGGCACATACAACAGAACAACCGACCCTGACGAGTACATCAAAAACATTGATGTGCTACTCGATTATCGTGGCGTATGGGGCGCCATCAAATGCAGGTTATTCCCGACCACACTCAGGAAAGGAGCCATGACCTGGTACAAAGGACTCCCGGACGACTTCATCACCTCATGGAGACAACTGGGGAGACTCTTTTCCAGACATTTCACAGCATCTCGCAAACATCCGAAGACCGGAGTGTCGCTACTGCGAAAATCGGCGCCGGCTGAACAGAAGAGTCGCCACCGTGCGTTATTTATCCCAACGGAGGGAAAGGAAACGCTCGAAGTAAACCTATCGCAAAGACGGGAAAGGAATGGTCATCGCAACCAAATCTTGGATTCGGGAGTCGGTTACGCAAGGGGAAGGTATTAGCACCCCTCACGTCCGTCGTACTCGACGAGATCCATGCTTGTTTTCTAGTACGGATTGTTATTCTATCTATTCTACAGGTCTGGGGTTAAAAGAAAATAAAATGACTCGGCAAAGTATCGCACTTTATGCCTACGTATTCCCGTCTGGAACGTGAAATCAGAGTCAACGTAGCTCGCCTACCTACGGGAAAGGAGGGGAAGGTTGCTTGCTAGGATATCGCATCCTATGCCTACGTACTTTCATACAGCATGAAAGATCAGAGCGAACGTAGTTCGGGCTACGGAAGACACAGATTTGTCTGTTTATCTTTTATCCTTCTGAAAAAGGTTTTCTCCTGATTACGGGTCCAAGCAGACAAAAATGACACTTTGATTGGTTTTCAGTCTTTTATGCAAGAACTGTCTTTTATTGATGTTTGAAACCTTATTACTGTGTTTTGAATAATTTTGAGATAGAAGAGAAAGAACTCTAAAACCTAGGGTTTGAAATGGGAATCAAAACTATCCTAATGTTGTCATGCATGGATTAACATCTAATGTCTGTCATATTTCTCTCTTGTACAGAGAGAAACAAAGATCCTAGGGGATAAACAGAAAAGAAACAACAAATATACAGTAATGCAGTAATATGCATGAGATGCAGCAATACAAGTGAGGCAAGGGAGTCCCACTCAACCTCGAACCTGAAAAACAATAGGCAAAGTGAAACAGCTTCACTTCAAACCTAAGGGGACAATTAACAAACAATACAACAAAGAAAATAAAACCCCAAAACCAGCTCTGACAGCACACCAGCTCCTACAGCAGCAACTCTGAAAAACATCCAACTCTGACAGTTGATTAACAGCAAAACAGTAACATCTTCAAGTGAACCCCAAGATCAAACTCCAATGGCCTCCAAGCTTTAGGTGAGCTCCATCTTCAAGGCAAGCACTCCAGAAGAGAATCACTTAACAGAATAAGTTGGAATGATAAAACAGCTTATTGACAACCAAAGGAAGCTTATAAGTGTTTATCATCATGAAAGACTGGTTCCCTCAAAGTTCTACCTCTAAGGTAAGGCCACTTATCCCTCCAAAGTAGGGAGGTGAATACCCTAGAGGGAATTTATGTCATAGAGAGGAATGGAAGCACAAGAAGCTATCCATGCTTGTACAAAGAATTTAGTCTATTCTAAGGCTCTGCTTATCCCTATTTCCTATGTCTTCAAAAACATCTTCAAGCACAAGAATATTCATGCATCCAACTTTGATCTCCATCTTAAATCTTCTCTTATGTTCCTTCATGCTCCACAAGCCCAATCCAAGCCCCATACCCCATAGCAAAGCCCAACCCCAAGCAAACAATACAAAAGCCCATAATGGCCACACCAAACAATCACACTATTTACAAAAATCAAGTAAAATAGTAGTATATTATTAAAAATCCTAAAATTAATTCTAAGGGGATTTATACATCTACCCTACATACCCTATATTTCCCAGCTCCTAATTCAAGCTAAAAACCCAAAATCTAAGTGTTATGATGCACCTATGTGAAGTTTAACCCTAATTCTAGTCACCCTAATGTTGATGGTTCAAAACTAAACAAGATTAAATCACAAAAATGTGAGATAAATCTCTAAGGGAACCTAATACTCTAATCTAACCATAGGAAAAAGAATCACATCAAAATATGAAAGGAAATGGCAAAACAAAATTCAACAAAATGGATATACAAACTAAAATGCAATAAAAGCAACTAAATGTGGAAATTCACCAAAAATAGAAAAAATGATTAAAATGCTAATTTTATTTTTTTGATAATTTTCTTGAGACATTAATGAGAATGAGGAAAAAAATCCCAGGTAAAAATGACTATTTTTAAATTTATTATGATTTATTTCATTCCTATATGCAAACATGAAATAAAATGAAAATCAATAAAAATGGAAAATAACGCGTGGCAGATAGCAATTTCTACAGTTCAGAAATTGATTGGGCCCAGGAGGGGGGTGCCAACATCAAAGCTCTAGGCCCAGTACAACTCAGAAAAGCCTAAAAAACAAGGAAAAGAAAAAAAAAGACGGGGGGGGGGGGGGGTGCGAATAACAAATATTCGCCTTATAAACCCGGTTGGGCCTCCCACAGGGGGGTGTGAATAAAAAAATGGCCTAAGGCCCATAACATAACACAGATGGGAGAGGGGGTGCCAATGGGAAACGGGGAGTAGGGTCATTGAGCAAGCACAATGGGCCTAAGGCCCCGACCCAATCCCCACTCAGCATTAGTAAAAAACTAAACCCTAATTCTACTACCATTCCCTCACTACTACTGTTCATTGTCCTCACACCCCTAACGGCGCAAATCCCCCAACCTCAACCTCTCTCCGAAACCACCAATATCTCCTAAATCGAACCACAAACCTTATTCTCAAATCCAACGCAAGCAACATTCTTCAACTATCCTCCATTTACAACGATTAGTCCCTCAATGCTCAGCTCAGAAACAATAATCCCTAACCTACTCGCCTCACAAAACATTGATATTCAAAACGAGACACAAGGTTTTAACCTAATCATTTCAACCTAATTATCCTCAAAAGCTAAATCTACAACTAACATGCAGTGAGTTAGGTGAGAAGGAAAAGAAACCTGGATGATGATGCTGAGAGGATCTACGGATGACGAAGAGCTTCTGACGAAAGTCTTGAAGAAAATCTGGAGAAAGCTCTATGAAGATCTACGAAGCGTGGACGAAATCTGGAAAACTGGTTGAAGATTTCTGACGCTCGTTGAAGATCTTCGTTGAAGGTTCTTGCAAGTCGAAGAAATCTGATGAATTTGGACGAACGAGAGATGTTGGATGGAGATCCAGATGAAGAACACGATGCGATGACGAGATCGTTGAATTGATGGAACTGTTGATGAATCTGGAGAATGACGAACGATGAAGATGATGAATGATCTGGGAATGGTCGATTTTCTGGCGAATCTGGACGATCAATGAGTGATGCTGATGAAGATCAAGATGAAGAACACGATGATGTTCTTGGTGATTTGCAGAAATCTGGAAAAAATGGAGAATCTGATGAGTTTTCCGGCGAGGTTAGCAGATTCCGGCGACAGTTGCGGAGGAGACGCGGTGGTCCGGTGAGTTTTGCATGGCCGGCGGTGAAGGGGACCGGCGGGTCTCAGAGGCAAACGCGTGGCAGAGGGAGTAGGGAGAGAGAGACGCGTGGATCAGAGGGAGATTGAGAAGGGAACACGTGGCTCAAAGTGGAGATAGTGGAGTGTGCGTTGGCAATGAGTGTGTGAAGTGGCTAACCCTGAGTTGCACGCGTGGCATGACCTTTATACGACATGTGGCTGTTGGACCTTGGACTCTGATCTGGGCCTCACGAAATGGATAATGGCCCAATTACTAATGACTCAGAATTAAACATGATTAAGGCCAATTAACCCAACGAAAATGAATATTAAACTAATTAACTAAACAAAATTTAATAATAAAACACTAATTAAACTAAAACGAAAATTAATTAAAAACCTAATTAAAATCTCTAATTAACCCTAATTAATGACCTAAACGAAAATTACTAATAACCCTAATTAATCCTAAAAACAAAATTAATCCTAATTAAAAACCTAAATGAAAATAAAACACAAAATCCTAATTAACCTATTAAAAACAGAAAAAATTATTTAATATCTATATCTATTTAAAATTCCAATTAAATCTGAAAAATCAATTAAAATCTAATAAAATCTAAAAAACATTAATATCTATTTTTAAAAAATCTATTCTTATTTAAGAAAAGTAATATCTAGAAAATTAAAAATTATTCTATTTAGGGATAAAACTAATATTAAAATCTATTAAATCTATTAAAAAAAAGGAATATCTATTTAAAAATCTAAAAACTATTTACGAGAATCTATTAAATTCTATAAACAAAATACTAACCTATTTACTATCTAAAGAAGCAAATAACCCTATTAAAAATCTATTAAATGCATTAAAAATATAGAAAATAAAAGAGAAAAAACTAAAAATTGCCAGGAGGCCAATTAAATCGATTAGAGAACAATTGTGCAACCATAACGAAACCCGGGCACCGAGATGGCCTGAAAACCACAGGGAACGAGCACCAATTCTCAAAATACACTTATTCAAACCGGTCTGAACTGCCTGAAACGCCAGGGGCTGTAATCCCGATAAAACCAATCTGACTGAGAAAAATTCAATGCATGCAGTATGCGAATGCGAATGCACAATGCGTCAAAATATAAACCAAGTGCAGAAACCGGTTGGTCAAATTTTGGGGTGCAACAGCTGCCCCTATTCAAGCGGCTTGGACCCGACTGGGTGAAGAGCGAACGACCTTCAAACATTCGAGGTACGAGACGGTTGAATACCAAAGTAGCCCTGAAATTTGCCAACTGCAGAAATAAACTGCACCACTGCTTGGGGAACGACATTCGTCGAGTGAATCTGATTGTTACGGTAACAACCGATCATTCGTTAGAGAATAACTCTGATTTTGACTCCCACCACCCATGTAACACCACAGGTACTGAACTATCTTTGCAAAAACACCTATGTCCACAACTGGACTAACCTTGTCAACACCAGAAGAGAAACAAATTCGTCAACACGAGTAAAGATCCCATCATCACAGGAAAAAACTTATCCACGATTGTCCTCAAATTTCGTCAACACGAAAAGACATAGATTCGTCCTCACGAAGAAATCCTATCATCATAGGAATAAAACTTGCCCTCATCAGGACTCCTCATTCCGTCAACACGGAGAAATCCCGGCGACTTCGCTGGGGATGAGTTGTCCGCATCTCGTCAACACGAAGAGACCCTATCAGTATAGGCAATGACATCTTATTTGCGTCTTATCAACACGAGGAACCCCTATCAATATAGGAATAAATTGTCCATGTCAGGACTCACGTCTCGTCAACACGAGGAAAAAAGATAGATTCATCAACACGAATAAATCCTATCATCATAGGAATACCATTCTTGTACATATCTAAACTCATATTTCGTCAACATGAAAAAAATCCTATCCACATAAGCATAAATTGTCCTCATCAGGACGCACATTCTGTCAACACAGAGGGAATAATTCGCCAACACGAATACATCCTATCAACACAGGCATAAATTTTCCTCATCAGGACGCACATTCCGTCAGCACGGAGGGAGTAATTCGTCAACACGAATAAATCCTATCAACACAGGCATAAATTGTCCTTATCAGGACGCATATTCCGTAAACACGGAGGAATAAAACTTGTCCTCATCAGGACTCCATATTCCGTCAACACGGAGAAAGCAAACTTCATCCTCAACAGGACTCCATATTCCGTCAACACGGGGAAATCAATTCGTCAACACGAAGAAATCCTATCAACATAGGCATAAATTGTCCTCATCAGGACGCACATTCTGTCAACACGGAGTAATAAAACTTGTCCTCATCAGGACTCCATATTCCGTCAACACGGAGAAAGCAAACTTGTCCTCATCAGGACTCCATATTCCGTCAACACGGAGAAAGCAAACTTCGTCCTCAACAGGACTCCATATTCCGTCATCACGGGGAAATCAATTCGTCAACACGAAGAAATCCTATCAACATAGGCATAAATTGTCCTCATCAGGACGCACATTCCGTTAACACGGAGGCAGTAATTCATCAACACAAATAAATCCTATCAACATAGCTGGGGATATTCTGAAAACCAATGACCGACACCCGTTCTGACAACAAGCGACGACTTCTGAAATTTTGATTCATGGAACCCTGAGATGCTACTGTAGCAACAAACTTGACAAAATAGTCCGCTGATCGGATACGAGAAAACCTCAATCAGTAACTCTGTGGGGATGATAATAAACTGAATCACATCATCATACGTCTCACGGCAAGACCTTGATTGTCTGAAAAGACATCTGGGCTTTAGAACTCCATATTCCTGTTGAGAAACACACCTGAAAGCAAAAGGTTAACCAACCAGACTTATGTTTCAAAATGCGTATCTTTGACAATGGCGTAATGCTCCATATAGTATGGAAATGCTACACGTTTTCTGGGTAGATGCAAACATGATAATGCATGCAAATGCAGGTTCAGGCTGCCGGGGAACTCTAGTAAGCTGGCTTCAACACGGCCGTTGAGGACATATACCACCCTGCTGGGGGGAATGAACGAGTATCTCAAAGTATGCTGGGACATACAACCCACTCTGCAGGGGAAAGCTTCAAACCTTCAATTTCCACGAGGAGAAAGAAAAACACCTGCCGGGGAGAGAAAACTCCGCTGGGGAAGAAATGACTCTCTCGGGGACTATTAACCAACTCCGCTGGAAACAGGGAATGACTTCGCTGGGGAGAATAAACAAACCTACTGGGGGATAGGGCATCCTTGCTGGGGATAATAACTGTCTGGGCACAGTTTACAACTCTGGAATTATCAATCCATTGAAAACTAAACGACTTCGCTGAGGATAAAGAATCCTTTTGGAGAAACACCACTGTCTAAATACAGCTTACAAACTTTTAAAGTTATCAAACTCTGCTGAGGGTAAACGACCCTGCTGGGGAAAGTAAACCATCTGGCCACAATTTACAAACTCAGGACTGAGGATAGACATCCAGTGGGGAGCATTAATCTTGACCTGCTGGAGAATATCCTTTGGAGATAAGCTGCGACTAGCTGGGGAAATTGATCCTTCTTCAGTAAGGAACAGTGTCATCTCAGCTTCAGGGAATGAAGTGCAACCTGCGTGGGGATTCACATCACATAATGATCAAGTCCTTTCGTCAAGAGCCTCTGGTTAGGACTACAATTTTCTGATCATCCACTCCACCTGGGCAAGAACCCTGCAACACCACAAACGAGACAAAACAAGTCTATACAATCAAATCTATTCAAGTTAGCGTCAGTGACATCATTTTCAGTCAATTTGAAGTTTTAGTAATTATTGGCAAGGGCCAGCAACGTTATGCAACTGCTAGTTTTATCAAAACATTGGCGTTCTTCACATACAAAACAGTAAGGAACAAGTATCAAATACTGAATAACATGTTTTATTGATTAGGCCTCTGAATAGACAGAGCTTTGTACACTGGATGTAACTCCTGAAAAGAGGAAGTTACTCACAACAAATATACAAGTATGCACACGAAGCATAAATACAATGACAAATCAAATTTGCGCATATGTCGGCAATGTGGTGCAGACAAACATCATGAGCTGATCCTCCTATGACTCGCCTGACTCTGGCGCTTTCCCGGTATTCATCTTTCAGAAGAGATTGTATCTAATAAACGAATCCCCAAAGTATTCTCCCAACCACCAAGCAATGCAGCATCAAATTCGGACCGCAGTCATTTGCTTCTGAAATCCCTAACTTTTGCGTGAACCGCCCTTTGCGGGTTTTCAATTCACCGGGATACCCTTTTTTGCCGAAGCCGCCTAGTGTAGGTTTTCGACTTCACGGGTGTACATCTTTTCAATTTTATCCCTAACTTTTGCCCGAACCTTTTATTCTATTTTTGGTTCGCCGGGATGCCCCATTTTTGCCTGGACTCTCTTTTTTCTGTCCAGCGGGTCAATTTTAAGCAAAGTATTTTTTAACTGCGTCCGAATTCACAGGCGACGTGAAGTCTTCACCGTCCATGGTGGACATCAACAATGCTCCTCCTGAGAAGACTTTCCTAACAACGTATGGCCCTTCGTAGTTAGGTGTCCATTTGCCTCTGTGATCAGTTTGTGGTGGGAGAATCCTCTTCAGCACAAGGTCGCCCGTCTGAAAGCTTCGAGGGTGTATCTTCTTATCATACGCTTTCTTCATCCGGCTCTGGTACAACCAACCGTATGCTAGAGAAGCTAGCCTCTTCTCATCCATTAAACTCAGCTGATTCAACCTGTCTTTCACCCATTCTGCCTCGTCAAGTTGGACATCTCGTAATACCCTCAGGGAAGGAATCTCAACTTCCAGTGGTAACACCGCTTCCATTCCGTATACCAACGAGAACGGGGTTGCCCCGGTTGATGTGCGTACCGTCGTACGATAACCGTGCAAAGCGAAAGGTAGCATCTCGTGCCAGTCCTTATACGCCACAACCATCTTCTGAACAATCTTCTTTATGTTCTTATTGGCCGCTTCAACGGCGCCATTCATCTTGGGTCGGTAAGGAAAAGAGTTGTGATGCTCAATCTTAAAATTCTGACACAGCTCCTTCATCATCTTGTTATTTAAGTTCGAACCGTTATTGGTAATAATCCGCTCAAGGATTCCATATCTGCAAATGATATCTCGTTTGATAAACCTGGCTACCACCTGCTTGGTCACATTAGCATATGATGCCGCTTCCACCCATTTGGTAAAATAATCAATTGCTACTAAAATGAACCGGTGTCCGTTAGATGCCGTCGGCTCAATCTTTCCAATCATATCAATTCCCCACATCGAGAATGGCCACGGTGATGACATCACGTTCAGAGGACTCGGAGGCACATGGATCTTATCCGCATAAATCTGGAACTTATGACACCTCTTCGCAAACTTGAAACAGTCAGTTTCCATAGTTAGCCAGTAATAACCTGCCCGCAGCAGCTTTCTGGTCATAGCATGCCCACCAGCATGTGTACCAAACGTACCCTCATGTATTTCCTCCATGAGCAACTTCGCCTCTTTCTCGTCTACACAACGTAGCAACACCAAGTCATGATTTCTTTTATATAGGACACCGTCCAGATTTAGATAGAAATTACCAACCAATCTCCTGAGAGTCTTCTGATCACGACTGGATGCCCCAGCCGGATACTCGTTCTTCAGGAAATTCTGAATGTCAAAATACCATGGTTTATCATCGGATGCTTCGTCAATAGCAAATATGAAGGCGGGTCTGTCAAGCCGAGAGATAACAATCCGGGGAGCCTCGTTCCAGAAGTTAACTTTATACATGGAAGACAATGTAGCCAGGGCGTCAGCCATTTGATTTTCTGCTCGCGGCACATGATGCAATTCAACCTTGTCAAAGAAAGGCAACAATCTCCTTGCATAATTCATGTACGGTATCAAATTGGGTTGATGTGTCTCCCATTCTCCTTTTATTTGATTCACCACCAGAGCTGAGTCTCCGTATACATCCAGATGTTTGATTCACAAATCAATAGCTTCTTCAAGACCCATGATGCAAGCCTCGTATTCGGCTTCATTATTGGTAACCGGAAAGGTCAATCGGGCAGTAAATGGGATGTGCGACCCATGTGGAGTAGTAATGATTGCCCCTATTCCGCTACCATAGGAGTTTACAACTCCGTCAAAGATCAACTGCCACTTGGAATCCGTCTTTGGTCCTTCATCCGGCAACGGTTCTTCCCAATCTTTCATCTTCAGGTACATGATATCCTCGTCAGGAAAATCAAACCTCATCGATTGGTAGTCCTCAATAGGCTGCTCAGCAAGATACTATGATAACACGCTCCCTTTTATAGCCTTCTGTGAAACATACTAGATGTCATATTCGGTCAAAACCATCTGCCAACGGGCAATTCTCCCAGATAGTGCCTGCTTTTCAAATACGTATTTGATAGGATCCATCTTCGAAATGAGCATGGTTGTATGATTCAGCATGTACTGTCTTAAACGCTTGGCGGCCCAGGCTAGCGCACAACAAGTTTTTTCGAGCATTGAGTATCGAGACTCACAGTCAGTAAACTTCTTACTCAGGTAGTATATCGCATGCTCTTTACGCCCTGTCTCATCATGTTGACCGAGAACACAACCCATACTCCCCTCAAGAACCGTCAAATACATAATCAAGGGTCTCCCTGCCACTGGAGGTATCGAAATAGGAGGCTCTTGCAAATACTGTTTTATTTTATCGAACGCCTTTTGACAATTTTCATTCCATGTTACAGCCTGGTCTTTTTTCAACAGCTTGAATAATGGCTCACACGTAGCTGTTAGGTGAGATATGAACCGAGCGATGTAGTTCAATCTCCCTAAAAACCCGCGAGCCTCTTTTTCTGTTTTAGGCGTCGGCATTTCTTGTATTGCTTTTACTTTCGCAGGATCAACCTCTATTCCTTTTTCGCTCACGATAAACCCCAGCAGTTTGCCCGATCTCACCCCTAAGGTGCACTTGTTAGGGTTCAGTCTCAGCCTGAACTTCCTAAGCCTCTTGAAAAGTTTCAGCAGATTCACCAAATGTTCTTCCTCCGTCTAGGATTTGGCAATCATATAATCAACATAAACCTCGATCTCCTTATGCATCATGTCATGAAAGAGAGTCGTCATTGCACGCTGATATGTTTCCCCAGCATTCTTCAATCCGAAGGGCATCACTTTGTAACAAAATGTTCCCCAGGGCGTAATGAAGGTAGTCTTCTCCATGTCTTCTGGCGCCATTTTAATCTGATTATAACCCGAGAAGCCATCCATGAAGGAGAATACGGAGAATTGAGCGGTGTTATCGACCAACACATTGATGTGAGAAAGTGGAAAATCATCTTTCGGGCTCGCTTTGTTCAAGTCACGGTAGTCTACACACATTCTCACTTTACCGTCTTTCTTTGGCACTGGCACAATATTAGCGACCCATGAGGGATATTTTGTAACAGCTAGGAAACCAGCATCCCACTGCTTTTGAACCTCCTCCTTAATCTTCACAGCCATGTCTGGTCTAGTTCTTCAGAGTTTTTGTTTAACCGGCGGGCATTCTTCTTTTAGCGGCATACGGTGAACAACCATGTCCGTATCCAGCCCAGGCATATCCTCATACGACCAAGAAAAAATATCACTGTACTCTTTGAGCATTTCAACCAATCTTCGCTTGACGTCACTCTGCAGCGCGGCCCCTATACGGATGTTCCTTTCAACCCCTTCCGACCCCAGATTGATGATCTCAATGACTTCCTCGTGAGGCAGAATGATTCTTTCTTGTTTTACCAACCAAGACAACTCTTCTGGAACATCGCCATCTTCAACAATCTCTTCTTCGGCCTGAAATACCGGGTGCTCAAAGTCGAAGTGAGTCATAGGCGGTTCATAGATGTCATCTGAAATAGTAACCCTGCAAGGAAATGGTTAAATGCTTCAAAACACATACAAAGCAAATAACCACGTTGCCATTTTATTGTAAAAATAAAAACAGGAAAAACAGAGATCACAATATTTGTACATGAAAAACGCCTTTTATTTAACGATTAAACAGTGCAATGTACATAACAAAATGGCCCTAAGCAAAATCACGATGCCCCGGATAGGACACCAGATTGTTCAACAATTAAGAAAACAAAGCATTACTATTTAGTTGTCACAGGAACAGTCTCCTGAATAGACCAATTGCAAAGCCCTTGTCCTGGCACGCTCGACTGAATCCAGGCGTCCATGTCGCAGTCGCTGTCTCCCTCTTCAGAATCTGAAACAGCATTGATGGTCTCGTGATATACCCCACCGGCCGTAATTGTTACTGGTCCTTTGAAACGGGGTGCCCCTGCAGTAGGCGTTGATGATGACGGTTGATATCCAAGTCCAAATCTGTCCATTTTCACGGGAATATCCAAAACCTTGCCCCAGCCCTTGGTCTCGCCGGTCTCCACTAGAGCCTGAGCCTCTTTGTACGACGACACTGCCACCTCTGATGCTTTACTTGGCCCTTGAACTTTGTCCTTAATGCGCAACCCCTCAAAGGCTTGACATGGTGTTTCATGGATTTAGCCGTCGACTTCCACATACTTGAACGACGCTAAGTGGCTGACCAGTATGTCCTCCTCTCCACAAACTGTGACGACACTGTCCCCTACCATGTACTTCAGCTTTTGGTGTAAGGTAGATGTGACTACCCCAGCACCATGGATCCATGGTCTCCCAAGAAGACAGCTATACGCTGGCTGGATGTCCATAATATAGAATTCAGTTTCAAAAACCTCCGGCCCCACTTGCAGAGGCAAAGTTATAGATCCAAAGACTGACCTCCGTGTACCATCAAATGCCCTGACCACCAAGTCACTAGGCGTACAAATGATCCCCCTGATATCCAACTTCATCATTGCTTTCTTCGGCAGCACATTTAAGGAAGACCCGGTATCTACCAACACATGGGACATGACCGTGCCCCTGCATTCAACTGAGACGTGCAACGCCATATTATGCTCTCTTCCCCTCGGGGTCAAATAAAAATCCGTAAATCCCAAACTATGGCCTGCGTTCACGTGCGCCATCACCCCCTCCAACTGATTCACAGAAACATCTTGGGGTACGAACGACGTGTCCAGAATTTTCAATAACGCATTCCTATGGGCTTCGGAACACAGTAGCAGCGACAATATGGAGATCTTTGACGGCGTTTGTTGAAGGTGCTCAACAATTTTATAGTCACTCTTACAGATAAGACGCATAAACTCTTCTACATCCTTCAGTGACGTTTCTTTTTCATTCCTCTGCACAGGAACATTCTCATTCGCTTTACCTTTACCTTTTGCCAATCGTTCAGCCTCTACCTCAGGCGATATAAAAATTCTCCCGCTCCTCGTCATTCCTCCAGTCCCGACGACATTGTCCACCACCCCAGCTGGTCGTTTACTGATATCAATTTTCTCCTCATCACAATATGCTTCCAGCCCATAAGTCCATGGTATTGCCTTGGTGCTCTCATAAGGGACTGGCCCTGCCTTTGTAATAGTGATCTTCGGCCACCTGGCTGGCGCTGTTATAGTTATCGTTTTCCGTGGAATTGTCACCGTAGCAACATCACTTTGCTCATCAGCTAACACCTCTGCAGGTTTCTCAACTGCCGTTCTATCAAATTGCAACGTGCCTTCGTCTATCAAGGTCTGAATACCCTTCTTCAATTCAGCATAACCCCCAGCTTGGGTCCAACATTCTAGACAAAACTCATCGCAGCCCGAATACACACCTCCTTTCAATAACCTGCTCTTTACTTCACACAACGGTGTTTTCAGTTCATCAACCTTCATGACCATATTCAAATCCTCCTCAGTCAAAATAGCATTTGCCCCATGGTTGGGCATGGGCTGTTGTACTATATTTGGACCCGCTTGTCCAAAATTTATGGCCTTGCTATCCAGTAAATCCTGAACTTTATGTTTAAACGCATGACAGGCCTCTATGTCATGCCCGGGTGCCCCGGAGTGGAAGTCACAATGTTTGTTAACATCTTACCCATAAGGAAGGGTTGGTCCCGTGGGCGGTGCCAAGGTCCTCTTTTCAACTAAATCCAGCCCCAACAGTGTCTGAAAGAGTTCCGCGTACGTGGAAGGAGGCGCTTCAAACACTCTTTTCGGCTTTGCATTCGGAAATCTTCTTTGGCCAGCATTCTGCCCCTGCTGCTGATGTGGCTGCTGCTGTTGTTGCTACAGTTGTTGTTGTTGTCTCTGTTGAGGAAACGGAATCGTGACACTAGCTATCTGCTGCGGCTGAGCATACTGGTGTCTTCCTCTACCCCTGCCCCGACCACCAAACACTACACTAGAATCACCTTGACGTCGACCACCAAATGCTTTTCTATTACCTCCCGACGAAGTAGACTCCCCAGCTTGGAACCTTCCCACCTTAATACTATTCTCAATCAGTTCACCCATCAAGATCTGATCAGAGAAACTGCCCAACGCAACAGGAAACAACTTCTCGTAGAATATCCCCGTGAATGTTCCAATGAACATATCGTTCATTTCATTCTCCACTAGAGGAGGATGCACTCTTGCCGCCATGTCGCGCCACCTTTGCGCGTATTCTTTGAAACTCTCCCCAGTTTTCTGCGACAAGCCTTGCAGCTGGACCCGGTTCGGTGCCAGGTCACTGTTATACTTGTAATGTGTCACAAACGCCTCAGCCAGTTGCTTCCATGTTTTGATCTGAGTGGGCTCCAACCCCATATACCACTCAAGTGACGGTCCGAATAAGCTGTCTTGGAAGAAATGCATCAGCATTCTTTCATCATTCGAGTAAGCGGACATCCGTCTGTAGTAAGAGCGAACATGCACCTTTGGACAAGTGTCTCCCTTATATTTATCAAAGATGGGAGCTTTAAACTTCAGCGGTACCCTTAGGCCAGGCACCAATCCCATTGAGGTCATATCTAAACCAAAAGTATTCTGATTCACTACACCCTTCATTTGTTCCTCAAGCATTTTGATTCTCTGAACAGGATCCACAGGTCCATCCATACCCCTACCGGAGAAGGCATCTTCTTGTTGGGCTTCCATCCAATTAACATTCTCATTTCCGTACCCATCATACCCATTGTTACGACCAAATCTAGTCTGATTCATCATAGGGCCCCGTCCTCTGTTACCATACCCTTGAGTGACCCCGGCAGGTCCGAAAGGCATCATTCCAGCACCATTTCCGTTACCGAATCCACCATAGCCCTGATTGGCATTACCAAAACCATCATATCCGAAACCCTGAGCGTTGAAGCCAAACTTCGCATCCTGGTTGACATAATCAAACCCCTGGTCGTTATAGCCAAATCCGTTGTTACCAAAGCCATTACCTCCATTATTATCACCGCCCAGATTGGCGTCTCCGAATCCAACATTGTTAATGACAGTCTCGTTACTGTTAGAACACAGATTGGTTCTTAATAATTACTCTTTGTTTTGATGATAACTGTTAGGAAATTTATATTTAAGAATTATATACTCTAAAATTTGTTTGAGAGTTTTACTGCCGATTGAAATTATATTAACTCTCTAGAAGCAAATCTACCTTGAATACAAGAAGTTATTCTGACTCTGAAGCACCAGATGCACCTTACAGAAGAAGCTGTTTGCTCCTTACAGAAGATCCTGAGCATAGTCTCCAGAAGGATCTGAAGCAAGAAGCTCCAGAACATTCTGAGTCAGAAGCATCTGAAGATAATCAGAAGCATCTGAAGCTGAAGCATCAGAAGTATAGAAGAATATTGATTGAAGAGTTTCTCAAAGCATCAGTCTACAGAAGTTTCTGAAAGTACCTACGCTGCCTAGTACTGAAGTTCTGTGTCAAAATGCTCTGATGATCAACACGCTAGAAGCACACACGCTGCAGAAGACTCTGATACAGCATAGTTCTGAATCTCATTAGAAGACTCTGATCCATTCAGACTCTGAAGAACTTGCTGAAACTGAAGAAGTATTTTCAAGAATATATCTGTTGGAACTATTCAACGTCTCTTTCCTTATTTGTGCTAGACACACTTACACAGACAAAAAGGATTTTTCTGTGCCATCTATTTCAAGGAAAGGTCAGTTGATGTGAAGACAAAAAGGCTCAGACCTTTTTGGGACTCTCTTTTCAACGTTCAGCTTGCATGATTCAGCTGCCTATAAAAGGAGATCTTCACTACATTCTTCAGTTACACGCTTGCTGAAAAGAAATCATAATATTCTAAAAGCTCTCATTTTTATTCTTCATAGAATCTCATTGTACTTAAACTTAAGAGAAAAATCACTGTTGTGATAAAAGCTTTTTAGAAGCATTAAAACTCTTGTATTTAATTTACATTGATTGTAAAGGTTATTCCTTAAGAGGATTCAGTTAGAATCAGTAGCTCTTGAGAAGACTAAGAACTGTTGTTCTTAGGTGTTACTATTGTAATCAGTTTGATTTAATAGTGGATTAATTCCTTGTTGAGAAAGGCAAGTCACTCTGGAAGGGTGGACTGGAGTAGTTGTTAAACGAACCAGGATAAAAATATTTGTGTGATTATTTTTCAAGTCTTAATTTTCCATACTTATTCAACCCCCCTTCTAAGTATTATCTCACCTTCAGTTGGCATCAGAGCTCCGGTTCTGAGTGTGCTATCACTTAACAGTGTCAGTAAAGATCCAGAGAGATATACTTTGATAAATATATTTATTTGTTATCATGGATGATAATTCAATGTCAAATATTAACAATAAATATGAAGAGAGGGATAGGATCAGCATCAAACCTCCAATGTTTGATGGAGAAAAATTTGATTACTGGAAAGACAGAATTGAGAGTTTTTCTAGGATATGATGCTGATCTATGGGATCTTGTCATAGATGGATATGTACATCCCACAGATGGAGATGGCAAAAAGATTGACAGAAAATCTATGACAGATTCTCAGAAGAAAGACTTCAGAAATCACCATAAAGCCAGAACCATATTACTGAATGCTATTTCTCATACAGAGTATGAGAAAATCACAAACAGGGAGACAACTTTTGATATGTTTGAATCCCTTAAAATGACTCATGAGGGAAATTCTCAAGTTAAGGAGACAAAAGCTCTAGCTCTGATCCAGAAGTATGAGGCTTTCAAAATGGAAGACTCTGAATCTGTTGAAGCCATGTTCTCCATATTCCAGATACTCACTGCTGGGCTGAAAGTTCTGGACAAGGGATATTCCACGTCAGATCATGTAAAGAAAATCATCAGAAGTCTGCCCATCAGATGGAGACCAATGGTGACTGCCCTGAAGATGGCCAAAGATCTGAACAAGATCTCTCTAGAAGAACTCATCAGCTCACTGAGGAGCCATGAGATTGAGATTGAGGAAGATGAACGTCAGAAGAAAGATAAAGGTAAATCTGTAGCATTAAAATCTAACAAAACTACTAAAGCTTTGCAGGTCATTCAAGAAAGCTCTGAAGAATCTTCTTCTGAAGAAGAAGATGAGTTATCCATGTTGTCCAGAAGGATCAACAAACTCTGGAAGCACAAGGGAAAGAAGTTCAACAACTTCAGAAGATCTGACAACAGAAAGGAATCTTCTAGTCACAGAAGATCTGCCAAGAAAGAAGTTGTATGCTATGAGTGCATAGAACCTGGGCACTACAAAAATGACTGCCCCAAACTTCTGAAAGAAAAACCTAAGAAGAAGTTCAACAAAAAGAAGAAGGTTCTGATGGCAACATGGGATGACTCAGATGAGTGTGAATCATCTTCTGAATCAGAAGAAGAATGTGCAAACGTTGCACTGATGGCCAGGACAGAGGATCAAGAGGAAGGTACCTCAGGATATGAATCAGAATCTGAATCTGATGATGATGCAGAAGAGGTAATGGCTAAACTTACCAAAGAAGAACTCATTAAAGTTTTAACTGAAGTTCTTAAAAGTTATAACAACATCAAACTCAAATACAAGAAGCTGAAAAGCAATCTTGAATCTGAGATTGATCTTCTGAAAACAGAACTTGTTGAGCAGAAAGAAATAAATTTAAAAATCAAAAATGACTTTGATAGAACTCAACAAGAATCTTAATCTGAGACTAAGTCTTGTGAAAATATTTTAGAAAAATATGACTCTAGTTTTCAGAGATTTCTCACTAAGAGCATAGACAGAAGCAAGATGGCTTCCATGATCTATGGTGTTAGTGGAAACAACAGAAGAGGCGTTGGATATGAGTCTTCATCTGGAAGCAATCCAAAACCTGTTGACAAACTTTTCATCAGGAAGACACCTCTGTATTCTCAATTCAAATTTGGTCACTTGAATGACATTAAACACACAAGCTCTGAGAAGAGTACTTATGTGTTTAAACCTAAGGCAAGTCAGAATAAACATTATGTTGCAAAACAGAAGTTTAGACAAACCTACAAACCAACTAACCCCAAAGGACCCAAGAAGATCTGGGTACCTAAAAACAAAATAATTCCTGTTGCATATGTTCTTAGCAGCAAGGTCAGGACACCAATCATGGTACCTGGACTCTGGATGCTCACGACACATGACAGGAGAAAAGTCTATGTTCCAAAGCCTGAAACTTAGATCTGGAGGGGACGTGAAGTTTGGAGGGAACCAGAAGGGCAAGATCATTGGATCTGGCACTATTGGAAATGGTAAACTTCCCTCTATTATTAATGTTTTACTTGTTGAAGGGTTAAAACATAACTTATTGTCCATAAGTCAATTAAGTGACAATGGTTATGATATAACTTTTAATCAAAAATGTTATAAAGCTATTAGTCAGAAGGATGGCTCTATCCTATTTAGTGGTAAGAGGAAAAACAACATTTATAAAATAAATCTTTCAGAACTTAAAGTTCAAAATGTTAAATGCCTCTTGTCTGTGAATGAAGAGCAATGGGTCTGGCACAGAAGATTGGGCCATATTAATATGAGACGTATATCTTAGATTAATAAACTTAATCTTGTCATAGGACTCCCTAATCTGAAGTTCACTTCAGATGCTCTTTGTGAAGCATGCCAGAAAGGGAAGTTTTCAAAAACATCTTTCAAGTCAAAAAATGTTGTTTCTACCTCTAAACCATTAGAACTACTTCATATTGATCTGTTTGGACCAGTGAAAACTGCATCCATCAGAGGCAAGAAGTATGGATTGGTCATTGTTGATGACTTTAGCAGATGGACATGGGTAAAGTTCTTAAAATACAAGGATGAGTCACATTCTGTGTTCTTTGACTTCTGCAAGCAAGTCCAGAATGAAAAGAATTTCAAAATTATAAAAGTCAGAAGTGATCATGGTGGTGAATTTGAAAATAAATATTTTGAAAAATATTTTTCTGAAAATGGCATTGCTCATGATTTTTCCTGTCCTGGAACTCCACAACAGAATGGGGTTGTAGAGAGGAAAAACAGAACTTTGCAAGAAATGGCCAGAACCATGATCAATGAGACAAATCTGGCAAAACATTTTTGGGCAGAAGCAATCAATACAACATGCTACATTCAGAACAGAGTATCTGTTAGACCTCTTCTGAAGAAGACTCCTTATGAATTGTGGAAGAACAAAAAGCCCAACATTTCTTATTTTCATCCTTTTGGATGTATCTGTTATATGTTAAACACTAAGGAAAATCTGGGCAAGTTTGATTCCAAAGCACAGAAGTGTTTCATGCTTGGATATTCTGAACGCTCTAAAGGCTACAGAGTATACAACACTGAGACACAGATTGTGGAAGAATACATTCATGTCAGATTTGATGATAAGCTTGGCTCTGAAAAGCCAAAGCAGGATAACTCTGCAGATAGGGAAGTAGTCTTTATTGACTCTGAAGTTCCAGAAGCAGACAAACTTCAAGTGAAGGAACCAGAAGCAACTCTAGATGCTACTCCCTTAACTTCTCAGATGAATAATCTAAAAATTTCTGAAGAGTCAACTATCAGAGGATCATCATCCAGAATTAAAGCTTCTCATCCAGAGGATGTCATTATTGGAAAGAAGGATGATCCCATCAGAACAAGATCCTTTCTAAGATCATCTGAGGCATCACTGTTTGGACTAGTGTCAGAAATTGAACCATCTTCTGTAGAAGAAGCTCTGCAAGACAATGATTGGATTATTGCCATGCAAGAAGAGCTTAACCAATTCAGCAGAAATGATGTATGGGATCTAGTTCAAAGACCTCAAGGATTTAATATTATTGGTACAAAATGGGTCTTCAGAAATAAACTAAATGAGAAAGGAGAAGTTGAGAGGAATAAGGCAAGGCTGGTTGCTCAAGGATACAGTCAGCAAGAAGGTATTGATTACACTGAGACATATGCTCCAGTGGCAAGGTTAGAATCTATACGCCTTCTTATTTCTTTTGCTGCACAGAATAACATCACTCTGTATCAGATGGATGTTAAAAGTGCCTTTCTTAATGGTATTATAGAAGAAGAAGTTTATGTCCACCAACCTCCAGGTTTTGAAAATGAAAAATTTCCAGATCATGTTTTCAAATTAAAGAAATCTCTATATGGATTAAAACAAGCTCCCAGAGCTTGGTATGAGAGATTAAGTAATTTTCTTCTGGAGAAGAATTTCATCAGAGGCAAAGTGGATACAACTCTATTCTGTAAAACTATAAAGAAAGATCTTCTAATTTGCCAAATTTATGTAGATGATATTATTTTTGGATCAACAAATATTATGCTTGGAAAGGAGTTTGCTACATGTATGCAGGCAGAATTTGAAATGAGCATGATGGGAGAACTCAGATTCTTTTTAGGAATCCAAGTTAATCAAACTCCAGAATGCACCTACATACATCAGACAAAGTATGTTAAAGAACTTCTGAAGAAATTCAACATGTCTGACAGCAAGGTGGCAAAGACTCCAATGCATCCTACTAGCTCACTTGGCAAAGAAGAGGTAAGTAAGAAAGTAGACCAGAAGCTCTATAGAGGTATGATTGGCTCTCTTCTCTATCTTACTGCTTCTAGACCTGATATATTATTCAGTGTTTGTCTGTGTGCTAGATTCCAATCAGATCCTAGAGAATCACACTTGACAGCTGTCAAGAGGATTCTAAGGTATCTGAAAGGTACTTCTAATGTGGGTTTGTGTTACAGAAAATCTGATGATTTCAAATTAGTTGGATTCTGTGATGCTGACTATGCTGGAGACAGAGTGGAAAGAAAAAGTACTTCTGGAAGTTGTCAATTTCTAGGAAGAAATCTAATCTCCTGGTACAGCAAGAAGCAACCCACAATTGCACTTTCAACCACAGAGGCTGAATACATTGCTGCTGCTGGATGTAGCACGCAGATGCTCTGGATGAAAAGTCAACTAGAAGATTATCAAATTTTTGAGAGTAACATTTCTATCTTTTGTGATAATACTTCTGCTATATGTTTGTCCAAGAATCCCATTTTACATTCTAAGGCAAAACATATAGAAATTAAGCATCATTTCATCAGAGACTATGTTCAGAAGGGAATCATAAATTTAGCCTTTGTTGATACAGATCATCAATGGGCAGATATTTTTACAAAACCCCTTATTGAAGATAGATTCAATTTCATTCTGAAAAATATTGGTATGGATTTTTGTCCAGAATGATATTTATCAGAAGCAAATTATTCCAGATGCAAAAATGCTTAATTCATCTGAAGTATTTCTTCTGTTCTTTCATTCTATTCTGTTTAATATTTCTGATGTGAAAATCTGAACTAACTATCTTTAGAAGATCTGAACATTGACTAACGTTTCATTTCTTGAGAGAATTCAGAACAGCATGCAAGCAAACACGTGTCCCACAAAATCTGAAGAGGTGGCGTGTACACAATTGAAAAGACGTTTGAGGTGAAATTTGAATAGTAAATATCTTGGTTTTCCCCCCAAAAATTGTCAGAAGTATTTATTATTTGAAATGATTTTATTCTCTTCATTTAATGCTGCTCAAACGTGCGTTCTTTCTGTCTTTTGATGTGCCTATGTGATTAGTATAAATACTTGTTATGTATTCACTTTCACACTTTTCACTCTCAGAATTTACATGCGTTTTCATCTATTGTTCTCTCTACATAAAAACTCAAAACCTAAGTGTTTGAAAAAGCAATCTTTAATGGCGTCTTCTTCATCAACCACTGCACAGTTTCAATCTACAATGGCTGCTGTGACTTCAGATAACCTAGGTGCTGCTCCATATACTCCTCCAAAGAGAACTCTCCTCACACCTGTTGATAAATTAGAAGTGTTGTGTGAATCCATGGTTGAATTTGATTCTCTGGCTGACAATGGGTTTGATTTTCGCTCCATTGTTAGAGCTCAAGGTTGGGTGAAATACTTTGATAGATTGTTTGGACCAGTTTACCCTCTACTTGTTAAGGAATTCTGGATTCATGCATCTGTGTATCCCAAGTTTATTTTATCATCTGTGCTGGGAAAGGAGATTATCATCACAGAGGATCTGATCAGAAGATTGATTGGTTATGAAGAAACAGATGGTGTTTCCCACCTGCCAGCTGGGCGTGTGGATATGGATGAAGTTTATGAGGAAGTTATGACTGCTGGACAAGCCTCTAACAGATTCAAAGATCTGAAGCCTGATTACAAGATCTGGGCCAAGATCTTCATGGGATGCATACATCACAGAAAGTCAACAAATTCCCCAGATTATGTCAACAATGAACAGATCTATTTTATGTACTGCCTTAGTCAGAGCAATAAGGTAGATCTTCCTTACATTCTGTTCATGCATCTGTGGAATCACATCAATGCATCCAGAGAATCTGTAAAAGAAAAAGGCCAGAAGATCAGGACTTGGATACCTTTTGGAAGGTTGCTCTCAGATCTTCTCACTGAAAATGGTTTAGTGGCTGCTCTGTATGATGCTGGTGTTACAGAGGAACTAGAGTTCATTATGGGAAAGCCTCTGAACGCTAAAAGCCTTCTGAGACTCAAGATTGTAGATGAACTTACTACTGCTCCAAAGAGGTTAAATATGTATGATTTGAATAAGAGGGTTCCAGTTTCTGACTTTCCTCTATTCTTTGCTGAAGAACCTAGACATATTGTTCTGATGTATATAGAGGAATGCAAAAAGGAAGGAGTGCCTGTTCCAGCCAATGTGTTTCAACTTGTCAAGCAACCACTGCCAGATGCAGGAGAAGAAGAAGAAGAAGAAGAAGTTCCACTTCAGAGGAAAAGATCTCAGCCTGCAGCAGAATCTGAACCTGTCCAGAAGAAGGCTAAGATTGCTGAGAAACCCAAGGATCTTTTAAAGAGAAAGGATTCTGGAGAAGCTGCCTCTGCATCTGCTAAGAGGATTAAACTCAAAGGTACAAAGACTTCTGCTATTTCTAAAAATGTTGTTATTAATGATTCATCTATTAAGTCTGTTCCCAAACCACCTGTCACTCAAACAACATCTGTTGCTGCCCTTAGTTCTGTCTCACCTCAAAAATAAACCACTGCCTCTGTATCAAAACCACCTCAACCAAAAATACACATCAAACACTTCACTCCACGTCCATCACCATCAGTTCCACAACCATCAGAACCACAACAAACAGAATCACAACCATCAGAACTACCACAAACTTCTGATAAACAAAACTCTGCTCAACCACAAACAGTAAATCAACCAAAAACTTCTGATCATCCAGAAAAACAAACCACAGAGGATCAACCAGAAAAAGACTCTGTCATACCACCATCAAAAATTCCATCTTCTGAACATGTAGCACCTGTTACTTCTGAACCCACTAAGGTAACTTCTGCTCCTGTTTCATCAGAACCACCATCACAACATTCTGATACCCCTTCAGAACCTACTCATATCCCTGAGACAGAAGTTCTTGATATCACTCCCTTAAAAACAGTGTTTCAAGTTTCTTCCACCTCTTGTACACCTACAACATCCTCCAACTCATCAGAATCAGAAATTCATCCTGATTTTCTAATTAATCCATCTGACAAATACCCTGTGCATGAACCTGAACCTGAATCAACCTTACCTGCTAAAACTACCATTCCAGACCCTATGCCTCCACCTGCAACTTCATCTGAGATGATTGTTCCCACTTCCAATCCATCATCATCTGGAATATCTTGTGCCCAAGTGTCTTCTCTTTATCATAATTTATCTTATGGTTTCAAACTGAAAGATTTTTATGATAGAGTTGAGCCTTCTGAACCTTTGAAACCTCTGAAACCAAAACTCAGACAGACCCTTCCATCTGTAATCCTTTCATATATTCAATTTATGAACAATGAAGGATCCTTAGCCACCATATCTGCTACATCTGGTAAAGCTGCTATTTCAGCTCTGCATCCTGCATTTGATAACACAGTTGCATCTGATAAACCTTCAAACTCTGCTTTCATACCATACTCCAATGCATCTTTTGATGTTGTTTACCCACGCACAAGACCTCAACCAAATCTGCTTAATGCTTTAAACGGATCCTTACCTCAAAAACTAGAAATTCCATTCATTCCATATGTTCCTCCTCCTCTGATTTCCATCTCAAAATCACTGATACCACCAACTCCCAAACCTAAACAGATGACTCTGGAAACCTTGCTTAAACCACCACCCAGACTTAATATTGATCATTTGTTTCAAACGTTTTTGCAAGAAATACAGATGTCTTTAGGTACTGTTCAGAAGAGATGCTCTGAAACTATGGATGCAAATGAAACTGAAATCATCTGGAAAGGTTTTATCAATAGATTCAACATTGTAGCTTCTAATCTGAAGAACATCTGTTCTGATGATGCAAAGCTCAGAGCTGAAAGAACTCAATTCTGGATTGTCAACAAGACTGAACCTCTGCTTTGTTTGGATGCTCCTCCTCCTCCTCCACCAGAACCAACTGCCAATGCATTGACTATGACTCTGATAGAACCATCATCAGGATCTCCAGAACCTATGGCAATTGACTCTATTCAGGCTGCAGAACCTCCATCTTCTTCATCAGAGATAAAGACAGAAAATCCAGATTTTGGAGACAAGATTGCTGCTCTGGAAGCTGGTCAATCTGAAATAAAATCCTGGATGGCGAAGCAAGATAAGAAATCTGAGGACATGTCAGAGTGGATGTCTAAACAAGATGAGAAGAATGAGACAATGACTAAGTGGATGTCAAAGCAAGAGCAATCATCATCTGAGATCACAGGCCTATTGAAGATGCTTTTGTCAAAACACTCTTAGATTTTTTTTCCTCATGTTTGTGCATCTGTTGTTTTGCATCTGAATTTTATTGTTATATCTTCTGATATTTTCCAATGTACTCTTGCTCTGTTATGATTAAATGAATCAGTTTGTTATTCTCCATTGAATTATCTGTTTCATGTTCCTTTTATTTGTCTTTATTAAAAGTTTTTACTTTTTGCTTATGACAAAAAAGGGGGAGAAAATAAAGATCTGAACTATTTAATATAATTTCACTAGAATGAATCTTCAGACATATCTACTCTTTCTAATATCTAAATTGACTATTTCAGAACATTTGATAAGAATACTCTATAAAAGAATCTCTGAGTTTCTCAGATCATTTATCTTTTATCAAACTCTGAATCTCATATCTGCAAGATAGTCTGACCCTTAATTATTACAAAGACAAACAAGATCTGACTCTGAAGATTACTCAAGATAAAAAGGGAAGTTTCTACTCCTTTTTCATATTCAACTCAGGGGGAGATTCATCATCTCAGGGGGAGTTATAATTCTTTATGTTCAATTAAATAAAATTTCTGATACTTTTTGTCATCATCAAAAAGGGGGAGATTGTTAGAACACAGATTGGTTCTTAATAATTACTCTTTGTTTTGATGATAACTGTTAGGAAATTTATATTTAAGAATTATATACTCTAAAATTTGTTTGAGAGTTTTACTGCAGATTGAAATTATATTAACTCTCTAGAAGCAAATCTGCCTTGAATACAAGAAGTTATTCTGACTCTGAAGCGCCAGATGCACCTTACAGAAGAAGCTGTTTGCTCCTTACAGAAGATCCTGAGCGTAGTCTCCAGAAGGATCTGAAGCAAGAAGCTCCAGAACATTCTGAGTCAGAAGCATCTGAAGATAATCAGAAGCATCTGAAGCTGAAGCATCATAAGTATAGAAGAATATTGATTGAAGAGTTTCTCAAAGCATCAGTCTACAGAAGTTTCTGAAAGTACCTACGCTGCCTAGTACTGAAGTTCTGTGTCAAAATGCTCTGATGATCAACACGCTAGAAGCACACACGCTGCAGAAGACTCTGATACAGCATAGTTCTGAATCTCATTAGAAGACTCTGATCCATTCAGACTCTGAAGAACTTGCTGAAACTGAAGAAGTATTTTCAAGAATATATTCGTTGGAACTATTCAACGTCTCTTTCCTTATTTGTGCTAGACACACTTACACAGACAAAAAGGATTTTTTTGTGCCATCTATTTCAAGGAAAGGTCAGTTGATGTGAAGACAAAAAGGCTCAGACCTTTTTGGGACTCTCTTTTCAACGTTCAGCTTGCATGATTCAGCTGCCTATAAAAGGAGATCTTCACTACATTCTTCAGTTACACGCTTGCTGAAAAGAAATCATAATATTCTAAAAGCTCTCATTTTTATTCTTCATAGAATCTCATTGTACTTAAACTTAAGAGAAAAATCACTGTTGTGATAAAAGCTTTTTAGAAGCATTAAAACTCTTGTATTTAATTTACATTGATTGTAAAGGTTATTCCTTAAGAGGATTCAGTTAGAATCAGTAGCTCTTGAGAAGACTAAGAGCTGTTGTTCTTAGGTGTTACTATTGTAATCAGTTTGATTTAATAGTGGATTAATTCCTTGTTGAGAAAGGCAAATCACTCTGGAAGGGTGGACTGGAGTAGTTGTTAAACGAACCAGGATAAAAATATTTGTGTGATTATTTTTCAAGTCTTAATTTTCCATACTTATTCAACCCCCCCTTCTAAGTATTATCTCACCTTCAGTTACCCATTGCTGTATTACCATTCCCGACGCCAGCGCCATTGTTCACATTCACAACAGGTATATTCACCACAAGTGGAGCTACAGGCGTAGGAGTACCATCCCCATGAATGGTGTCAACACGTACAGAATTGTGGTCTTCGTTTCCATTCCCGGCATTTCTCGCCAGCAATGGCTGCACCAAAGTTTGCAGGTTTTCCTGCCCCTTCACAATTGTCTCCATCGTCTGCATGAACAGCGCCAACTTTTCACGCATCTCCTGCATCTCGTTTTGCATTTGGTCCATGACTCTTTTGCAGTTGGTACGAGTAGATTATCGGTGAGGACGTTGACTTTCAATCCTGGAAAAACCTGGCGAGATGCGGGAAATGAGATACAGTTCAATAACTACCTGGTAATGCAATATGAATGTGTATGCAAATGCAACATGTGTCTGTGCATTAGGGAATATCACTCCCCAATTCTAGTGCCAATGTGCCAGTGCGGTGACAGTGATAGCAATAAGAAGCTCGAAACCCAATCATAGAAAACATCTCATACATTGCAGAAACTCCCATCAAGTCAGGAATACAATATTAATGAGCGTACAATAGGAAGGCATGACCTCAACCAACAATCCTGGTGATGGCCAGCACAATGCAAATAAAGCATACACATCAATACATGAAATAGTCAAGTGCGACCATACGCCTGGTACTCCTCTAATAATCTCTTAGTCTCGGGATGATTTGGTTGAGTAAGCAAACCCTCGACAAGTAGATCTCTTTGCTTGAGAACACGTCGTAAATTACCAATAGATTCCTCCCATGCCCCTTCTCCAAAGCGGTCATCTAACTTCCGTTTCTGAGACACAGCCTCCTTCTTGCACTCGACGGCTTTGTTCAAGGAGTTCTGAAGACTATATCTTGTCATAACCTCCTTTTCATACTTTCTTTAGCGTAGCATTCCACGTTCTGTTGCACGAAGAGATTTCCCGGTAGGCGGCATCAAGTGACTTCTTCTTGGACTCTATCATATCATGGGAGCTTCTGAATTCTTTTCCCAGGCGTTCACGTTTCTTCGTCTCTTCTGTCAGTTCGGCACCTAGCCTGTTTACCAACTCAGTCTGCTGTTGGAAGGAATACACAACTTTGTTCTTCTCACTCCGGATTTGAGCCAATTCCTTCTCTAACTCTTCATTGATCTTTATCAAGTCTCCTTTTTCTTTCACTACTTGCTCATAGACCTCAATAGCCACAGTAGTCAGTTTCTCAACTGGAATGGGAACGGGACGTGATACTGCTGGAAAAGGCATCTGCACCTGTCTTACCCTCTCTTGAATCCACACCTTGTAAGGCATATAAGCTTGACAATCATTCTTGCCTAGTAATGGTTTCCCTCTTCTGCAGATATGATTCCAAGCGTGTTGAAGCTTGGCCAATAATTCCCCACTCAGGTCACCAGTGAAATACAAAGATTCCTATATTTCTTCCTCCTTCGGTGGACTCTTCAAAGCATACCCAAACTGTCGAACCAATAAAGATGGGTTGTAATTAATACAACCCTTCCTTCCAATTAGAGGAACATTGGGAAACCCGGCACAACTAAAGATAATCTCTGACCCCAATAAATCTCTATCGAACCAGACAATGTCTTCTGAAGAAAGTCCCATTAGACGCTCGGACCATTCAGTTGTATCGGCAGACTCAACAAAAGGACCCTTCTTGGGCAGATGGCTCTCAAACCACATATTCAGCAACGGTACACAACAATGGACATTCTTTCCCCTTCTGTTTTCATTCTTATAATGCAAGGAATGATAGAAATCTCCAATCAAGGTAGGCACCGGGTTGCCTGCAGCAAACAAGTGGAATACATCCAAATCAACAAACTCAGGCAGATTAGGGAACAATATAATCCCATAGATGCACAAGGCAAGAACATCGTTAAACACGATCCAGCAGCCACTTTTGGCATATTCTTGAGCTTTTCTAACCAAGAACTTGAGAGAAAACCCCGAGACTACATGCCAGGAAGTCAACAACAACTCTGCAGGATCCATATGCAAGGGAACAACTAAGTCTTCCAGCTTAGGCTTAGCATCAAAGTGAATGAAGGGCACTCTGTTCTGAACTGGAAACTCTAGAAACTCAGTGTACTCCTCCATGGTCGGAGCCAAAATGAAGTCCTGGAACATAAAACACCTCAAGGAGGGATCATATAACTGCATCAATGTGTATAACCCATTCAGCTCGTATGTAGTTGGTCTGCAAACCAAATTCAGTAGCTTCCCATAACTCTTTCTAAAACTTCTCTTCACATCATCGTCAGCTAGGGAAATCAGACCCAGCAGAGAAGTCACATCAGGGTTAGGCAACTTATACGCAACAGTCTTCCTCAAAGTACTCATAATAACAGATAGAAGTCCGGAGCACTAGAATCGGGAAGTATGAAAATGCACCTGCAGCACAGACACACGTTAATGATATACACATGATGATGCAAACAATGCAATATGCAACATGCAACAAGGGGTCAAGTGCCCCCTAGCTGAGAAGTCCAATCCACAATATTGGCCTCAAATAGACCCACAAACTGCTCAAGACCATCCACAATGCTCCAACCTGGTCTCTGACAGACCCAATAATACTGTCCTCAAATACCACTGAACCTCAATCAAGAAAACCGGTAATCTGGAGGTCAAGTTACCTGCATGTCCCAACCCCTCTCACAGGTAGGTGTCCTAATAACTGACACAAGGTATGGCATCCTATGCGGTCGTTGGCGTCACAGACTTTCAAGACTGATGATACGATACCCAAAAGGTGTGGCATCATCATGTCCTGAAGAGGCCTCACTTAGCCAACTTCCAAATGATCGGTCCCCGGAGTCGGCAATCCAACTAACCAACAACCCCCTCAACCCAAAGGGTTGAAAAAGAAGTCAACCAGAAGAACCTCGTCCGAGCGTGGATTTCATGAGACACTAGTGCCTGCAAAGCAAGCACACGCCCACTAATTTCCACTCTAATTCTAGGTGCACTCAAGCCCAGGTTCGGCTTATCTCTCAGTCATAGAACCCCCTCATACCCACAGCAATAATCACAATAATATAATGCTGGAAGTAAATACAGAAACGTAAATCCATACAAAACCCACGACGGGAAAACAAGCGCTAGGATTGACTCGCGTAGGGAACCGTTGGAGTATCCCCAGCAGAGTCGCCAGATGTCGCTACTGCGAAAATCGGCGCCGGCTGAACAGAAGAGTTGCCACCGTGCGTTATTTATCCCAACGGAGGGAAAGGAAATGGTCATCGCAACCAAATCCTGGATTTGGGAGTCGGTTATGCAAGGGGAAGGTATTAGCACCCCTCACGTCTGTCGTACTCGACGGGATCCACACTTGTTTTCTAGTACGGATTGTTATTCTATCTATTCTACAGGTCTGGGGTTAAAAGAAAAGAAAATAACTCGGCAAAGTATCGCACTTTATGCCTACGTATTCCCGTCTGGAACAAGAAATCAGAGTCAACGTAGTTCGCCTACCTACGGGAAAGGAGGGGAAGGTTGCTCGCTAGGATATCGCATCTTATGCCTACGTACTTTTATACAACATGAAAGATCAGAGCAAACGTAGTTCGGGCTACGGAAGACACAGATTTGTCTGTTTATCTTTTATCCTTCTGAAAAAGGTTTTCTCCTGATTACGGGTCCAAGCGAACAAAAATGACACTTTGATTGGTTTTCAGTCTTTTACGCAAGAACTGTCTTTTATTGATGTTTGAAACCTTATTACTGTGTTTTGAATGATTTTGAGATAGAAGAGAAAGAACTCTAAAACCTAGGGTTTGAAATGGGAATCAAAACTACCCTAATGTTGTCATGCATGGATTAACACCTAATGTCTGTCATATTTCTCTCTTGCGCAGAGAGAAACAGAGATCCTAGGGGATAAACGGAAAAGAAACAACAAATATACAGTAAAGCAGTAAAATGCATGAGATTTAGCAATACAAGCGAGGCAAGGGAGACCCACTCAACCTCGAACCTAAAAAACAATAGGCAAAGTGAAACAACTTCACTTCAAACCTAAGGGGAAATTTAACAAACAATACAGCAAAGAAAATAAAACCCCAAAACCAGCTCTGACAGCACACCAGCTCCTATAGCAACAACTCTGAAAAACATCCAACTCTGACAGTTGATTAACAGCAAAACAGTAACATCTTCAAGTGAACCCCAAGATCAAACTCCAATGGCCTCCAAGCTTTAGGTGAGCTCCATCTTCAAGGCAAGCACTCCAGAAGAGAATCACTTAACAGAATAAGTTGGAATGATAAAACAGCTTATTGACAACAAAAGGAAGCATATAAGTGTTTATCATCATGAAAGACTGGTTCCCTCAAAGTTCTACCTCTAAGGTAAGGCCACTTATCCCTCCAAAGGAGGGAGGTGAATACCCTAGAGGGACTTTATGTCATAGAGAGGAATGGAAGCACAAGAAGCTATCCATGCTTGTACAAAGAATTTAGTCTTTTCTAAGGCTCTGCTTATCCCTATTTCCTATGTCTTCAAAAACATCTTCAAGCACAAGAATATTCATGCATCCAACTTTGATCTCCATCTTCAATCTTCTCTTATGTTCCTTCATTCTCCACAAGCCCAATCCAAGCCCCATACCCCATAGCAAAGCCCAACCCCAAGCAAACAATACAAAAGCCCATAATGGCCACACCAAACAATCACACTATTTACAAAAATCAAGTAAAATAGTAGTATATTATTAAAAATCCTAAAATTAATTCTAAGGGGATTTATACATCTACCCTACATACCCTATATTTCCCAGCTCCTAATTCAAGCTAAAAACCCAAAATTTAAGTGTTATGATGCACCTATGTCAAGTTTAACCCTAATTCTAGTCACCCTAATGTTGATGGTTCAAAACTAAACAAGATTAAATCACAAAAATGTGAGATAAATCTCTAAGGGAACCTAATACTCTAATCTAACCATATGAAAAAGAATCACATCAAAATATGAAAGGAAATGGCTAAACAAAATTCAACAAAATGGATATACAAATTAAAATGCAATAAAAGCAACTAAATGTGGAAATTCACCAAAAATAGAAAAAATGATTAAAATGCAAATTTTATTTTTTTGATAATTTTCTTGAGACATTAATGAGAATGAGGAAAAAAATCCCAGGTAAAAATGACTATTTTTAAATTTATTATGATTTATTTCATTCCTATATGCAAACATGAAATAAAATGAAAATCAATAAAAATGGAAAATAACGCGTGGCAGATAGCAATTTCTACAGTTCAGAAACTGATTGGGCCCAGGAGGGGGGTGCCAACATCAAAGCGCTAGGCCGAATACAGCTTAGAAAAGCCTAAAAAACAAGGAAAAGAAAAAAAAAGACTGGGGGGGGGGGTGCGAATAACAAATATTCGCCTTATAAACCCGGTTGGGCCTCCCACCGGGGGGTGTGAATAACAAAATGGCCTAAGGCCCAGAACATAACACAGATGGGAGAGGGGGTGCCAATGGGAAACGAGGAGTAGGGTCATTGAGCAAGCACAATGGGCCTAAGGCCCCGACCCAATCCCCACTGAACATTAGTAAAAAACTAAACCCTAGTTCTACTACCATTCCCTCACTACTACTGTTCATTGTCCTCACACCCCTAACGGTGCAAATCCCCCAACCTCAACCTCTCTCCGAAACCACCAATATCTCCTAAATCGAACCATAAACCTTACTCTCAAATCCAACGCCAGCAACATTCTTCAACTATCCGCCATTTACAACGATTAGTCCCTCAAAGCTCAGCTCAGAAACAATAATCCCTAACCTACTCGCCTCACAAAACGTTGATATTCAAAACGAGGCACAAGGTTTTAACCTAATCGTTTCAACCTAATTATCCTCAAAACCTAAATCTACAGCTAACATGCAATGAGTTAGGTGAGAAGGAAAAGAAACCTGGATGATGATGCTGAGAGGATCTACGGATGCCGAAGAGCTTCTGACGAAAGTCTTGAAGAAAATCTGGAGAAAGCTCTATGAAGATCTACGAAGCATGGACGAAATCTGGAAAACTGGTTGAAGATTGCTGACGCTCGTTGAAGATCTTCGTTGAAGGTTCTTGCAAGTCTAAGAAATCTGATGAATCTGGACGAACGGGAGATGTTGGATGGAGATCCAGATGAAGAACACGATGCGATGACGAGATCGTTGAATTGATGGAACTGTTGATGAATCTGGAGAATGACGAACGATGAAGATGATGAATGATTTGGGAATGGTCGATTTTCTGGCGAATCTGGACGATCAATGAGTGATGCTGATGAAGATCAAGATGAAGAACACGATGATGTTCTTGGTGATTTGTAGAAATCTGGAAAAAATGGAGAATTTGATGAGTTTTCCGGCGAGGTTAGCAGATTCCGGCGACAGTTGCGGAGGAGACGCGGTGGTCCGGTGAGTTTTGCATGGCCGGCGGTGAAGGGGACCGGCGGGTCTCAGAGGCAGATGCGTGGCAGAGGGAGGAGGGAGAGGGAGACGTGTGGATCAGAGGGAGGTTGAGGAGGGAACACGTGGCTCAGAGTGGAGATAGTGGAGTGTGCGTTGGCAATGAGTGTGTGAAGTGGCTAACCCCGAGTTGCACGCGTGGCATGACCTTTATACGACATGTGGCTGTTGGACCTTGGACTCTAATCTGAGCCTCATGAAATGGATAATGTCCCAATTACTAATGACTCAAAATTAAACATGATTAAGGACCAATTAACCCAACGAAAATGAATATTAAACTAATTAACTAAACAAAATTTAATAATAAAAACCCTAATTAAACTAAAACGAAAATTAATTAAAAACCTAATTAAAATCTCTAACTAACCCTAATTAATGACCTAAACGAAAATTTCTAATAACCCTAATTAATCCTAAAAACAAAATTAATCCTAATTAAAAACCTAAATGAAAATAAAACACAAAATCCTAATTAACCTATTAAAAACAGAAAAAATTATTTAATATCTATATCTATTTAAAATTCCAATTAAATCTGAAAAATCAATTAAAATCTAATAAAATCTAAAAAAACATTAATATCTATTTTTAAAAAATCTATTCTTATTTAAGAAAAGTAATATCTAGAAAATTAAAAACTATTCTATTTAGGGATAAAACTAATATTAAAATCTATTAAATCTATTAAAAAAAGGAATATCTATTTAAAAATCTAAAAACTATTTACGAGAATCTATTAAATTCTATAAACAAAATACTAACCTATTTACTATCTAAAGAAGCAAATAACCCTATTAAAAATCTATTAAATGCATTAAAAATATAGAAAATAAAAGAGAAAAAACTAAAAATTGCCAGGAGGCCGATTAAATCGATTAGAGAACAATTGTGCAACCATAACGAAACCCGGGCACCGAGATGGCCTGAAAACCACAGGGAACGAGCATCAATTCTCAAAATACACTTATTCAAACCGGTCTGAACTGCCTGAAACGCCAGGGGCTGTAATCCCGATAAAACCAATCTGACTGAGAAAAATGCAATGCATGCAGTATGCGAATGCAAATGCACAATGCGTCAAAACATAAACCAGGTGCGAAAACCGGTTGGTCAAATTTTGGGGTGCAACACAGAGCCTCCCTCGAGGCCCTCATTCAGGGTATGGAAGAACCTCTGCGAGCCTACATTAAAAGGTTTAAAAAGGAGGCCATCCAAGCCTCCGCCCCTAATGACATGAAGAGATTCCTGCTAGAACGCATGCTCCTTCCCCGCATAGACTTCGCTAAGGCTATAGGCCTCCGCCCCCGTGCAACATTGGATGCTTTCCTTCTTAGAGCTCAGTCGTATATTTTGTACAAGGATAAGGAGGCCACCAGCTCTCCCCGAGAGTCTAGGCACCGGGAGAATGCCCGGTCAAACAGGGTCAACGAGCCCTCAATATCCCATTGAGGAGATAAAAAACGAGAAGATGGTCCTCGAGAGACCCGGGACAACAAGGGGCCATCCGGAAGGTTCCACAAATACACCCCCTTGACAGTCTCAAGGGAAAATATTCTCACTGAGTGTGCCAACTCAGAATTTTGTCAGGCAGGAGTCAGGTTTCCAAAGCAGATATTGGCCAAACCCAATACAAACAAGTCCAAATACTACCGATTCCACAAGAGTCACAGTCATACGACAGAAGATTGCATCCACCTTAAGGATGCCATTGAAATAATCATTAGGGAAGGGCACCTGAAACAGTTCGCCAAGCGAAAGGAAGCTCCTCGACCAGACGCCCAAGAGGCCCAAAAGGTCGAAGAAGAAACACCTTCCTCCGGAGAAACCAGCCTGCAGGTCGCCATGAGCATCTTACGACCTGAAGATTTTTGCGTCCCATAGGGGCTCTCCGCCCCTCCATATTTTTCCACACATAATCCGTGGGAGACGTTCCCCTCCTCCATGGTCATTTCCGGGGGAGGTTCCAACAAAGTAATAGTAGGATCCGTCAAGAGGAAATTTGAGCATCTCATAAGCAGCAGTTCAAACCGAAACTTCACCCTTGACAAGATCAGGGGAGAGTCTGTCCCTATTTGCTTATACTGCAAAGAGCTCGTCGGCGGAGCACCCAACACCAACATCCCTCTGCTCGTCAGAGCTCAAATGGCGAACTTTGATGTCCGACGAATCCTCGTCGATCAAGGTAGCTGCGTCGATATCGTATACTTCCAGACGTTCTCCATTCTCCAGCTGGATGAATCACATTTAACTTCCTACGTGGGCTCTGACCTCCAAGGTTTCAATGGATCAGTGACAAAGCCTTGGGGGTATGTTGAGATAATCGTTACCTTCGGATCCGCCTAGACTGCCAGATCTATCAAACTACAGTTCCTCGTAATAGATTGCTCGTCTTTATACCAATGCGTCTTCATTCGACCAACTCTAGCCGAGCTGGTGGTCGTACCTTCAACAGTACACCTGAAGATGAAATACTACACTTCCAAAGGCCTTCTCACAACTCTACACAGGGACATAGAAGCTGTGAGGATATGTTTTGAAGCAGCATCAAAGGGACTGAACGCCATCACCGCCAGATCGAAGACACCTGCCCAATCACCTCTGCCCAGTAACTCTAACGAAGCAAATCCACTCCCTCGCATCGATTCCGTCGACCTCGAAAACCGCTTCTCTGAAGACGACCAAAAAATCAAAGGGCAAAAGGAAAGGAGGTCCTATCACCTTCGGATACCCTCTCTGGTAGCAGTGAAGTCACCTATTCTATGTGCCCCATCCCAAATGGAGAATTCGAGCTTGTCCCACTCGGCGGCGACCCTCAGCGAGCAGTGTAGATTGAAGCCAGTCTCCCCGAGCTAGCAAGGAAACAACTAATAGAATGTCTTTAGGAGAATGCAGACCTATTCGCGTGGAGCACCACAGAGATGCCCAGATTGGACCCTGAGGTGACCTGTCACCACCTCACCGTCGACTCCGTTGCTAGAGCTGTTGCCCGACGTAGACGACGATAGTCCTCAGAGAAAATGGTGGTTGCCGAGCAAGCTGTAAAGGACCTCTTAGAGGAAAATTTTATATCAGAGGGCAAGTACTCCACTTGGCTGTCAAATGTTGTACTCGTTAAAAAGAATAATGGAAAATGGCGTATGTGTGTTGATTATACCGATTTAACAGGGCATTCCATAAAGACGCATACCCCCTCCTCAACATAGATAAACTAGTTGGTAATTCTGCCAGTTTTAATTTGCTATATTTTATGGATGCCTATTCAGGCTACAACCAAATACCCATGAAAAAAAGCGACAAGAAGTACACGACCTTCATGACCGAATCAGGCAACTATTACTACAATGTAATGCCCTTCACCTAAAAAATGTCGGCGCTACCTACCAAAGAATGATGAACAAGGTTTTCCAAGGAGAGATTGGGGACATGCTTAAATTCTATATGGACGACATGATCATGAAGTCCCACGATGAATTCAACCACACGTCCCATTTAAGGAAGGTTTTCGAGCAGGCCATTGATACAGGATGCGCTTTAACCCAGAAAAATGCACGTTCGAGGTACGAGTGGGCAAGTTCCTCGACTTCTACTTAACCGAAGAAGGAATTGCAGCTAACTCCGACAAGTGCAGAGCCTTCTCCGAGTTCCCCACACCGAACTCAAAAAAGTATATCCAGTCCCTCAATGGGATGCTCGTATCGCTTTCCCGCTTCGTAGCCAAATCTGCCCAACACGCCCTCCCCTTCTTCAAACTCCTCCGCAAGGAAGCCACATTCGAATGGATAGAAGAATGTGACAAATCTCTCCTCCACCTAAAGCAAACCATATCTGCACCTCGAGTCCTCTCCCGACCAGAAAACGGGGAAACCCTCTTTCTCTACCTCGCCGTTGCAACCGAGGCTGTGAGCGCAACCCTCATCCGTGAAACCCATGACGGGAAGAAGCCCATCTATTTCACAAGCAAGGCGCTGCAGGGGCCATTATTACGGTATCAAGAAATAGAGAAGATGGCTCTCACCCTTATCAACGCTGCCAAAAGACTAAGGCACTATTTTCTGACCCACACCATTGTGGTACGCAAGGACCATCCCATAAAGCAACTGCTGGGCCGCCTAGATATGATCGGAAGGATGTTCATATGGTCGTTAGAGCTGTCTGAGTTTGACATCCGGTACGAGAGCAGAAAGGCCCTGAAGGCTCATGTACTAGCTGACTTCGTGGCAGAAATGACTTTGCCCGTGCAACCTAACGAAGGTGCTTGCAGGTGGGTCATATTTGTCGTTGAGGCCTCTAGCTCAACAGGTAGCGGAGCATGTGTCATCCTAGAGAGCGAGGAGGGAATCCTCATCAAAGTCTCACTCACACTATCCTTCCCAACCTCGAACAACCAGGCTGAGTACGAGGCCTTCCTGGCTGGTCTACGCCTCGCTGATGATTTGGGAGCAGATGAAGTTGTCATCTACATCGATTCTCAGCTAGTGGCCCTCCAGGTCTGAGGAGAGTACCAGGTGTCGCTACTGCGAAAATCGGCGCCGGCTGAACAGAAGAGTCGCCACCGCGCGTTATTTATCCCAAAGAGGGGAAAGGAAACGCTCAGAGTAAACCTACCGCAAAGACGAGAAAGGAATGGTCATCGCAACCAAATCCTGGATTTGGGAGTCGGTTACGCAAGGGGAAGGTATTAGCACCCCTCACGTCCGTCGTACTCGACGGGATCCACGCTTGTTTTCTAGTACGGATTATTATTCTATCTATTCTGCAGGTCTGGGGTTAAAAGAAAATAAAATGACTCGGCAAAGTATCGCACTTTATGCCTACGTATTCCCGTCTGGAACGAGAAATCAGAGTCAACGTAGTTCGCCTACCTACGGGAAAGGAGGGGAAGGTTGCTCGCTAGGATATCGCATCCTATGCCTACGTACTTTCATACAGCATGAAAGATCAGAGCAAACGTAGTTTGGGCCACGTACGACACAAATCTGTTTTGATTGCTTTTATCTCTTTCTAAAAAAGGGTTTTTCTGATTATTGGTCCAAGCGGACAAAAATGACGTTTTGATGAGTTCACATTCCTTTACGGAAGAAGTGTCTTTTATTGGATTTGAAATCTTATTGTGTTTTTCTGTTTGTTTTGAGAAAGAAGAGACAGAACTCTAACCTATGGTTGCAAAGGGAATCAAACTAACCTAATGTTATCATGCATGGGTTAAGACCTAATGTCTATCATGCTCCTCTCTTGCGCAGAGAGAAACAGAGATCCTAAGGGAATAGACGGAAACAGAAACAATAGCATATATACAATAGAGCAGTAAAATGCATGGGTGCAGCAATACAAGCGAGGCAAGGGAGTCCCACTCAACCTCGAACCTAGAAAACAACAGGCAAAAGCGAACAAGATTTGCTTTCAACCTAACAGGTTAAATGGCAAACAATACAATCAAGGAAATTCAAACAATACATCAAAAATTAAACAGCTAAAATAAACAGCCAACAACAGTCTTTATCAACATCTGTCTTCAAATCATCTTCAACTATCTACAGGCTTCAAGCAAGCATCAGTCTTCATCTTCAAGCCTTCAAGCAAGGTCTCTATCTTCAATCTTTCAGTGGCTTTTCTTCAAGTCCCAATCTCCAAGATGAGTAGCAGTCAACAAGATGAATTGGATGTTAAGCAATTAGTTGCCTACCAAGGGTGGCCTACTGACTGTTAACATGATACTGACAGTTTTCTCTCAAAAGTTCTATCTTTTAAATACATTCACTAATCCTTCCAAAGGAAGGAGGTGGGTATTTAAAAGAGACTTTGAATCATAGAGAAAGAATGGAGGCAAACAACACCTTCCATGTTTATGAAGCAAGTTTTTTACTCTAGAGCTCTACCTAGCTCCTAGATCTTATAACCTTCAACAGCTGCCAGCAGGATACTCTTCATCAACCCTGGAAATTGGTCTTCATTCTCTTAATCTTCAATGGGCTTCATCAGCACAGTCTTCAGCTCAAACCCAAACCCCAAGCAGGCCCAATACCCCACACAGTCAAATAATAACCCTAGAGAGGGCACACCACACAATCAATCAAATACAGGAAATATACTAGTAGTATTAATATAAAAGGGGAACTCCTAGCATTTTCTAAGGGATCTATTACTTACCCATAATACCCCTATAGCCCTATACCCAAAATTCAAACTACAACTCCTAAAAGAAATGATCTATCACACCTATGTCACACCTAAACCCTAATTTTGATTCTCCTAATCACACCTAACCAAAACATCTAAAACTTAATCCTAAAATCATGAATTAAATCTCATATGAAATTTAAAGTCCTAAGTGAAGTACCCTAAAAAGAATGGGTCCAAAATATAAAAGGATCTAGCTAAACTAAAATCAACAAGATCAAGTATTAAACTAAACATCACTTAAGACCTATTTAAAAGAAAAATATACTAAAAATGCAAAAATAAAATGAAATGCTAATTTTATTACATGACAATTTTCTTAACAGAAATAGAAAAAAGATGCAAAAACAACCACTTAAAAATCAATAAAATTCAATTTAATATGCAATTTCTAAATTTGAAGAAATTAAAAGAAAATAAAAATAAAAGAAAAGGGAGAGGGGGTGTTAGAAGTAACGCGCCCAGGGTATTATCCAGATGGGCCAGGTATCAGGGGGGCGCGCATAGCAAATGTTTAGGCCCAGACCAACACAAAAATTAATTCAGAAAATCAAAAATAAAAAGAAACACGAGCGGTGTAAATAGCAGGACAAATCAGTTCAAAATATTGTGGGCCTTGATATGGGGGTGCGAGTAGTATCATTCAACTTAAGCCCAATCTGAGAACTTAAGTGAAACGGTGCGTTTCACGTTTATGAATTCCCTCCTATTTCAACTTTGAATCTAAGCCGTTCGATCACGTTCTCAGTCAACCATGAAGACCTCATCCAACGCTTGTCATGCTTCGTCTTCCTCATGCCTAGGGTTTGTGCCATGAAAGCCATGAAAACCGAACCTCATGCATCATCTTCTCCTCACTCGTGTCTGCTCAATTCTTCATCAAACTCAAAAGTGTAAAAAGCAAAGTTACTCCAAATCTCTCCCTGATCAAGCCTATGGTATCAACATCCATTAATATCAACTCTAGCATGAAACACGATCTCCACCTCAAAATTACTCAGAATTTTCATCATCACCAATCCATGATCTAAGTACACTAAACTCTTCATGGCCTTGCACTGATCAATAATCACTAACAATTCAAGATTCTAACAACCTAATCACCATGTTCTAGGTCTCAACAGAATTTGTGCTCCAATGTCAAACTCCATGAAATGCTCTCACACTCACTGGAATTGATCATCTACCTATTCCTAACAGTTCTAACCTAATGATTCTACATCATGCTATCTATTCTATGCTAATTCGAAGAAAACACTAACCTGGTAGAAATCTGAAAACAGATGGTGAAATCCTTGGATTCACAGCTAGCAATGCTCTAGACTTGCTCAATGGAGGTGGATCTTGATACTGTATGCAGCAACTCTTGCTCAAATGCTTTGGATTGCCATAACCAACATCAATTGCACTTGGATGAGAGAAAGTGGTATAGCACGATTCTTGTAATTTCTTCTTCAGATCTTGCTTGCAATGTACTCAGGGATGATTCTTGAATGGAATTGGATCATAAAATTGAATGAATGATGAAGAATTGAGAAGTTTTGAATGAATTTGCAAAAATGCAAAATGGAGTGAAACTAGGTGCTTTGGATCAAAATGAAGTGTAACCCTGCATTGAAGGAGCTCTAGGGTTTATATAGATGCCCATGGAAACATTTAGAAATTGCTGGAAGCATCTTGTACACCAATCCCTTGTGTTTTGACATGTGTCACTTTAATCATAAGCAAGCCATGATATCTCTCAAACTTTGAACTAAACTCAAAAATCCACTATTGCCAATGGTCTCAAAACATTGTTTCCAATCAAAATGACCTATAATTTCATCCCATTTGGACATGTTATGAAAAATCTCATTTTTTTAAGTCACTTTTATTCATTAAATCCACCTTTAATTGACAAAATTTGCAACCTTGAGCTATGAACATTTGCCAACTTCCATGACCACTTTTCTAGACTCAAAATTTCATTTGGAACAACTTTGATGTTGTGAAGTGTTTCATTTGAGGCTTCCTTGCATGAGTTTTAGGCATATGCTTGAAATGACCTGTAATTCTCAAATGACCAAAATACCCTTTTCTTGCCAAGGTCATAAGTAGAGTTCCACAAATCAGATGAAGGCATACCATACCTTTCTAGAAAGCTAAGAGCATTAGGAACAACTTCCATGTTGACCAGAAATCCATTTGAAAGCTCCTTGAGGGGTAAAAGTTGCTTGGAAGACAAGTAACTTTCACAGACAAAATTTCAGATGCCTCAGATGACCTGTAACTTGCAAGAACCATAACTTGAGTTATATAAATCTCCTTGATGTCTTCCACCACTAAAATTAAAGGTCTTAAGATCCTCTAAAAGTTTCATGTTGGCCAAGGATCCATTTGAAGCTTGCATTTTGAATTATCTTGCTTGGAAGTTTGACCTAAATTAGGGGATTTTACACAGAAACCCTAATTTAGAAACTTCTCTTCTTCTTGATTCCTCTTGATTTATCCTTGGCACAACACCACATCCATATCTACATGTAAAATGAGGCATCCCACATCTTTCAAACAGACCTTGATGCCTTTCAATCAAGCATTTGACCTAGGGTTGACCTAGGGTTGACCCAGATGAAACCCTAGTTGACTGTCTTCCACTGCAGCTCTTGTAATCACATCAATGACTTGCCTCACTTTCAAAATGACCCTCTAGGTCTTCCATGATGTCTATATACCCTCCATTCTCAATTCACAACTCACAACTCCTTTGATGATCTTCAAGTATACTCAAGATAAGAGAGAGATCCACTGCTTGGTCCACTAACTTCTCAGATTTCAATTTCTTTCTGATGACTTGGATAGGCTTGAATTTGAATAAGAACCTCTTGATAGGCTCATAGAGATAAGAATAGTACTTGGTCCCTTGTTGGATGACTTGCTCATGCTATGCTATGCAGATGAATTAATTGTGTACATGACCTAATATGTACATTCTAATGCAATTGAAACATAAACCAAATGAAGTAGGTTGAGAAAATTTTAGGGTGCAACAGCTGCCCCTATTCAAGCGACTTGGACCCGACTGGGTGAAGTGCGAACGGCCTTCAAACATTCGAGGTACGAGACAGTTGAATACTAAGAACCCGGAAATTTGCCAACCGCAGAAATGAACAGCACGACTGTTTGGGGAACATTATCTACAAATCTGATTTCGTCATTATCTTGTCAATACTGGAACGAACTCATTGACTTCACTGGGAGAAGTACTTCTGTCAACAAAACATGATCCTGCCAACGATACAGGAAAATCACTCTGTCACCATTACAGGAAAATAACACCGTCATCACTCCGCCACCACTGCGGGAAGATAATCTGGAAAAACAACAACACCGCCATCGCTACGGGTACTACTTTATCATTACTACAGTAAATAACTCCGCCACTACTGCGGGAAATAACTCCGTCACCACTACGGGAAAATAACTCCGCCACCACTGCGGGAAAATAACTCTGTCACCACTACGGGAAAATAACTCTGCCACCACTGCGGGAAATAACTCCGCCACCACTGCGGGAAATAACTCCGTCACCACTGCGGGAAAATAACTCCGTCACCACTACGGGAAATAACTCCGTCACCACTACGGGAAAATAACTCCGCCACCACTACGGGAAGATAACTCCGCCACCACTGCGGGAAATAACTCCGTCACCACTACGGGAAAATAACTCCGTCACCACTACGGGAAGATAACTCCGCCACCACTGCGGGAAATAACTCTGTCACCACTACGGGAAAATAACTTTGATACAACTTTTCTGCCTATCTTTGCAACAGCTAGCTCTATCAATCATATGGGTAACACAATCCGAGTCTAATCTTCCAATTTCCAGTGCTGACATGGCAGAAAATCTGAGAAGGACTCTACTGGGGATTTTCTGAATCCACACTGCCAGACAAATTCGAAAGATCGATTCACGAAATCTTCTGATGCTGTCACAACAACGACCTTGAAGAAATACTCCGCTGGAGGGGTAAGAGAAACTTTAAACAAGCAACTCTGTGGGGAACAATGTCACGATTGACATTATCATTACATGTCTCATGCCGAGATCTTGAATGCTTAGTAATTAATTTGAGCAAGAGCTCTCTCCACCTGCAAGGGAAACAACATTTGAAAACAAACGGTTAACCAACCTGGTTTATGTTTCAAAATGCATATGTTTGACAATGGCGTAATGCTCCATTCGACATGGAAATGCTACGCGTTTTTTTATTTGGTAGATGCAAATATGACACTATATGCTAATGCAAATGCAGACTTGAACTGCTGGGATACAGAAACCGCCTCAGCAAAATAAATGCTGAAGATAATGCCAACTCCGCTGGGGGTAACCGGGCGTTATAGAATTATTCCAGCAAAATAAATGCTGGAAGAGTGAAGCCCGCTTCGCTGAGGAGTAACTGAATGCGCCAATCATGATAGGACTTCTGCTGGAGAGTGAACGGGTATCACACGGTATTCCGACAAAATAAATGCCAGGACACACAACCAACTCTACCGGGAAGAGTCTTAATCTTCGAGTTCCACTGGGAGGAAAGAAAACACTTGCTGAAAAGAGAACTCCGCTGGGGACGAAACGATTCTCTTGGGGAAAATCAACTGTCTCCGCTGGGGGAGAGATGACCCTTCTGGGAAGGGTAAACTGCCTAAGTACAACTCACGAGTTGGAAATGTTAATCTTCTGAGGCTAAACCACTCTGCTCGGGATAGGGGGTCCTTTTGGGGGACACCACGCTGTCTGAATACAGCCTTTGATCTCGGAATCATCAATTCTGCTGAGAGTAAACGACTTTGCTGGAGGATGTCCTTCGAAATAAGCTACGACTAGCTGGGGAATTCGATCCCTCTTCAGTAAGGAACATTGTCATCTCAGAAGCGCGACCTGCATGGGGATTGAGTCTTTCGTTACAAGCTTCTGGTCAGTACTGCAATCTTTTGATCGTCCACGTCATACGACTACGAACCCTGCAACACCACAAACAAGACAAGACAAGTCTATGCAACCAAATCTATTCAGGTTAGTGTTAGTGACATTATTTTCAGTTAATTCAAAGTTTTAGCAATTATTGGCAAGGGCTAGTGACGTTATACACTTGCTAGTTTTATTAAACCTCGGCGTTGTCATGTACAAAACAGTAAAGAACCAACATCAAGTACTGAATAACATGTTTTATTGATTGGGCCCCTAAATGGGCGGAGTTTTGTACACGGGATGTAACTCCTGAAAAGAGGAAGCTACGCACAACAAATATACAAGTATGCACAAGAAGCATAGATATAATGACAAATCAAATTTGTACACATGTCGGCAACAGGATGCAGACGACCATCACGAGCTGATCCTCCTATGACTCGCCCGACTCTAATGCTTTCCCGGTATTCACACTTCCGAAGAGATTGTATCTGATAATCGACCCCTCAGGTACATCCTCCCGCACCAATGCTCACTGCAGTATCAAATTCGGACCGCAGTCATTTTCTTTTCAAATCCCTAACTTTTGCGTGAAATGCCCTTTACGGGTTTTCAGTTCACCAGGATACCCTTTTTTGCCGAAGCCGCCCAGTGTAGGTTTTCAACTTCGCGGGTGTACATTTTTTCAGTTTTATCCCTAATTTTTGCCCGAACCTTTCATTCTGTTTTTGGTTCGCCAGGATGCCCCATTTTTGCCTGGACTCTCTTTTTTCTGTCCAGCGGGTCAATTTCAAGCAAAGTATTTTTTAACTGCGTCCGAATTCACAGGCGACGTAAAGTCTTCACCGTCCATGGTGGACAACAACAAAGCCCCTCCTGAAAAGACTTTTCTGACAACGTATGGCCCTTCGTAGTTGGGGTCCACTTGCCCCTGTAATCTGCCTGTGGCGGGAGAATCCTCTTTAGCACAAGGTCGCCCGTCTAAAAGCTCCGAGGATGTATCTTCTTATCATATGCTTTCTTCATTCGGCTCTGGTACAAACGACCGTATGCTAGAGAAGCTAGCCTCTTCTCATCCATTAAACTCAGCTGGTTCAACCTGTCTTTCACCCATTCTGCCTCGTCTAGTTGGACATCTCGTAATACTCTCAGCGAAGGAATCTCAACTTCCAGTGGTAACACTGCTTCCATTCCATATACCAACGAGAACGGGGTTGCCCCGGTTGATGTGCGTACCGTCGTACGATAACCGTGCAAAGCAAAAGGTAGCATCTCATGCCAATCCTTATAGGTCACCACCATCTTCTGAACAATCTTCTTTATATTCTTATTGGCCGCTTCAACAGCGCCATTCATCTTGGGTCGATAAGGGGAGGAGTTGTGATGCTCGATCTTAAAACTCTGACACAACTCCTTCATCATTTTGTTATTCAGGTTTGAACCGTTGTCAGTAATTATCCGCTCAGGGATTCCATATCTGCAAATGATATCTCTCTTGATGAATCGGGCTACCACCTGCTTAGTCACATTTGCATAAGATGCCGCTTCCACCCACTTGGTGAAATAATCGATTGCTACTAGAATGAACCGGTGTCCGTTAGAAGCCGTCGGCTCGATCTTTCCAATCATATCGATTCCCCACATCGAGAATGGCCATGGCAATGACATCACGTTCAGAGGACTCGGAGGCACACGGATCTTATCTGCATAGATTTGGCACTTATGACACTTCCTCGCAAACTTGAAACAATCAGTTTCCATGGTTAGCCAAAAATAACTTGCCCGCAGCAGCTTCCTCGTCATAGAATGCCCACCAGCATGCATACCAAATGTACCCTCATGTATTTCCTCCATGAGCAGCTTCGCCTCTTTTTCGTCTACACAACGTAGTAGCACCAAGTCGTGATTTCTTCTGTATAAGACACCGTCCGGATTCAAATAGAAATTACCCGCCAATCTCCTGAGAGTCTTCTGATAGTGATTGGATGCCCCAGCCGGATACTCTTTATTTTTCAGGAAATTAAGGATATCAAAATACCACGGTTTATCATCAGATGCTTCGTCAATGGCAAACACGAAGGCGGGTCTATCAAGCCGAGAGATAACAATTCTGGGAGCCTCATTCCAGAAGTTGACTTTGTACATAGAAGACAAAGTGGCCAGGGCGTCAGCCATCTGATTCTCTGCTCGCGGTACATGATGCAATTCAACCTTGTCAAAGAAAGGCAACAATCTCCTCGCATAATTCATGTACGGTATCAAATTGGGCTGACGTGTCTCCCATTCTCCTTTTATTTGATTCACCACCAGAGCTGAGTCTCCGTATACATCCAGATTTTTGATTCGCAAATCAATGGCTTCTTCAAGCCCCATGATACAAGCTTCGTAATCGGCTTCATTATTGGTAACTGGAAAGGTCAATCGGGCAGTAAACGGGATGTGCGACCCGTGTGGAGTAGTGATAATTGCCCCTATTCCGCTACCGTAGGCGTTTACAGCTCCGTCAAAGATCAACTTCCATTTGGAGCCCAATTCTGGTCCTTCGTCTGGCAACGGCTCTTCACAATCCTTCATCTTTAGGTACATGATATCCTCGTCAGGAAAATCAAACCTCATCGATTGGTAGTCCTCAATAGGCTGCTCTGCCAAGTACTCAGATAATACACTCCCCTTTATGGCCTTCTGCGAGACATACTGGATGTCATATTCGGTCAAAACCATCTGCCAACGGGCAATTCTCCCCGATAATGCCTGCTTTTCGAATACATATTTGATAGGATCCATCTTCGATATGAGCATGGTTGTATGATTCAGCATGTATTGCCTCAAACGCTTGGCGGCCCAGGCTAACGCGCAACAAGTTTTTTCGAGCATTGAATATCGAGATTCACATTCCGTAAACTTCTTACTCAAGTAGTAGATCGCATGCTCTTTTCTTCCTGTCTCGTCGTGTTGACCGAGAACACAACCCATACTTCCCTCAAGAACTGTCAAATACATAATCAAAGGTCTCCCTGCCACTGGGGGTATCAAAATAGGAGGCTCCTGCAAATACTGCTTTATTTTATCGAACGCCTTTTGGAAATTTTCATTCCACGTTACAGCTTGGTCTTTTTTCAACAGCTTGAATAACGGCTCACACGTAGCCGTTAGGTGAGATATGAACCGAGCGATGTAGTTCAACCTCCCTAAAAACCCGCGCACCTCTTTTTCTGTTTTAGGCGTCGGCATCTCTTGTATTGCTTTTATTTTTGCAGGATCAACCTCTATTCCTCTTTCGCTCACGATAAACCCCAGCAGTTTACCCGATCTCACCCCGAAGGTGCACTTGTTAGGGTTCAGTCTCAGCCTGAACTTCCTAAGCCTTTTGAATAACTTCAGCAGATTCACCAAATGCTCTTCCTCCGTCTGGGATTTGGCAATCATATCATCGACATAAACCTCGATCTCCTTATGCATCATATCATGAAAAAGAGTTGTCATTGCACGCTGATACGTTGCCCCAGCATTCTTCAATCCGAAGGGCATCACTTTGTAACAAAATGTTCCCCAAGGTGTTATGAAAGTAGTCTTCTCCATGTCTTCTGGTGCCATTTTAATCTGATTATATCCCGAGAAGCCATCCATGAAGGAGAATACGGAGAATTGAGCAGTGTTGTCCACCAGCACATCGATGTGAGGAAGCGGAAAATCATCCTTCGGGCTCGCTTTGTTCAAATCACGGTAATCTACGCACATTCTCACTTTACCGTCTTTCTTTGGCACTGGTACAATATTAGCGACCCATGAGGGATATTTTGTAACAGCTAGGAAACCAGCATCCCACTGCTTTTGAACCTCCTCCTTAATTTTCACCACCATATCAGGTCTAGTTCTGCGAAGCTTCTGCTTGACCGACGGGCATTCTTCTTTTAACGGCAGGCGGTGCACAACCATATCTGTATCAAGCCCAGGCATGTCTTCATACGACCAAGCGAACACATCACTATACTCTCTGAGCATTTCAACTAGTCTTCGCTTGATGTCGCTCTGCAGCGCGGCTCCTATACGGATGTTCTTTTCAACCCCTTCCGACCCCAGGTTAATAATTTCAATGACCTCCTCATGAGGCAGAATGACTCGTTCTTCTTGCTTCACCAACCAAGACAAATCTTCGGGAACGTCACCATCTTCAACAATCTCTTCTTCGGCCTGAAATACTAGGTGCTCAAAGTCGAGACGAGTCATAGGAGGTTCAATGATGTCATCTGAAAATGTTATCCTGCAAAAGGAATGGTTAAATGCTTCAAAATGCATATAAAGCGAATAACCACATTGCCATTTTATTGTAAAACACAAAACAGGAAAAACAGAGATCGCAATATTTGTACATGAAAAACGCCTTTTATTTAATGATTAAACAACGCAATGTACATAACGGCACATCCCTAAGCAAAATCATGATGCCTCGGGTAAGACACCAGATTGTTCAACAATTAAGAAAACAAAGTATTACTGTTTGAGAGTCACAGGAACAATCTCCTGAATAGACCAATTCCATAATCCTTGTCCTGGCACGCTCGGCTGAATCCAGGCGTCCATGTCGCAGTCGCTGTCTCCTTCTTCGGAATCTGAAACAGCGTTGCTGGCCTCGTGACACACTCCACTAGCGGTGATGGTTATCGGTCCTCTGAAACGGGGTGCCCCTGCAGCAGGCGTTGATGACGACGGTTGATATCCCAGCCCAAATCGGTCCATCTTCACGGGAATATCCAGCACCTTGCCCCAGCCCTTTGTCTCGCCAGTCTTCACTAGAGCTTGAGCTTCCTTGTATGACGAGATGGCTACCTCTGATGCTTTACTCGGCCCGGGACCTTTGTCTTTGATGCGCAACCCTTCAAAGGCTTGACAGGGCGTTTCATGAATCTCGCCGTCGACTTCTACATACTTGAATGATGACAGATGGCTAACCAATATATCTTCTTCTCCACAGACTGTGACCACACTGTCCCCTACCATGTATTTCAGCTTTTGGTGCAAGGTAGATGTGACTGCCCCAGCACCATGAATCCAGGGTCGTCCGAGAAGGCAGCTGTATGCTGGCTGGATGTCCATAATATAAAATTCAGTTGCGAAAACCTCCGGCCCCACCTGTAGAGGTAATGTTATGGACCCAAAGACTGTTCTTCGTGTACCATCAAATGCCCTGACCACCAAGTCACTAGGCGTACAAATGATTCCCCTGACGTCTAATTTCATCATTGCTTTCTTAGGCAGCACGTTCAAGGAAGATTCGGTGTCTACCAGTACATGAGACATGACTGAGCCCCTACACTCAACTGAGACGTGTAACGCCATGTTATGCTCTCTCCCATTCGGTGTCAAATCAAAGTCTGTAAATCCCAAGCTATGGCCTGCGTTCACATGCACCAACACCCCCTCCAACTGATTCACGGAAACATCTTGGGGTACGAAGGACGTATCCAGAACTTTCAGCAATGCATTTATGTGAGCTTCGGAGCATAATAGCAGCGACAGTATAGATATCTTTGACGACGTCTGTTGAAGGTGCTCAACAATCTTATAATCACTCTTATGAATAAGGCGCATGAACTCTTCCACATCCTTCAATGACGTTTCTTTTTCGTTCCTCTGCACCGGGACATTCTCATTCATCTTTCCTTTTCCTTTCTCCAGTCGTTCAGCCTCTACCTCAGGCGATATAAAGATTCTCCCACTTCTTGTCATCCCTCCGGTACCGACGACGTTGTCTACAACTTTAACTGGCTGCTTAATAACATCAATTTTCACCCCATCACAGTACACTTCCAACCCATAGGCCCAGGGGACTGCCTTAGTGCTCTCATAAGGGATTGGTCCTGCCTTGGTGATAGTGATTGGCGGTCGCCTGGCTGGCGCCGTTATAGTTATTGTTTATCGGGGAATCGTCACAGTAGCTACATCACTTCGCTCGTCCGCTGATAACTCTGCAGGTTCTTCAACTGCCGTTCTGTCGAATTGCAATGTGCCTCCATCTATCAAGGTCTGAATACCCTTCTTCAATTCATCACAACCCCCAACTTGGGTCCAACACTCTAAACAATACTCGTCGCAGCCTGGATACACACCTCCTTGCAATAACCTTTTCTTTATCTCACACAACGGTGTTTTGAGGTCATCAACATTCACAATCAAGTTCAAACCCTCCTCGGTTAAAATAGCATTTGCCCCATGATTGGGCATGGGCTTTTGCACTATGTTCGGACCCGCCTGTCCAAAATTTATAGCCTTACTATCCAATAGATCCTGCACCACATGCTTGAACGCATGGCAACCCTCTATATCGTGGCCAGGAGCCCCAGAGTGGAATTCACAGTGCTTGCTTGCGTCAAAGCCGTACAGAGGAGTGCCTGTTACTGGCGCCATGGTTCTCTTTTCCACTAAGTTCAAACCCAGTAACGTATGTAGCAATTCTGCATATGTTGAAGGAGGCGTTTCAAACACCCTCCTTGGTTTGCCCCCCTGGATTCTGCGTTGGGCAGGATGTACCCCCTATTGTGGTTGCCGTTGCTGTTGTTGTATTTGTTGTTGCTGAAATGGAATAGTAACACTTGCCACCTGCTGCGGCTGATTGTACTGGTTTCGACCTCTGCCCCGGCCTCGGCCTCGGCCCCCAAACACTGCACTTGCATCAGCTTGATGACACCCACCGAAAGCCCTTCTGTTACTGCCAGCTGAAGTGGATTCCTCATCTTGAAATCTTCCCTGTTTAATGTTGCTTTCAATCTTCTCTCCCATCAGGATTAAGTCTGAGAAACTGCCTAAGGACGTGTGAAACAGCTTGTCATAAAACATACCGGTAAATGTTCCTATGAACATATCATTCATTTCTTTGTCCTCCAAAGGAGGATGAACCCGGGCAGCCATGTCGCGCCATCTCTGCGCATACTCTTTGAAGCTCTCGCCCTTCTTCTGGGACAATCCCTGCAATTGGACCCGGTTGGGTGCCAAGTCACTGTTGTACTTATAGTGAGCCACAAACGCTTCAGCCAGCTGCTTCCATGTCTTTATCTGTGTTGGTTCCAACCCCATATACCATTCAAGGGAAGGACCAGACAAGCTATCTTGAAAGAAATGCATCAGCATCCTCTCATCGTTTGAATACGCCGACATCCTTCTGTAGTATGACCGCACGCGCACCTTGGGACAGGTATCCCCCTTATATTTGTCGAATGTGGGAGCTTTGAATTTTATTGGTACCCTCAGGCCAGGCACCAGACCCATTGTAGTCATATCTAAGCCAACAGCGCTTTGATTCACGACCTCCTTCATCTGCTCCTCGAGCATCTTGATTCTTTGAGAGTCATCCATAGGACCTTCGAAACCTCCACCGGAGAAAGCATCCTCTTGCTGATCTTCTAGCCAATTACCGTTCCCAGCTCCGTATCCATCGTACCCGTTGTTACGGCCAACTCTAGTCTGATTCATTACAGGGCCTCGCCCCCTGTTACCATATCCCGGAGCGACTCCTGCAGGTCCAAAAGCCATTAACCCAGCGCCATTTCCATTTCCGAATCCGCCATAACCCTGATTAGTCATACCAAATTCGTCCTGTCTGAAGCCCTGAGCGTTGAAGCCGTACTTCCCAGCATGATCAAACCCCTGGTCATTGAAGCCGAATCCATTATTACCGAAGCCATTACCTCCCATATTATCACCCAGGTTGACATCTCTGAGCCCAACGTTGTTGACGACAGTCTCGTTACCGATTCCAATGTTACCGTTCCCGGCGGCAGCGCCGTTGTTCACATTGACAGCAGGTATGTTTACCATAGGTGGAGCCACCGGTGTGGGGGTACCATCCCCGTGAATAGTGTCAACTCGCACAGAATTATGGTCTTCATTTCCGTGCCCAGCATTTCTCACCAACAAAGGCTGCACCAAAGCTTACAAATTCTCCTGGCCTTTCGCAATGGTCTCCATTGTCTGCATGAATAGCGCCAGCTTCTCACGCATGTCCTGCATTTCATTCTGCATCTGATCCATAATTCTTCTACAGTTGGTACGAGTGGAGTATCGGTGCGGGCGCTGACTTTCAATCCTAAAAAGACCTGGTATAGTGCAGGAAATGAGATACAGTTCAATAATCACCTGTAATGCAATATGAATGTGAATGCAATGCAATATGTGTCTGTGCATTAGGGCGTATCATTCCCCGATTCTAGTGCGAATGTGTCAGTGTGGTGACAGTGACAACAATACGAAGATCGGAGCCGAACCATAGAAAACACCTCATATATTGCAGAGAAATCCATTAAGCCAAGAATACAATATCAATGAGCGTACAATAAGAAGGCATGACCTCGACCAACAATCCTGGTGATGGTCAGCACAAATGCAAATAAAGCATACACATTAATACATGAAATGGCCAAGTGTTCCCATAGGCCTGGTACTCCTCTAATAACTTCTTAGTCTCTGGATGACTTGGTCGGGTAAGCAGACCCTCAACAAGTAGATCTCTTCGCTTGAGAACACGTCGCAAATCACCAGCGGATTCCTCCCATGCCCCTTCTCCGAAGCGATCCTCTAGCTTCCGCTTCTGAGACACAGCTTCTTTCTTGCCTTCGATGGCCTTGTTTAACGCATTCTGGAGACTATACCTCGCCATCACCTCCTCTTCATACTTCTTAGTACTAGCCTTCAACTGTTCTTCGAGTTCGGAAATTTGCTGCTTCAATCTGTCTTCCCTCTTTTTGTTGTTGGTTAGCGTAGCATTCCACGTCTTGTTACAAGAAGAGATTTCCCGGTGGGCGGCATCGAGTGCTTTCTTTTTGGACTCCAACATGTCATGAGAGCTTCTGAACTCTTTCCCCAGGCGTTCACGCTTCTTTTTCTCTTCGGTCAATTCAACACCTAGCCGGTTTACTAATTCAATCTGCTGTTGGAAAGAATGCACATCCTTGTTCTTCTCACTACGCATCTGAGCCAGTTCCTTTTCTAACCCTTCATTGACCTTCATCAAGGCTTCTTTTTCTTTTACAACTCGCTCGTAGACCTCCATAGTAACAGTGGTTGGTTCCTCTACCGGAATATGAACAGGGACTGGTGCAGCGGGAAATGGCATCAGCAACTGTCTTGCTCTCTCTTGGATCCAAACTTTGTACGGTACGTAAGCCTGACAATCGTTCTTCCCCAACAGTGGCTTCCCTCTTCTGTTGATACGCATCCAAGCATGTTGGAGCTTAGCTAGTAATTCTCCATTCAAATCACCGGTGAAGTACAGAGATTCCTGTACTTCTTCCTCCCTAGGTGGGTTCTTCAACGCGTATCCAAACTGGCGAACGAACAGAGATGGGTTGTAATTGATGCACCTTTTTCTTCCTATCAAAGGAACATTAGGATACCCAGAACAACTGAAAATAAGCTCAGACCCCAGCAAGTCTCGGTCAAACCACTCAATGTCTTTAGAAGATAGTCTCATCAGGTGCTCTGGCCAGTCAGCTGTAGTTGCACTATCTACAAAAGGTCCCTTCAGGGGGAGATGACTCTTAAACCACATGTTCAACAGCGGCGCACAACAGTAAACGGTCTTTCCTCTTCTGTTTTCATTTTTGTAGTGCAATGAATGATAGAGATCCCCAATTAAAGTGGGTACCGGGTTGCCAGCGGCAAACAGATGAAAAGCGTCCAAGTCCACAAAATTGGGTAAATTGGGAAACAGCACTATTCCGTAGATGCACAGAGCCAAGATAGCATTAAAGACTATCCAGCACCCGCTCTTGGCGTATTCTTGAGCTTTGCCAACCAGAAAATCAAGGGAGAAACCTGGAACCCCAAGCCAAGAAGTCACTGATAGTTCAGAAGCGTTCATGTGCAAGGCCTTAGCCAAGTCCTCCAGCTGGGGCTTAGCGTCACGATGGATGAAAGGAACCTTATTTTGTACCGGCAGCTCGATAAACTCTGCGTATTCCTCCATGGTAGGACCCAAAATAAAGTCAGCAAACGTAAAGCACCTCAATGCAGGGTCATAGAATTGCATCAAGGTGTACAACCCATTCATCTCAACAGCAGTTGGCTTGCAGACCAATCTCAACAATCTTCCATGACTCATCCTGAAACTTCTCCTAACCTCCTCATCAGCAAGGGACATCAGACCAAGTAGAGGAGTAATGTCCGGTGTAGGTAACTTGTACCCGACTGTCTTTCTCAAACCATCCATGATCAATAAGCAGAAGTCCGGGCACTAGAATCAGGGAATGCAAATGCACCTGCAGCACAGACACACTTTAATGAAATGCACATGATAATGGTTATGCGAGCAATGCAATGCAAATAGATGCAACAGGGACCAAACCAAACGGAGACGTATCCACTTCTTTCTCCTTCAGAATCTCTGAAAATACTAAGTTTCTTTTACCCATTCACTGTTCACTGCGCCGTCACCCCACTCACTCTCCCTCTTGTTCAAACCTCCGTCTCAACTTCTCTCTCAGCCTCTCGCCTACATCTTTTCCTCCGTTCAACCAACTTCTCTCACGTGTTCTTCTACAGATCTAGAACAAAACTCCATTCCTGTTGATGAATGCTGGAAACGGAGATGCTTGAGTTCAATCATGAACGAAAACGGATATGAAGGACTAATCGGAGATCAACGCTTGTATGTTGAGGATGGATCGTTTGAAGGTTTTATGAAGCTGCACGTTGTTGAACTGGTGACAAATCTTGAAAGGTTAATGTATCTGAAGAGGAAATCTGGAAGCGGTTACAATCTTCTTGCACTGATCTGGATGAAGATTTGACGACGATTCTTGATGTTTGATGAACATGCATGAAGGTTTGTGGAAGATCTGATGAAGATGTTTGGAGGATCTGGTGAAACTGATGAACTTTCTGGAGATTGGTGGATGTTGAAGAATACGGATGAAGGTTCTGGAAAATGATGAATGATGAAGTTCTTTGAAGGTCGTTGGATTTCTGAAGAAACTTGAAGAAGAATTTTGGAGATCTGGAAATTGTATGAAGCTCGGTGAACATTCTTGAAGAAGAACTGAAGGATCTAGAGAGGGGATTTGATCGCCTTTAATGATTCTGGAAATCTGATGGAAGAACATGAAGATTATTGATGAGTCTGGAGATGCTGACGAACATGAAGATCTTTGCGTTTTTCTGGAAAATCTGGATCTACGATGTTCTTGATGATGGAAGAATGATGAAGAACACATGAAGATCATTTGAAAAAAAAACTGGAAAACTGATGAAGATGATGAAGATGGACGTGTTTCTGGAAATAGCATGAAGATTGATGAGTTTTCCGGTGGATTTGGCTGTTTCCGGCGACGGTTGCAGTTACCGGCAAGTGGTTGCAAACTCCGGCGAGAAGTTATGGTGGCTCCGGCGAGCAGTTAGAAGGTAGTTGTGGTGGTCCCGATGGTGGTCCAATGGTGGTCGCCGGCAATTGCATGCCGGCTGGGAGGAGGGAGATAGTGGAGATCATGCTGTCACGCATGCAGAGCTGAGGGAGAGGGAAGTGGATGTGTGCCAAAGAGAAGTACATGCATGAAGCCAAGTGGCGGAGGGAGAGAGTGAGTGGATTGGTGTCAACGAATGGGAGTGGTGAGGTGTCGTGAGCAGAGTGAAGAT